>VXAK01016131.1:1572-29168 GCA_013399435.1 Arenaria interpres | reverse complement strand
CAGTTTTGTACCATCAGCAAACATGCTGAGGGTACATTCCATCCCTTCATCCAGGTCATCAAATGAATATACTGAAGAGGACTGGTGTGCCTTGCACCTGTGCCTTTGCTATTGCAAGCTGAACTGGAAATGAATCCAGCTGGTGTTTCATGCCCCCAAAACAACCATCAGCAGACACTTAAATCAGACAGACAACCCCTCTGTGTTTCCCAGTCCCATCCCCAACTCATCCAAGGAAGCTCCACATCATTTTTAGCACTCCTTTTGCCAAGCTCATGCTAGAATTAGTGTCCCTCATGACTAACAGCTTCCGATGGCAACAGCCACTGCAGGAAGCATTTCTCTCTGGGAATCCACAGAGCAGTTCAAGAGCAAATACCCCCTCCCAACAGGCAACCTCCGTTAACCAGCCTCAACAACCTCCTGTTTGTCACAGGAGGCACTGAAAAAAAGCACCAAAAGTATGATTATTTGAGGGTTTTTGACTACACATTCTTTTTCCAACAACAGCAACCAGAGGTTCAACTGATGCAAGACTCTGTCCAGACCAAAACATCCGTAAGGCCCGCGGAAGAAGTCTGGAAGTTGAAGAAAGAGCTTGAGGATGAGACTCAGCGCCGGCAACAGCTAGAAGCAGAGATCAAAGCCATCCAGAACAACATCGTCCACCTGCAAAACCAGAAGCCCCAAGAAACTATTGTTAAGAAAGAACTGCTGAAGAAAGTACCTGACCCTCAGCTGGAAGAGAGCTTCCACAAGCTGCAGCAGAGCCTGGCAGAAGAGCAGCGCAAGAACCAGGTGCTCCAGGATGAGCTGGAGGCTCTTAAGATCAGGCTGCGGGTTTTGGAGCACGAGAAGAGGGAGGGAGGGCAGGAGTACATAGTGAAAGAAGTACTGCGGATTGAACAAGATAAAGCTCAAGCAGACGAAATCCTGAGGCTCAAAGAAGAATTGGAAGAGCTGAGGAGGCAGGAAGGAACCCGAGAGAACGAAGTCATCCTTTTACGCCAGCAAATCGCTGTGCTGTCCAGCGAGAAGAACAAAGAGCAGGAGAAGGTAACGGAGAAGGAGGTGCTGAAGCTGCAGAACGATCCCCAGCTGGAGATGGAATTCCGGATGTTGCAAGAGAACAAGCAGAGGGAGAGCGCCCTTCGGCAGAAGCACGAGGAAGAACTCAGCTTCCTCCAGGACAAGCTCAAACGCCTTGAGAAGGAACGGGCCATCGCCGAGGGCAAAATTACCGTGAAGGAGGTGCTGAAGGTAGAGAAGGACTTGGCCATCGAGAGGGAGGTGAACGAGCTCCGGCGCCAGTATGAGGATGAGAAGTCCAAGGGTCGTTCCAATGAGCGGGAAAAGGCTGAGCTGCTCAGGAAGATCCAGCTGCTGGAGGAAGAGAACGCCAAGGTGGTTGTCCAGGAGAAAGTGCGTGAGATTGTGCGCCCAGATCCCAAGGCTGAAAATGAAGTTGCCAACCTCCGTTTGGAGCTGGTAGAGCAGGAGAGGCGATACCGAGGCGGGGATGAACAGCTGAAGAGCTGCCAGAACGAGCTGGCTGCTCTGAGGAACAGAGGGCCACTGGTAGAAGTCAAAGAAGTCATTAAGGAGGTCATTAAGTACAAGAATGACCCAGAAACCGAAAAGGAGCTACAGCGACTCCGGGAGGAAATCATAGAGAGGACCGGAGCAATTGAAAGAGCTGACCTTGAGATCTACCAGCTGAAACAAGAGATACAAGCTTTGAAAGATACCAAACCTCAAGTGCATATGAAGGAAGTCGTTCAAGAAATTCTGCAGTTTCGGGAAGACCCCAAGACGAGAGAGGAGGTCGAGTCTCTGCGGGTGCAGCTAGCAGATGAACAGATGAAACACATTGACCTGGAGAGGGAGCGGCTCCTCCAAGAAGAGAAAGTAAGACAGAAGGAGGAAGAACTTTCCCAGGTGAAGGAGAAAGTGGTCCAGCAGGAAGTAGTGAAGTATGAGCAAGACCCTGCCTTGAAAGCCGAAGTCAACTCCTTCTCTCAGAGCATTGAGAGCGAGCTCAAGCAAATCGACGGCCTCCGTGAAGAGCTCCGCAAGCTGCAGAGGAGGAGGTCCGAGCTGGAGCGTCAACTGGAAGAACTTGAGAAAGAGAGACAGGCCCGCAGAGAGGCTGAGCTGGAGGTGCAGAGGCTGAAGATTAGGTTGAACGAGTTGGAAGAACAGGAGAGGGAGACGACAGAACGAGTGACCGTGAAACAGAAAGTGATCCTTCAGCAAGATCCCCAGCAAGAGAAGGAGCACTCCCTCCTCAAGCTGGAGCTAGAAGAAGAGAAGCACCGGAGACAAGTCTTGCAAACCGAACTAGAGGCCCTGAGAAAGAAGCTCCTTTCTTTGGAGAAGATGGAGGTCAAAGAGAAAGTGGTCTTTTCAGAGAGCGTCCAAGTGGACAAAGGAGACACGGAGTACGAGATTCAAAAGCTGAAGAGCAATCTGGAGGAAGAAAGCAGGCGTAAGAGGGAGCTAGATGCAGATATCAACCGCCTCGAAACCAGGCTGTCCGAGGTGGAATTCAACAACTCCAAGTCCTCAAAGGAGCTAGACTTGTTAAGGGAGGAAAACCACAAACTACACCTTGAGAAGCAGAACCTGCTGATGGAAACAAGGAGACTGCAGTCAGAGATTGAACTCACAGCAACAGAAGCTCGGGATTTGAGAAACATGACCCACATGGACAGTGGAATAAACCTGGACTCCAGATTCCAAGCGCTGGAAAGAGAGTTAGATGATCTGAAGCAGTTATCCAGAGAAAAAGATGCAGAAATCGAGCAACTCCAGAATCGCCTCAAGACAGTGGCAATCAAGAGGGAACAGAGAGAGAACCACCTGAGGCGCTCCATTGTGGTCATCGACCCCGACACAGGAAAAGAAATGTCTCCAGAGGAAGCTCACGTGCTTGGCCTCATCGAATGGAGCTTGTTTGTCAAACTGAAGAGTCAGGAATGCGACTGGGAGGAGATCTCAATAAAGGGTCCCAACGGGGAATCATCTGTGATCCTCGACCGAAAGTCTGGTAGAGAGTTCTCAATTGAGGACGCCCTGAAGAGCGGAAGGTTAACCATGGCTCAGTACAACAGTTACCTCAACAAGGAGATGTCGATCCAGGAGTTGGCGGTCTTGGTGTCCGGAAGTAATTACACAGCGCTCCCTCCACTTTAGGAAACTTCTTCTTAAGAGCAGCTGGTCAGAGCTGCACCGCTCGTTAGGCTACCGGATCACTGCAAATCCTTGCCCTCCTTTGCGTCTTCCAAAACGCTAGAGCCTCTGCCCCAGCCACGCTACGAAGCCACACCGCTTGCTGTCCTACGCCGCAGGAAAGCACCACCGGGAGCGGAAAACACATGTGTCGGGACTCCAGCAAAAACTTCTCCCCCCTCTGCGTCCCCACCCAATCACTCAACCTAACAAAAACCGAGCCTCAGGTCAGTGAAGTGCCTGAAGTCCAAAGACTCAGCAGAACCTGCAGTTTCCTCCGCATATACTCACGTAGCCGCGTAAAACGCTGTACACGGCAGTCGTTAGAGGGACTGAAGGTCAAGATGACTCCGAGGTGACCAGCAGGAGTTGGTTTACGTCGGCTGCATGTTGGTAAGTCGGCCAGTTTTCCTCGTGGACAACTGACTAAACGATGGGATCGTCCTCTGAGAAAACCAGCTCTGTAAGAACAAAGGTGTGCTGCACATCGCGATTCGTTAATACCTAAACCATCGTCGTTCTGTTCACCCACCTGCCTGTGCTGCTGGGGGAGAGGGAAGCAGATGGAATGGGATGGTGTCAGCCCCAGAGAGGAGCACTCCCACACCACAGAGGTCACCGAGAAGTCCGTGAAGAGCCGGCAAGCACAAGAGGGTAGAGTCAAGCACGCAACCGTAACCAAGCGCAGAGTGCCTTCCAAACCGTCAGCTGAGCTCACGGCCCAAAGCCGTTTGTGCTGGTGTTTCACTGGATGGAGTTACATGCAGCTACGTGTTTCATTTACTCGTGTAAGGGAATGGGAAATAGAGGGGAATCCTATTTATAGTACAAAATAAAAATGCAGTGGTTCCAATCAGAAGTCGGGTTTTTTTTCTTTATTAATTACGGCAGGCTCTTCGTCTTTGGCTTTACAGAAAGATGCCAGTTCAGGGGCAAAGATAAAAAAAAAAATAAAAAAGACTGTTCATTTTAGCTGTTGACTCTTTTCCCAGAGGGAAATTGCTGGGGCATCATTAGAGCTGGGACTAATTAGCAGCATTAGATGGGAGTGAACTGCACTAACAAATGGGACTGAAAACAGGGAATTACACTGGGATGGTACCAGGGGCTCCCACATCCAAAGCACCTTCATTTCCTTTTCCCCAGATTTCAGCTAATCCCAGTAAATTCCGCCAAGAACAAAAGCGGCCGCAAGCATTCCCTGCGCGGGAAAACCTCCTGGTTTTGGGGATTAACACCGGTATTTTACCTTTGTGAAGGAAAGATCACGCAGGATCGCAGCGTTGCTCCGGGGTCCAAACCCCACGTGTTCTTTCCAGCAGATTCCAACTTCAAGCATCAGCAGGAGCACACTGAATGAAAGCATGGAATTCTACCACCGGAACGGTTAGAAACAGAGCTGGAATTCACTTACCACCTAAGAGACTTTAGTTAAAGCGGTAAATAACCCATTACTCGAGAAACAAGATGATCAAGAGGTGATCATCTCAGCTGAAAGACAAATTCTCGCAAACAAAGCCATGAAACTAGAGGTAAGGAGATGGGGGTAAAAAAAAACAAAAAGGCATTTTGGAAACTTTGAAACAATTTATTCAGTTGTTCTGTACAAGATTAACAGTTTTCATACCACCCCCACTATCTTCAGCAAGACAGTCCCAACACACACCAAAAAAAAAAAAATATAATATATATAATAGTAAACTGCAGCTCTTGCACCCGAAAGGAACTGCCACACGAAGTTAAGTGCCACGAAAGCGTTGCGAGTTGCCCGGTCAAGGCAGAGCTGCCGGACTCCTGGCTCCCCATCAGCTGTCGGGTCTCGGCCTGGTTCTGCCTTGCCGCGACTCCATCCCACTCACTCACTCATTATAGCGTGTAAAGGAAAAAAAAAATCAAAAAATTAAAAAAAAAGAGAAATATCCCACAGAATTTCCACCAAATAAACATTTCCCTGAGGCAAGAGGCTTCGCTAAATTCCTAGAAGGAGGGCATTCTGCTCCGGCCACGCAGACGGGGGCTTCCCAGCGGAAGCGTTCAAGTGAGAGCAAAGAGAGGGAGTAGAACCAGTACCTCGAGTCACTCGCTGGTGTCCCAGGTGGTGGGAAGGCTCTTTCAAGCTCCCGTGGGAAGCTGAAGGTGCAAAGTACCTCTCGGGATCAGGCCTTCCAGGGGAACCACGCGACATCCACCGCTCAGAGTCCATCCGTAACTGCTGTGCTTCGTTTCAGTAACACAAGTTCTGTCTTTGGCTCTTTTGCTACAACCTAGGTATGTTCTGTAAACAGATTTTAAGATCTGAGCTGCATTATTCTATTTTGTTTTTTTTTAAAAAATACAAACAACGCACTGATCTTGGGAAATTCTGTTATCAGCTCAAATTGAAAGCAGTCCATCTTGGATCTTACCAAAACCGGGGAAAACTAAAGCAGATATTCGCTGGTATCCTGGGTGTCAGCATCCTTCCCCAAAGCTCAGGAAGGAAGGCTGCGAGCTTTTGCTTGAAATACCAGTAAAATCTAGGTGGATCAGGGCTACCACTGCATGATTCTGAGAAGAGGCAGAACTGGGCGGGGGGTGGGGGGCAAGAGCAGAAAAAAAATCAAAGCCCATAAAGTTCAGTTGGAACCGCAGCCTGCCCTTAGCTATGCACAGATCAAAAGGAGAAGGATTTTAGGTCTTGGAGTTAAAAACCTGAAAATAAAAAGACACCCCCTCCCAATTGCAGACGGTCCCCATTCCTGCAGCTGTGACAAGCACATGATCCTAGTGCAGAAATCCTCGAGGAGAGCAACGGTATTCTCTGGAATTCTTTTTGCCTAGCCGTGACCTTGGTTAATCTAGATCTTTTCCCTCTGCCCACCAAAGAGATCCCAACTGTCGACCCTAGGAAAGAATGGCTTTAGGGGAGGGTCTGGAACCCGCTTGCACAAACTCGGATAAGAACTGGTGCTCTTGCTGGGTTGGGGACTGCGCTGGCAGTCACCAAGACACCATCGAAGTCCAGACAGTGCAGCTTTTTTTCTTTTTTTTTTTTTTTTGATGTGCAACCATAAAAAGCTCTATTAAATAAACCAGAATACATTTTAAATACAGAATGATTAAAAAAGGGTTGAGGAGCACACAAAACAGGGTTGAAATGTGTGTCACTAGGTCCATTCTTGCTCCACCGTAAAAGGCACTGGAATTATGTCTTCCTATACACGTGACATGCCGAGAACTGTCCTGTTCGATCCAATGCGTCCGATGGGAATGAGGATAAAACTGAGCGGGAGGAAAAAAAAGAAATCCAAAACCCAAAAAGAAGTGGAATTCTCAAAGTCAATGACTGCATCTAAAAACGTCTCTCTAAAGAGTCTTCCTTCTCCTCCAGAGGGGAACATCAGGCGGTTCGTTAGATTCGCCACACAGGAAATGTTAAGTCCTCCAATTAACTGTAGCACAGTTTTACAGTACAACGGAAAAGTCAGTCAAACGTCTTCAAGAAAGCACTGGCAGCGCTAGAATTATCCAAGTAAATCCGAAGCAGGAGAGAGAAGCACCTTTCACACCCTCCAGTGGGGGCCCGAGGAGGTGACTGGGCTTGGAGGTACTTGGCAGATGCAGACGCAGGTGGTGGGAATCCGCTGGGAGAAAGCCACGGCACCCGCGTCTCCCTGGGAGTTCTAGCTCCTGCCAGCGCCGGGGAACGCGGGAAGGGCAGCAGCGATAAAACAGTGCTACAAAAACACTCCTCTCATTAGGGCATGGCTCAAGGTGGCCCTTTGCGCGGGGGCTTCGCTCCGAAAGCCGCTGAGCAAACGCACCGATGAGTTCCTCATCGCGGTTCAGTCACTCCGGTTGTCGTGAGGCCAAAAAAAAAACAAACCAAACCAAAACCAAAAACCAAACCACAATAACAAAAAAAAACCAAAAAACAACCCCCAACCAAAAGACACAGCCGGTATCCGAAGTTTATGACCTGTTCCTCTGGGGTTTATCCTATGTGTGCTCTAGCTCCCCTCCTCGCAGATGTCACAACTTGCGCTGCTGTGCATTGGACCCTTTGCCGTGAAGCTGAGAAGCATCTGAAAGAGAATAAAACCAAGTGGGGCGGGGGTTCGGCATCAGCTGGGGCGGCCAGAGTCACCCTGCACAGAAAAACCTACTTTTCCCTTCCAGCACCAAGGAATCAGGGGGTTAGAGGATGCGTTTGGAGACATCTCACAACTGGGAGCAGCCCGGTTGTGCCTCTGCACCTGAGTAAGGCTCAGGGGGAAGCACTGAGGGTCTCCTGTGGCCTCCCAGCAAACCACCACGGTGTAGACACAGGTTGCTGGTTGACTAGGTAGCCCGTGCTCTTCTCCAAAAGCCACCCTACTGTGTCCCCCCCACCTCAGAAACTAGAAATACATGGCACTTGTTGCCTTGCATCTACAGGTGGTTTGAAATAACACCGTTATGCACCCTTCCCATGGTAATGAAGGCTCTAGGTGCCCACTGACAGCGACAGGAACCCAGGGATCTAACCACTGATGTAAGAGAAAGGAACAGACACGGAAGGAAAAGAGAAATCGCACTCAAGGAGAGAAAAAGGAAGGAAGTTTAAGGAAGCAGAATTTTTCCAGGAGCAATTAGAACTCCCATCGGGTTATGATGAAGAAATGGGTGTACTGGGATGCGCAGTTAAGCAGCAGCAGCACCGAGCAGCACGTAGCAGCAGCGTCTTCTCCAGGACAAGGACAGGCCGTTCCATGCAAGAGCCGAGTCCCAGCCCGTGGCGCTTCTCAAGCGAGCGGTGAGAAAGAAGCGTGGCCACTGCACAGCACGCAGGCACCGCCACCAGCCAGCGCAGCGGGGACAACGCAGAAGCAAGCACCAGGTGAGCCCTGCTCGGACACTTTTTTGGGGGGAATACCAGTATAAGCACTTTTACTTCAAGCATCAACTTCTCCGTGCGTTTGTAGCCACCTCCCAAGGCACCGGAGTCCAGCGACGCCGCTGCGGCCCCACCTGCTCGTACAGCCAGCCCCAGGTTATGCCTCAAAACAACTCAATAAGTTTTAAGATTATGATGGGCACTTAAATAACTACTGTTGTCTTCTACAAAACACCACGACTGGTGACATTCCCAGGCTCAACCTCCCATCTTTATGGGAAAGCACCAAGCGAGGAAGTGGGTCCCCACTGAAGCTGGTCGGTTTGTCTTCACTTATTCCTCGTCACCTCTCGTCTGCTCCCAGCTTCTGGCGCCACGTCCTGCTGAAGAGCAGCACTCCACCCAAACATTCTTTTGTTATAAGCCCCACAAGCAAGAGTGAAGTAACCCGCTCTAAATCCCCTCAAATAACAGGACAGAGAACTCCTCTGTGACACAGAATCCATTTCACAACCCATGTTGGAACCGAAATCAATCATCTCGCTCTCCATTAATTCAATTTACAAAGAGGAAGGGTCTGTCACACCAGTGGTGGCCGCTGGTACCTCCTTCTTCTGCTCTACCCCATTGTGGTGGTGTCACAACCCGCCTCAGACAAACTTCAGGAGAAGAAGCAAAGACAACCAATTCTTTGAATTGCCACTCTCTTCTTTCATCAACAAAGCTCAGCATCCAAGAGCATTCTACCCTGACTCCTAGGGGCGGCCACGAGAACTCCAGCAGGTGATCCAACATCTAACGGCCTCAGCACCACAACATCAGGCTGGCACATCCTTCTCCTAAACCAAGCTCCTGTTGCCCAGTAAGACAATCACAACAGGAGCAGGTACGAAGAGAGTGGCACCGAACGGCACTGACGCGCTAAAGCAAGCGGAAATGGCAATTTCCAATGGGATAAGGAACTCCCTGAAGCAGAGAAGCCCGAGCTGCCGGCCCTGGACCCTGCACGGAGCCCCCTTCCTTCTCTGCTCCCTCCACAGCGCTACCACATTTACACACGCTCCCAGCCCACCAGGCAGAGCTGCATTCACGAGCAGAGAAGGTGTTTTTTGGAAATCTCTTCTTTTATGCGTTGCTTCCGCAGGGACCGAACTGGGGCAGGAACAGGCTTCACTGCAAAACCATCCCATCGTCAACACCAAGTAAAAGAGCCTCCATTCACCCTACAAACTGGTCGCAGAGGAGATAAGGGCAATTAGCTCAGGGCACAGAGGCAAGACGTCCTGGCCCGACACATTTTAGACGGGTCCCACACCAGTAAGGAAACTCCAGAGAGCCGGAATATTCATTCCTGGGCAGTCCTGGCAGACTGTGCATACACACGCACAGCTTTAATCCCGGCAGGGTAACTCCTCCCCACGACGCCAGCAGCAAAGCCGAGCACCTCCAGGAACTCGCCATCAGCACCGAGGGCTCCTCATTCCAGAAACGGGCAACTTTGCCCCGGCTAAACAGACCAGGAGAGGACACAGAGGGCTACGCTTCGGACCTCGGGCTTTAGCGATGGCCGCACCGGTCGGACAACGCGGAACAAGCACTTTGTTTTCACCCCGAGAGGAATTATCTGCCGAGATACAGGATGAATCAGGAGGCAGGAGACGAACACGACAAGTTACCTGGCAAACTTTGCGGTAAATGAGTGGACAGGGCAGAATGTGGGAGTGGCGCTGCATGGTGGGGGCTGGAGTGCAAGCCAGCTAGAAGACCTAGAGAGAAAAACAAAGAAAAGGAGAGGGGGGGAGAAAAAAAAAAAAAAGAACAAAAAAAAAAGAACAAATACACATTGAAGACAGAAACGAGCAGAGGAGCTGCAGCAGTGAGCCTGTAGCTCAGCTTCCAACTATGGGGAGTTCTGGGCTAGCTACAGGGATGTGCCCAAGGTCCTCCAAATGCAACTGCTGGAGATATAAACGCAGGAACTACAGCACGAAGCAGCAGCAAGAGAGATGGGTTGGTCTGCGATGGGTTAACACAGCAGAGCATTGGCAGCTTTGTTATCCGACAGCACAAGCAACACACGTGTAACACACGTGTGCATGAGCGGGAGGATACTCACTGTGGCCAAGGCCGTGGTGGAAAGTTCCTGGAGCAGGTCCCGTAACTATTGCATCCTTTGATACTCCTGCTTTTGGGGAGGAGTCGGAACTGAAGGAGATGACATGAAGAGGGAAGGAATGAATAGGAGAGATAATACCTAACGGGGTGGAGCTCAGGGCCGCTGGCAGCTTTGGATTGCTGGACTTGTAGGAAGGAGCCAGGACACTTAAGGAGGAAGAACTCGTTAGCAGCACAGCTCCACTAGTTCCTTTCTGAAAAGCAAAAGGAAAGGTCGGTCAGGAGTAGGAAAAGCCAAGGCAGAGCATCATTCAGACTTAAAGAACTGCAAAACGCAGAGCCCTCAAGAATTCCTCCCTGCAAGAACCACCCTCCCAGCCAGGGCCCAAGGCCTGCCAACTCCTCAGGCCATCTGGAGGCTCCCAGGACTCTGGCAATCCTGCTGCTGGGATTCTATATTCTTCTAAATGTGACCGTACCGGATTTCACCCTGGAACCGTGCCTCCATTAGGCAGAGGAACACCTTACTCCTTGCCTGTGAGTTCCAGGGAGGATGCTTCCTACTCACTTCTACCAGCATTTCACTGCTGACAACTTTGGGCACCAAGGTTTGATGCACCCCTGCGCCCAAGAACGGTATCTGAGATCTCTCCCTTGGAGAGAGACACCACCAGGGAACGCTTTTCAGCTCTCTTTCTCAGCAACAGAGGGGTTCATGTCTTTCAGGCCCATTTAAATCATAGTCATTTAATTGCCTGGCTCTTTCCACGCGCCACAAAAGGCGGCAGGGATGAGCAGCCAACAACAAATTAATACAGCAGCATTAGGAGCAATTACTTTTTTGCTATAGATGAAAATTGAAGGCCCTTATACCATTAAATACAATGGGTGGATAACACAGGTGTGTATGGGTAACCCAGGAGTCCTTCGGGAGACATCACGTCCCAACGAATAGCGTTTTGCTTCGTTGTTATTTTAAGCTGAAAAGGAAAGCTGGAATTCTGGAGCGTAAAGCCCGTGGCAAAGGCCAGGACTTCCAAGCCTAAGCGGCCAAGATCCAGACAGTCATTCCAGAATTTCAGGAAATTCTTTAGAAATCACCACTTTAGGGCAGGTGTGAACAAGTCAGGGGACGGCCCGACGCAGTGCCCCGCGTTCCCCTGGCTCTGGGGCAGGCCAGCACAGCCCTGCTTACCGGCACAGAGGTAGAAGATGCGGTGCTGCTAACAACAGCTGGCTTTAGGGAGGAGGTCAGCAGTTTGGCCACCCCTTGAGTGCCCCCGCTAGAATCTCCGTTTGAACCTCCGGGAGGTGCCACCAGAGTCAACTTCTGTGAAACGGGTGTCTTCTTCACCGAGGAGCTTGAGGAGGGGCGGCTGGACGCCTGGCCCGAGGAAGGGGTCTGCACGGTGGGCAGCAAGGTCCCAGAGGAGCAGCCCTGGTTTGCAGAAGCTCCAGATGAGGAGCTGCTGGAAGAAGCCCCGTGCTTGGAGAGGGAACCAGAAACGAAGGGCGATTTGTAGGATTGTCCTGAAGAGCTAGAGCCACTTGAGTGTTTTCCCGTGTAGCTGAGAGATGATGAGGATGAGCCTGGGCTCTTGTGGGAGCTGCCAGAGTTTTGGGTGCTGCCTGGTGAGGCAGAGGAATGGAAGCTCTGAGCTTTGGTTGATGACTTGACCTGCTGGAGGAGGGAGCGTTGGGGCAGTGGGGAGGAGGAGGACTTGGGATTCTGCAGTTTGACGAAGGGAGCTGGGGAGGAGAAAGTTTTCTGTAGCTGGTTGCCTGAGTGAAAGACCTTCACCTGCTGAGAAGCCGGGGCTGGGGTGGAGGTCTGAGGCCCGTGGCTTGGCCGGACCAGGCCGTGGTGTTTCTGTTTAGTCTGGTGCGCATCGGGAAGGATTTTGCTGGGGGAGGCTTGGCAGGAGAGCTCTTTGTAATTCGAGTTCTCCGTCTTTTTGTCTTGAGAAGATTGGCCCAACGCCAGGGCCTGCTCAGCCAGGAAATTCAGAGGAGACTGAAGGGAACCAGAGGATGATGTAGGGGAAGGGTTGGACTTTGGAAATGTCCTCTTCTCCTCTGAGGATGCGAGAGTTGGGATCTTCTCTGGTGGAGCTTTTGGAGCTCCGGGAAGAGTAAAGTCAGGGCTCCCTCCCGCTCTGCTGTTCAGCACAGCCAGTTCCTTTGAGACAGCTTCGAGGGAGGAAGTGGGGTTATGAATTAAGTCCTCGTCCAAGGAGTCATCCATGAAGGTAGCGGGAGCGCCGGTGCTGCTGGCTCCTTGGGATGTCCCAAGCGATAAGAGCTCTCTGGTTTGGGCGCTGATGCCCAGAGCTCCTCCCTGGGGCTCCGAAGACAGAGCTAAGGTGCTGCTTGAGTGCATCGAAGGAACAGAAACCGACACCTTTTTATCTGGCTTGCAGGAAGATAACTGGAACAACAACAAAACAAACCAAAACAAAAAATCACAGGAGAAGGCAGAGTCAGAACCGAAGCAGGGTTTATTGCTGGAAAGGGAAGGCAAGGTTCCCGATTTGGGGATAAAAGGCAGATTAGGCATATTCTGTGCCTGCCAACCCCCCGCCTCCCTCCCAGCTGCTGCCGCCATCAATTTTAGCTGCTGGTTCAGTTGTTTTTTCAAGCCCAAAACTGACTAGAGCTATTCCACAGTACAACTTCCTCATACCTAATGTATAGATACAAGGCTCAAACATAGGACTTAAAAAGGCAGACACTTGACTCTTGGTGTACATCAACCACGAGAACCAAAAAAACAAAGAACTCACCTTCACTTTTACCTTAGCAGGAGCTATAACTTTCTTCTTCGCCCTGTTTTGAGGGAGACAAAAGAAACACGGCTCACTGAACGCCTGCAGGGAAGCATCCAATTAGGGAGCACACTTGGGCCCTGTTAATGACGATCCACTGAGGTTTTTGCAAAGAACAGAGGGAACAGAGGCAGGATCTCACGTTGCTAGGATTCAAAACCGCATGACATTCGGTTGCTGCTCTCGGAAGCCCCGACTCCCGCGCAGGGGAATGAATTAGGGAGCGGAGCAGAGTCCTGAAATGGTTGCAGAGCAGTGGAAGCACCAAACAGACACGTCCTGCACCGGCTGCAGGGCCAGGAGCTGCTACAGGAACCCACCACTGACCTAACTGCAGCAATACCCAGAGAGAAACTGATACCGAGACTGTTTTGCAGAAGTTACACGTTTCCTTCCCCAGAAGTCGTCAAGGATGCAAAAGCATCTGCCCAATTCGCGGCAAATAGATCGTTTGGTCTGGTCAGATGCAATCTCTGGTACAAGACATCCCTGAACTGCCGGAACGGTACGGCTGAGGGAAGGATGACTCTACGCTCTATTTCATCCTCTCTCTCTCACACTTCCCCTCGCTCGTCCAGTGCCAAGAACAGGACCGTCTGTCAAACAGACACCAGCTTAAGTCCCTGTCATCCTCTGTTATAGACTGCCAGCAAGATCCATGAGACCCTTTGGCCTTAAAGCACCTGCCCAGCTGGATTCCGATGGCTCTCTTGGTTTGCCACCCACGAGCCACCTTCACTAGCCTGAGCTCACTGTACCCTTCCTTTAACGTGGCAACGAGAAAGAGGGAATCCAGAATCCAGTAAGGACCCGCTGAATGGGCAGCAATAACCACCTTGCTGGCATTACGCTCCATTTTACCTTCATCCACCTCCCAGCCCACAGACTCCAGTCTGTTGAACGGGGCCAGGAGGCAACCTGGAAAAGTTCTTTGAGCTTACTGGAAGGCTGAAGCACCTCAGGAAGGCTGTCACGGGGAGATGTCACACACAAAACAACTGCTTCTCCCTAAGCCTCCCCAAACGAAGCAGCGCCAAACTACCTGCCGGGAGCCAAGCAAGCTCAGGAGCTCCTGCACGGTCCACCCAGGCCCCAGGGAACGGAGTTCACCAGTTATCACTCCAAAGGAATGCTGCGCGATACTCACAGGACTGATGTGAGGTGTCCGTGTACACGCCTGCTCTCCTTAAACAGTGTCCTACGAAGGGAAGAGAGCAATGAGAAGTGATATCCAGCAAGACCCAGTAGAGCAGCTGGGATCACTGGAGACAGAGCTGCACAGTACAGCAGGGGGACTCGGTGAAATTCAAACCACAGAGAGCAAACAAATATTCACCCCTTTTCCAGGAAAATCCTGCTGAATTCCCCCACACGATTCCCTCTCTGGGGGAGCTACGCTTGTAGGTGCTGGAAAGGCCATTAAGGCAGTTGATGGACAATAACTAAGGAAAAAGCTCTGTCAGTTTAAAAAGCTGACAGGCAACTGGAGAGGCAGTACAATCCCTCGAGCTGGGCGTTACTGCTGCCACAGACCATCCAAGAGCATTTCACCAACTTCAAGAGAGAGAAAGGTTACCTTCCCCTGCCTCCACACAGCAATATGGATGAGAAGCCTTCGCGCGCGGCGAGTCCCTGCTGCCTTTACGTCCCCAACAAACAGCTGAGGTGACTTCTTAAATCAGCACAACCGTTTCTGGAACAACTGGCAAACCACAACCAATAAATAGAGCTTCAACCAAAGCTCTTTATGACTGAGGCTACGTACACCAGAATCTCACACAAACACTATTTCACTTAAACCAGTTGCCACTTAGCTGCCCGCTTGGATATCAGGGTGAGAAACTTATAAACACACCTTCATGGTACTGGCACATGGAATGTGCTTCCCATCCGCTATTAACTGCCTGACAAAGCCTTTTGTCATCCTTTTTCTTTCAAAAAGCAAGGTTAAAATAACCTTATATTCTGTTAATCGCCTTTTAGTGCTAACTGAGAAAACAGAATCATGGCAGGGTCCCTCTGAACTCATACTCAACGTTGCTGCTCTGTCCACCTTTAAGTTCCTCTTAAAGACAACCTTCTGTGACCACCATGTCAGTGAATCAAGCTGACTCGCCCATGAAATTGTTGACAATTCTCCTAGTGTTGCCAATCCCTCCCCTCCCCTTCTGTGTGGCTGTCAGTCTACCCTCTGTCTTGAAACCACAAAGCCAGAATCACGGAATATCTCAAGTTAGAAGGGACCCATAAGGATCATCAAGTCCAACTCCATCCAAGTCCCAGCAGGAGAAACCATTGTCCTTCAGCCATTGGAAAGCAACCAGGACAACCGCTTTTATTCAGTCATTCCATAGTTAACTTCACTGGAAGCCCCTCCTACACTGAATCTTGGGTGAAAATCTTTATGCCTAAGAACAGTTACGGCTACAAGCTAGGGGGAAAAGATCTTAACTTCCTTTTATCCAAAGAAAAGAGCTTTTAAAGCTTGGCAAACCAAGACCCTCAAGCTGGCAATATCTTCTCTAACTAAGTAGGAATCTGCATCCATCTCTTAATGCCATCATTCAGCTCCCATACATGAAAACACCATGCTACATCCATGCTTGTTACTGTACCTCACGTGCAACTGCAGTAAATGGCCATGGGCTTTTCCAAAGGGACCTGTAACGTGCCACTCGCCCTTACTGCTCTTAAAAACTAGTACCTACCTCTTCCTTTATCCCCTATGAAACTCAAAAAGCAAATTCAGCAGAGAGAAGACACCAGCGCTGCCCAGCTCTTTAAACGCAAAGAGAGAGAGATCCCAGCAGCCAGACTGTACAGTTGTGTCCTTTCTTTACAACTATTGAGCAAAACAAAGCAGGGTGATGACAGCCCCAGCAGAATGACCCTCTGCAGTTTGTAGGGCTCCCTGCAACGGCCAGCTCAATGGCATGGATGATGGAGAGCATGAAAGAGCAAGGGACCAGCAGTGAAGACACCAGATAGGGTAAAGAAAACCACACCGAATTCCTACTTACTCCGCTCTCCGCCATGTCTAGCGCAAGCCCGAAGCCCCTAAAACTTTCTGCTGTGCTTTCTTTGGGGAATACTCTAGGGAAGACCTCCCAAAATGTCTGAAAAACGTATCCTTTGTGAGACAGATTAAAGTGATCCTTTGTCATACAGATTCAAGAAACCAGTCAGCTTCCCCCCAGCCCCGGTTCTACCTTGTAACTTGTCACTGCCAGTGCCATCCATCAGAGCTCAACATGGGGGCCAAGACTACTTTACAGACTGAGCAACAGCACTGACTGCGCCCTTAGTGAGTTTGAGGGTGACAGGAACACGGAGGGAGAGGGGAGAATAGGTTGGAGGGCAGGGCTGCCATTCACAGGGACCCGGACAGGCTGGAGAAAGGAGCCAACACAAACCTCGTGAAGTTCAGCAAAGACAAACTGCAAAGTCCTGCAGCTGGGATGGAATAACCTCCCGCAGCAACACAGGCTGGGGGCCAAGGGGCCTTGCAGAAAAGGACCTGGGGGTCCTGGTGGACAAGTTGAACACGAGCAACTGCAGCAAGGGGGTACTGCTGAGAGCTATCTGTATCCTGGTAGGTATCAGCAAGAGCACAGTCAGCAGTTCCAGGGCTTATTCCCCTCTGTTTAGCACTTGTGAGGTGACACGTGGACACAGCATCCAGTTTCGGGGTCCCCATAATACAAGAGAGACGTGGACAAACTGGAGATGGTCCAGAGCCACCAAGATGGCCAAGGAACAGGGACACAAATACAAGGAAAGGCGGAGGGAATTGGGTTTGCCCAACCTGGAAAACGAGAAGACCAAGGAGGGATCTAATGACAGCCTTCCACCAACTAAAGAATCAGGGCAGGCAGGGAGCCACAAAGAAGATGGAGCCAGACATTTCTCAAAGGTACACAGTAAAAAGCAAACAGAGGGAATATTCAGTTGAGTGCAGCAAGGGGAATTCTGAGTGGATATAAGGAGAAAAAGATTTCATGGAGGGTAATTAAGTACCAGAATAGGGGCCCAGAGATGCTGTGGTAATCTCCATCCCTGGAGATCTCCAAACCTCCACAGGACAAGGCCCTGAGCACTCTGATCTAACTTGGAAGCTGGCCGTTCTTGGAGCAGGGACAGGACTACGACCTTCCAAAGTCCCTGAGGACAAGGAATCCCTGGAGTACAACTTGATGCTTGCTCACCTGGCCTGCATCCAGCCTTTTGGCCAAAGGGGCTTCACCTCGCCATCTAGGAAGGTCTTCACATAATCCTCTAGAGACTGAGCCTTATTCTTGTCAAGGTCATAACCATCCAACTTAATCTTCACCAAGTGGCAAAGCAGCTCCCTGAAGAACAGGAAGATTTCAAATACAGTTACGTGGATTAACTTCTACAGTTGGAGGTCACTCTGTTTGTTTAGCCGGGGCTGGATAAAAACGCTGCGACGCGCCTGGCTCTGTGTAAGGCCTCGCTGATAAACCGACCCTGCGCCGCCTCGGCAAGAAAGAGGACGGGAAAGGCACGTTCCTCGCTCTGTGTGTGCACGCACATCGATGCGCCCGGGGTGATAAACTGTGTTATCCCTTCCCATTTTAACCTCCTCAAACGGCAGAGGTAGTAAACCAGTGCCAGGGTTACCGGCCTCGTCGACAACCGCAGAACTGAACCTCTCTGCAGCCCTTCGTGCCGAGAGGCAACGAGAAGGCAGGATGTGAAGCTCTGTCCTAAGTCTACGGAACAGCACCTCAGCTTGACACAGAATCGGATGAAGATGACAGTGTGAGCCATTCTCATTTTATCCTTTGTCCCTCTCCCCTTCACCCAGCGCTCTCCGCTCTGTCACAACCCTGGGTGCCAGGGCCAGTGCCCCCCACTGCCTTTAACTGCTTTCACAACCAGAACCTGGTCTCGTTAGGAGTCTGGTCTGTAGGATTTCAGCAATTCAACCGACTTCCTTCTTTTTCCCAAAGATCCGTCCCTCTCTTTTCCCCTCTGCACATGGGCTTCTTACCCCTTCTCTCATGATTGGCCTGTGCCTGAAATCAGCTCAGTTTTGCAACGTATACAAGGGTGAGATTTAATAAATGCAATAGTGGCTTCCACAAACAGCAAATTTGCCACAAACCTCCCAGCTGACTGTTCCTACAGACGATCAGCGCTGCTCTGAAAACAAGATACAAACACTGAAACGCTTCACTTCCAACTGCATAGAATAAGGCAGGTCACAGGTTCACTTAGTATCTAAATTATGCAAACCTGATTTCATCATTCCATTGAAATTTCTTTCGCGGTCCCACGACGCGCTTCCCTCCCTTTTCTTCATCCTCATCATCGTCAGAACAAACACGATCTCGCTGCTCTTTGTCCTTTTCCTCCTCCAGAATCCTAAAACGGAGAGAGAGATGATGTGGAAGTTATTGTCCTGGAGATTTAAGGACAGGTTTAAGCATCTCTTGAACAATGCTGTTCAGAGGTCTCCAGAGTGAGTGATAACACGCGCATGGGAAGGAGGAATCTCTCCTTTTGGGTGCAAGCTGAGCGAAGAGCTCAAGATTAAGAAATCTCCCAACGTTGTGGACTAGAGACCACGGGACTAATCCAGCCTGGCTGTTCTCAGGCTTTCACATTCCCAAAGGCATGTCCAAACACAGAAGTGAAAAAATATTCAGCCAAGTTCTGGGCCCATCAAATGCCGCTGTAGTTGGCATCACCACAGAGAGCACAAAGAACACACACAGCTTAATCAGGCCAATTAATGCCCGCCAGGAATTTTTGGCTACAGAACAAAACTAGGTGGTAAACTCGATGAGAGCAGCCCCGAGGTGCCAGGGAGCCTGCTGAGAAGAGCTACACACGCCCAACAGGCAAAGGAGGAGCTTACTTGGCAAACTTGGCCTGAGTGTGGGCCTGGCATTCCTCCTGGTACTTGGCCATCTGCTCTGGCATGGCCCTTCCAATGGCTTCCTTCAGCTTCTGCAGCGGTTCCTTCAATCGGCCACCCTGGAGCACAGCACACAACAGACTCAGCTTCCACGGGGCCTCTTCCAGCCCAGACACCCACGGCTGGCACGTCCAGACCCGGCCACTTCCAAACCCAAACCGCCAGATGTGCTGCCTGAACCACGCTCAGTGGAGGCCACCGCCACGCCAGGGACAACGGCTCTGCTCTGGAGCTCGGGGGGAACGCGCAGACGAGACGGGGCCGTGCTGCCAAGGTCACTCACCTGCTCGTAGAGATAAAGCTTTCGGGCTCGCTTCACCAGAGTGTCCTTGCTGCAGGGGAAGAAAGCAGCCAGGTGGGCGTACACCCCGGAGCGGATCTGGCTGTTCAGCTCCCGCGTCTGCAGCTCGATGCTGAGGAACAAAACAAACACAGCGGTGACCAGGAGGGACCTGCCAGGGGTTCTCTAAGAGACGTAAATGCAGCTCTGATGCCACCCGGGGAGCTGGAGGTGGCAGAGAGGGACAAAGTACCAAACTGCATGAGGGTTCTTTAGGTTTTGGAATCAGACTCAAACCCTTTATCCCAAACTAAGCCTTTTAATCTAGTTTCAGGGTATGTGGAAAAGGAATAAAAGGGTGTCAGTGGTCTCGTTAATTCTGCAGTTCTTCCAGGCAGCTGAAGTGCAGCAGCGTCAGGCAATGAAATGAGAGGTACCCACTGCTCACATCACATACTATGGCAGAATAACACAGAATCATACTTTATCCCTTGGGCTTGAACTTACTTCTCAGTGAGTAGTTTAGAGAGGTGCCAAACCCATCTAGGGAGTTATATATAACTTAAGAGACCAGCTTTTTAAGCCACCTCTCAGTGTCAATAAGAAGTGTAAAAAAACCCTACTTGATTTTATGGCGAAGTCAAACAAACCTATTTAAATCACTTCTCACTGCAGTTAAAGTTATGAGTTCAACACCAGATTAGGGCTGTTGGTGCAGTCGGCACTGGAATGCTGAAAGGTGGCAATCACCACTTGAACCGAGAGGAAAACAGGCTCCCAAACTGGCCCGTAGCGATTCCCTTCAAGTGCCTCGATAAACCTTCGTGAAATTAAAGCCTCTGTGTCAGAGTTATTACAGCGGGATGATCACAAAGCTGCGCGCGTTCATCAGCCTTCTCCAGGCGCCTGAAGATGAATGAAGCCATTATCAACAGCTGCGGGAAGCAACACTGGCATTCATTAATTAGGGGACTCAAAAACACAGAGCAGTAATGGAATTCCTCCAGTTTGCAAAGAAAACCAGTAGAAGACAGCAGCTTTAGCCCGGTTATAGAATATTCCATGTAGCATAGAACTTAAATAGCAAAGAACAGGCCTGACATCTCCCACAGGGAGAGATTTACTCTTCTGGTATCAAGCTACAATCACGGGTCAAGTGGCCAAATTTAAGTACACAGGTATCAGGCATCATCTTGAGAAGAGGGCGCCTGGAAACATCCCTTCCAATCTTCTCCTACCTCCATTATGCACCATATTTCAACTGAAGGCCATTTCTAGGAGACCTCCTCGTTATCCTGAGCACGTTCTTCACGGAGGACCTGTATGAGGACACCCCTCCCCCCGCCCGCCCAACTCCTGCTAAACGTGCTCCCGAGTTTATCAAAAAATGCTCTGCCTAATATTCTCCTTTCCCAGCCTTCTCTCCTGGTGCCACTTACTCCAGTATGATGTTGTTGATATCCTGAGTAAAGAACCTCTGTTTGCCTTCTCCCTCTGCTGCTCTGGCGGCCTGGGAATTAGCAAAGAACACAAGAGATCATCAGTTCATGGATACAGACAGATATCTAGGGGTTTTTTAAAGCACTTCAGAAATACTATTAAACAAGGCACATTTTTATTCTGCCAAACTCCGCACTAGCTGCCTAAAAACGGGCTAAAAGCTGCCACAATCGACAGAGAGAAGAGAGATTGTGTCCTCTCCTCTTACACCTCCTCAGTTCAAGTCCAACCCTGCCTTCAGAACTGGCAAGACCATGTCCTGCCCAGTCTGGATTCACCCGCCCAGATGCACTGGAGTTACCACACTGGAGTGAAGATTCCTCCAGTTAATGGGGAGATGGCTTGCTGGCATCTGGCTTCTTTGGCATTCTTCCCACGGGGAGAAGTGACACTTTTAACTTCACATTAGAGCTCTTATATTGAGAAATATGAGCATAAAGCTCGTCTCTGGAACCAGAAAGATCATCCTGGTCACGTTTAGCAAGAGTCAGGGATACTCATCACCAGAGTTTTTAGACCAATCTGGACACAAAGCCAAGAAACCAAGAGAACGAGGAGCAGCCACAGGGGAGGTGTTATTTCCAGTCAACACCATGGAAACTAAAAAAAATACCCACCTCCTGTTCAGGAAGCTTCCTGAGCTATGACTGCAGCACACACAGCACTGCCCAAAAAATCACACCCATGAAAAATATGTCCAGCAGGAAAATAATTCCAAGAGATGAATGAGATAGTAGAAAATTGCCAAGAGCTTTCAGTCTCTTCTGAGTGGGGACGTAAACAAAACTGGGTCTTACCACAAGGCACCACATCAACTTAGTGATTCCTGGCATGGGAAAGGAGCCCAGGAGGGAAGGGCATGACTTGGAAATACCCTGATTTAACATTCCAAGGTTGAGGCCATTAATTGATGCCCAAAAGGCGTACATTCCTCTCTGTCAGCAGCCGGTCACAGACAGCTGGTGATATCAAAGAAGGCAGCTCAATGCTAAAGAGAATCCTCAACAGGAAAATTCTTTTAGGAAGGAGAAGGTTAAAGTCAGAGCAGTTCAAGAAGAGGATGAAATGCCTGGAGGCTCCCTTTAACCCAGGAGGATGCTCCCACCTGCTGGGATGGAAGAGACCTCGCTCTCAGACAGAAGTAAAGCACCTCTTCATTCCCACCTACAATGAGTTCATGTCCCAAAATCCCAACTGACCCAGGGGCTTCAATCTGTTAAATCTGCTATTTCTCCTCCTTGATTTCTTTTCTTAACACACAGAGTCCAGCAGCAAGAGACACAGCAGCAGGAAAATCTCTGGGTAGTCTGCTATCAGACTACACTACAGCAATGTAAGGATTAACTCGAGATCATGGGAGCCTCCATATTATTCTCCTTTACCTCAGAATTAGTTCAGAAACAGCTGGTTCAGGGTTTTCTGTTAACAACCTCAATAGAAAATAGAAACATCCATGAAGAACCCATTCTTTTATCAGCTGTGGCAATACTTTCTTCAATTCCTCCTGCTCTTCCATCTGCTCACCATCACTACACACACTTACAATTTCTCAGCAGAAGACAGTTATCTTTAACAGAAGCTTATCTTTAGTAACAGGAGTTATTAAGAGATGGTGAAGTAACAGGTGCTCTAAATTGATGTGCCCCAGCAGGGAGAACACACCCCACAGCAGAGGTCTAAGAGCACTGTTCACGACTTAAAAAAATCAATGTTTAAAAACACCACCAGGCGCTGGAACAAAACACCTCAGCTTTTGTGGACAGGCTGATGGGGACGGCCCTCACCCCAGAGGAGCCCCACAGCAAGGCTGAAAGCCCATTGCTCTGACAGGCCAGGAGAGGGATCCCCACCAGCACCCAACGCCTTCCCAACCCTTCTCCACAACAGCCCTTCCCAACAGTTGGGAGAAGATGGGCCACTCCCACAGGGCTCCAGCTGCAGGAGCAGCTGCTGCTGAAATAACAAGGCATCACCCTTCTACAAATTCAGATCGTCCGTTCCCTAAACAGTACTCAATGGTGGGATGTCAAATACGAGCAAAGAACCCAAACTGCAGCTCCAACGTGGGAGATGCCAAACTGTACCCATGGTTCGGTGAAGGCACCTGCCTGTGTATGACGGGGAAATCGTTCTAACAAATCCTCAGGCCCATCTACAGGGCTTTTTGTGCCTTATCACGCTGTAGACCAGGTAATGCTTTCCAGCTGGCACCGCAAAACTCCCCCACTGGAGTCTACTCTCTCTCTGGGGAAGCCACACAAACCCAGCAGAGCTGTCCCCCCTCCGGGAACCACACCATCCCACTGCCCTCCAAGGACCTGCCCTACCTGAGCCAGTTCTTTGATGCGTTTCTCCAAAGGGGCTGGCAGGCCCTCGGGGAGGGATGGCGGCTGCTTGAAATCCTGCTCCAAGCCCATCCCCATCGGATCGCTCCCATCCTCCACCTCAGGAATGGGACTCCCTTCCGGGGATTCGCTGAGGAGCCGTTCAAGGTCCAGGTCCGTTAACGAGTCCATGGCTGTCGCGGCCTGAAGCAGGTCGTTATCACTGGCGTGGCCAAAGAGCGAGAGCAAAGGGTCAGCCATCGCCTCCGCCTCCCGTGGGGCTGCGGCTTCTGCTGGTGAAGGAGTCGCCGCTTTCTGCTCTTCATCTTTTTTCTTCTGAGCATCCTTCTCCTTCTGAAACTTCTTCAGCATCTCCTTGACACTGAGAGCTCCGGAGTATTTCTTCTTCTTCTTCTCCTTACTCGCATTTAATGCCGTAAAGCTGTAAAAGAACAGAGGAGGAAAAGAAATTGAAATGAATACAAGACAAAGGGGAAGAGAGGGGGATATCTTCACCCCAGTTCACTCCAGCCACATGCACCAACACCCTGGGAAACCTTAGCTCCTCAACCACTTAAGGTCCCTCTGCTTATTCAGCTCAGAGAAGAGAAGGCTGTCCTTCCTCACTGCAGAATGATGACAGAGCTTAAACCATCTCCATCGAGCTACGCTCTTATTTAGGTGTGGGCATTATTCCAGCAGGGAAGATTGGGAAACACACAAAGTGCAGAGACACCGAAGCAAGAGAGAGTTCGCATGACGGCACCCTGACGCTTTTTGCCTGTTATAACCAGGAGAGCAGATGCCTCTCCCTTGCTCGCTACAGAGGAATCATACACCCATGGTACCATGTCAGCCATCTGGTTTCGTGTTGTCCGAAAGCTGATCCATGCAGGAAAAAGGAAATCCAGAAGAGCACATCCAGGAAGAAGGAAAAAAAGTAGGAGGAAAATGTAACAAAAGACACAAAAGCAATAGGTACAGACATTGAAGCAGACCAAAGCAAGGACAGAGCAACACAACAAGACCACCCAGAACACAAAGAATAAACACTCAGGTTTACAGCCCAAAAGGAGAGAGGGTATAAAAAAAACCCGAGCACCCACACAAGAAATACTTTGGGCAGGAGTACAAACGATTGCCACCCATGGCCTTCTAACCTCTTCCTCCTTGACACTCATACAGCTCCGAGTTCATGCCCTTCCTGACCACCCTTCCTCCCCCAACTTCGTCCCAAGGGTCGTTATCCTTCTCTTCAGCCTCTCCAGTATCTTCCCTCCATCAGTGCCTCAACAGAGCTCCAAGAAACCCCAACACTTCAGCTCGCTCTGCCGCTCTTTGCTCTGACACTCCTGCTCTGGGGCTGGGCTCCTTCCCTCAGCTCCAGCCGCCTTTTTGCACCACGCGCTCCAGCTCCTTACCCAGCTTTTGGGAACTTGGACTTTTTGGATTTCTTTTCCTTGTCATAAGAATCATCTTTCTTCTTCTTCTTCAGTTTTTCACCTCCGTCTTTCAACTTCCGCTTCTGGGGGTAAAACAAAGTCAGAGTCAAAGTGTCTCCTGCTCATGGAATTGGCCCTGCAGCCCCAGAGCCACTTTGGGCCTCTCCCAAGAACTGGAGAGCAGCTCCTTCCCCACTGCACACGTTAACCCAAGCCCCAGACATCGGTGACCCCAGTTTGGCACATCCCCTCTGCAGCATTTCACTGCGTCCCTGGCTTTCACCCCAGAGACCATCCATCAGCAAAGGGGAAGGGATGCCAAGGGCTCCTCATCTTTCTCCTTTTGGCTCCCTCGTTTTGGCATTATGGAAAAGGACTGTCTCCAACAGACACTGCCACCAAAGAGGAGCACTAATTTCTCCATCCCCGCAATGAAAGTGACTTTCCAGTGTGACCAGGGGCTGCTGTCACCTCTCCTCTAGGAACCAGGCAGCCCCCAGCAGTCTCATCCACACCAGACGTGCTTCATTTTACTATCAAATATGGGGACAGAACGGGGTCACAAATGCTCATCCCTTCCCTGTCCACACTGATTCACAAACCTCTCCCTACTTTGACACCAACGCACTTCCCAGCAGCAAACCCTCTGAGCTCTAACAGAGGAAATAATCGAGGGAGCTGCCTTGCTCACCTTGGGACACTTCTTCTTCTTCTCTTTAACATAGTCATCCTCAGATTCAGACGCTTGCCGGAATTGCAGTGTTCCTGAGTTGATGTAAAACCCTCCATACTTCGTAGTAAGAGAGGCCGGAACAAGCTCATCGTACTGGAAATGACAGAGAACACTCTATCGGCACCGGCAGCTTTCAGGCTTTGTTCTGCAGCTGAGCTGCCTGGTGAGTGCCGTAGGAGTTGTGCTCCCTCAAGAACAGACAGGGCAGTGGGTTCACCCACAAACCAGCCTTCTCCTGCCAGGCGGTTCACAGAATGGTTTGGGTTGGAAGGGACAATCCCTGCCCTGGGCAGGGACACCTCCCACCATACTAGGTTGCTCCAAGCCCCCTCCAACCTGCCCTTCAACCCCTCCAGGGATGGGGCAGCCACAGCTTCTCGGGGCAACCTGGGCCAGGCTCTCACCACCCTCACACCAAACAAGTTCTTCCCCACATCTCAGCTCCATCTCCCCTCTTTCAGGGTCAAACCCTTCCCCCTCCTCCTAGGGCTCCCCTCCCTCATCCAGAGTCCCTCCCCAGCTTTCCTGGAGCCCCTTGAGGGACTGGAAGGGGCTCGAAGGTCTCCCCGGAGCCTTCTCTTCTCCAGGCTGAACCCCCCAACTTTCTCAGCCTGTCCTCCCAGCAGAGAGGCTCCAGGCCTTGCAGCTTCTCCATGGCCCAAAGCTTCAGGAGCTCTCATTTCCAGCCTGGAACACTCCTGGCTCGCACCCACTTCAGGTGCCAGCGCAGCCCCCCAGGCAGCTGCCTTCAGCCCCCTCACTCCTGCCCCAGCACTCACCGCTTCAGAATTATCGATGAAGGAGTCAGACTCGTCGTATCCATACCCCATGTCAATCAAGTCCTGAATACGGTCCTTCCTACGTCTCTTGCCGCCCTAAACAGTAGAAGATCGAGAGCGTGTTCATCACCGCACCGTACTTGGACACCGGAGAGGTGACATCGTGCTACAGCCACGAGGCCTAGAAATTAATTTTTTGCTTAAGAAAATCAAATTTTATAAGTGTCGTGGTTTAACGCCAGCCAGCAACTAGGATCAGGCAGCCGCTCGCTCACTCCTCGCCCCCCAGGGAGAGTGGGGAGAAGAGGGAGAAAAGGAAGGGAAAGGAGAAAAACTCATGGGTCGAGATAAAGACAGCTTAATAGAACAGTAACAGAAAAGGAAACTAACAATAGTAATAATAATGGTAAAAGTATATACAAAATAAAGTGATACAACACAAATGGGTCTCACCACCCCGTGACTGGTTGCCCATCCCATCCCAAGCAGTGGTCACAGATTCCTGTCCCCCCCCAGTCAATCCCTATTTATACACCGAGTATGTCTTCTGTGGTATAGAATATTCCTCGGACCAGGTTGTCCCATCTGTGCTCCATCTCAGCCTCTACAGGAAGCTGAAAAAGTCCTTAACTAATGTCAACATCACTTAGCAACAACTGAACCAACACGTGCTATCAGCATTTTTCTCACACTAAACCCAAACCAGCAGCTACTAGAAAGAAAATTAACTCTAGCCCAGCTGAAACCAGGACAAGAAATTACAGGAAGTTATTTGCCACTACAAGTGAGAACATAATTCACTTTAACCGGACTCATCCGATTTAAGAACATATTTAAACTATTTTCATGAACTACAGCAAACTTTCTACAACTTTCATAGAAAACCACGCCTTCAGCCAAGATAAAGGACTGCAGGAGAACAGGGAAATTAGAGACAATGACCATTAAATGCTACTGGTTTTGAGCTGAACAGCATTACCCATTCTAAGGGAGAAATAACATAAAGAAAAACATACGTATTTTTCTTCAAACTTCCTAGCAAGTGCCTCCACTTTATGCCTTTCCTTTTCGTCATCATTAAAGGGATCAGCGGGTTCTTTCTTCTGTAGAAATAAGAGAGACAAAAGCATCAGAATCAATCTGTCACGCTGCCACCAAACCCCTGTGAATCAAAGCCATCAGGACAAGAACATCCAGCCAGAAGTTCAGAGCAATCAACCTTGAGTACAGTATTTAGTACAGCACTGTTTAATAGCTTCATCAAGGACACAGACAGTGGGATCGAGGGCACCTTCAGCAAGTTTGTGGATGACACCACACTGAGCAGTGCAGATGACATGCCTGAGGGATGGGATGCCACCCGGAGGGACCGGGAAAGGCTGGAGAAGTGGGACCACCTGAGCCTCATGAGGTTCAACCAGGCCAAGTGCAGGGTCCTGCACCTGCATTGGGGCAACCCCTGGTATCAGCACAGGCTGGGGATGGAGGGATGGAGAGCAGCCCTGAGGAGAAGGACTTGGGGGTGTTGGTGGGTGAGAAGCTCAACATTCACAGACAACATGAGCTGG
>VXAK01016130.1:0-31126 GCA_013399435.1 Arenaria interpres | reverse complement strand
TTTCACCTTTTGTGCTCAGAAACCAGTTTTACCAGGTGGTCCCATTCAGTTAGCAACAAAAATGTAGAACATGTAGGAAGAAAAATAAGACTTATTTAAATTATATTCTGCTCTAATGACACATAAATATGATTTATAATTTTTGTGAATACAGTTGACAAGATGGGGAAAAGCATAGGCTTAACTCTGCATCTCAAAAATCCTGATTTCAGCCAAACTTGGAAAAAGTCAAGACAGAATATACTGGGTGAGAGAGAGGAAAAAGTCATTCAGAACATGAATTTCTGCTAATTAGAGAGATGTGAGATGGAGTCCGGCAGTCAAGAACCTTTGCATTTGTACCACATTGACAACGTGTCACTGTGACCAACCCCCACATAGTGGAGGAAGACTCAGAGGAGAAGGGCAAAAATAATGAGACCAGGGAAGAATGTAAAGAGTGACCACCAATTATTGTAAAGAAAGCTGTGCACTTTTAGGAGGACTGGAGAGTAACCTTTGTTTTAGATATAGGACTGTACCAGTGGGTTATTGGGTTCTATAAACAGCTTTCTCTGAGATAGTTAGTGGAGAATAATGTCTTTCCGAGCTAGCCAGAGCAGGAGGGCGAGGGAGAAAGTGTATATGTAGCTCAACCTAGCATTGTTTAAAAACTGGCCAGCTAATAAACTGAACTTTGAAGAGGGCAATGGGCTTGACCTGGTTTCAGCCCTCATATTCCTCCCCAGTGACTGGGCACACCCAGCATCATGATGGTTAGCTTATAGAGACTGGTAATGGGAATCATATTTGCACAGTGATTCAACTGCATACTGCAATAGGTACATTGTGCTTGTGCTGTGATGTCAGTATGCTGCTGTATCACTCTACTGAATCAAAATTCCATGCAACGACAATTATGGCAGTAAGAAAATTTGGTATTAAACTTTAAACCTTTTTTATGTTGAATGTCTAAAAGAGCCTAGTCAGAGGGTATTGGAACTGACATTCACCCACTACCACTCCATTCTATATAACACTGGAATGAAAAAAATTTTCAGCACTTACAGTACTTCATGGGATAACAATAAGAATAAAATTTGGAAGAAACAGGCAAAACTTTGTTATGTTGGTATTAGGAGTTCTTTCATAGTCAGTGAGCATTACATTATGCAGAATACAAGAAAGGCAACAAAGACAATGTGGTGAGCTATTTCATTCTTATATTGGGGAAGGACGAGATATGATAGGTCTGTATTCTAAGAGTTAAACTGGTGTCTTATAGCTGCAAGGCAGAAATGTTTACATTCCCTGGCACAGGTAGTTGAAATCAACTTCCAGATTGTTTAGGGGGTTTTGCATTTTGGTTTTTTTTTTAATAGTGACATGGAAAAAAGTCTTCAGAGAAAGTACTAACAAGGTGCTGTGTTCATAAGAAAAAAATAAAAAAATCTATTGACATCAGTTTTATAAAAATTCATAACCAGGAGTTAAAAATACATATTTCACTTGAATGTCTCCTATCTGTCACCTCTTAATGGGTTAAATGCCGTTTGGTGCACCACTACTTTAAAAATGATTTTAAATTGTCTTCAGTGAGCTATCTTTCACAAAGTATGACAAATTCAGATACTGATAAAAGACTGAAAGATACTGAAATTGCCTTTTTCTATTTAGAAGTAATGCATGAAAAATTGCTTCTTCTAGCTTATGAATATTAAAATAGTTCTTTTTTTAAGCTAATAGATGAAAAAATAGCTTCTTGTTATTAGTCATGATGTTAATGTTCTTATTTTTAATCTTCCTGAGGTAGTGTGTCCTTTATCTTTCCACAAGGATGGACAATAGTTCACTCATTTTGCAATACTTCTTTTTATATTTTTCTCTAGTAATGAAAACTTAGCTATATGCCTTCCTTTTAATTAAATGTGTATTAAACTTGTGGTAAAAAAATAATGTATTTGCCTGACACTATTTTTCAGTGCTTTCCATGTATGTGTTTCAAGAGAAAATACAAACCACAATCCACCATTCCACAGCAGCTCCCTGGAGTCTTCCACAAGAAGATGCCTTTCCCCCAGCTGGCCCTCTACATGTTTTCACTCACAAACAAAATTTACTACAGTTTTCATCATATTATAATACTGAAGGATATTCTTTTAGATCTGTGAAATCACATCACAAGTTTAAAAAAAGGACTTTTTCCCCCCAGCATCCTGTGCAAGGTGTGTAATGCCACTTATTAATGTGGCACTCTCTTTAAGAGAGAATATAAACTATACACATAATTATAAAAAAAATCCCAAATAATAATCAGCATTATTTTTTCATCTCAGCAGACCTATGCTAAAACATTGTTAATGATGCAGCTATACACGGTGAGGAAGTAGAAGTAACAGCATATTTATATTGTGGATTGCATAAGGAAAAAATATTGCATAAATGAGAAGGGAAGTGGAGCTACATCTCCACGTTATTGCAAAATTAGTTTTGAAGTGTCTTAATTAAAATTTTAAATAAGTAGCCATTTCCTTTATGGTTACTGTAAAGATTAACTAACAAGATACGCTTGTAAACTGTACTTGGATGCTCTTTCCAAATAGAAAGTGTCCTCCAATACCTTGAGAGCAGAATCACATAATTTACACTGTTCAGGCTGGACTGTCGGACCGGCGTATCCTCTCCTCCACTATCTGGTGGCTTCTAGCCCCTCTGTATTTCCAGTTAAGTGGACTTCTGGGGTGGCATTCCTGCTACCTTGTCCTCTTTTTCCCTGTAAGCTTAAATACAGCGTTCACCACTGCTATGGTAGCAAGTGAACATCTTTCCCACTAGTTTAGCGAGACCATTCCAGTTGTATCTGATGCCCAGAGCAATTTTGGCTGAAATGACTTACCGTCTTCTCTCACAGAACACTGCTTTTACTTTCCTTGCTTTGTTAAGCTATATTTACCCTGGCTAACCTCAGTTTTGTGATGAAGAGATATTTTCCTACTTCTGACTGTCTTTTTTAAAAACCCAAATAAGACATCTTTCATTCAGTTCACTTAAGGGTGGTGTCGGCCTCATTTTTTTGCATTTCTTTGTTTACTCTGGGGGAGAATGGGTATGTTGTAGGGCTAGTCTTTTATATGCCCTCGCAGCCGTACTTTGTGTGTAGGAAGGAGGAAAGCCATGAAAGAGAGGCATCACCACATCGGTCAAGATCTGTGTAGCAGGAAGCAAAAGCAATAAACACTACAGTACTTTCAGCTCATGTTTATCTCCTGCTACTGCTGTTTCATATGCTGGGGATGCCAACAATTACAGGGAGACAGAGTAACAGGATGTTGTTTGGGGCAGTATGACTGGCTGAGAGCAAGCAGGTAGAATACTAACTTCAGCAGAAGAAACCAGTGGTTTTGGGCTCAGTAAGTGGTGAAGACAAATGTCGGTTCCAGATTTCAAACCAAACATCTAAGAAAACCATCCAAAGCACAGGGTCTAACAGAATTTCAATCAATGCCAGGGCACTGCTGTCTTGGGTTGAGCAAGTTCTCTTAGAGGAACTAAAATTCCTTAATGTTGCTTTACTTTTTCATTATTATTTTATTTTTCATTATCACTTTTATCATTAATACTGGTTTTGGCACCCATATCCTATTGTTCTGTAACAGAAATGTTGCTACTTTTATCATTTAGGCTGCGCACTGATAGAAGAAATGTTTGTGTCCCTATTTTTAATGCCTGCCCTCGTTCTGTTTACTGACACAAGTAATTATGCATAAGACAGTAAAGCTGTGATGTTTTAAGGGTAGAAGCAAGGTCTTCTAGGAGGGAATAAATTGTTTATTAACTATTTGCTATAATGTGGAAAAAAATAGAAAATTTGTATATAAATGAAGCCCTTTTTCAAGGAAACCTAAACATCTGATGAGTTTTATCCAGAAAATGAAGGGCTTATTTGATCAACACACATACATTAGCATATCTAACAACCTACCTGGTGTTCCATAGATTATGTGTCTGGTTTTTTAGACAGTCAGGCACCCAGTGAAATTCACAACACACGAATGGAAGTTTTGTGAGAAAACATAAGCGTTTTAAGCACCAAAATCTCTTGCACCTCACCAACCCAGTCAGAAATGAACTTTTTAAAAGAAATTTTGTACAACTTCTAGACAATATAGTCTATATGTTGCTACTATGAGCACAAACTAAGCAAATGTTTTCTCCTGCTTATAGGACATACATACTGCATCTCAAGGCAGGTAGAGCAAATCCTGACCCATAAGGTTTAAAACCCTGAATGAAAAAGTACTGGGAGAAATAGCCACATACCAGAAAAATGGTTCATTTTGTTTTCCTTTTTTAAGCAATAGAAATGTGACAATATGAAATAGTTGAGAGAGGTCTGCACTTGCAACAGCAGCCACTTGGTTTCCACACTCTTGCAGATTATTAGCACATGTCGGACTTGCTAAGCTAAGAATTGCTCCTCTGCTGGGACTCAGTCATCCAGCTGGAGAGTCAACAAAATTCTTCCCACTCAGATGCAAAAGTCCTGGGATCTTCTTGCAGAGGACAGACTGCTGACAGGATGTCTACCTGCATGAGGATCACCTGAACAAGTTGAGGGCAGAGATACGGGTCCTCAGTGGACTGTAACAGCATGAGTTGGGTAGGTGTATCTATCCTCCTGCATTTCAACGTTTTAACGTGACACTGCAACGTTTTAAAACCTAACAGTGCAGCAGAGTGGTTGCAAGGTTTGTCTTAAGCAATAATATTTCAGCTCTGAGTCTATTGAGGGTTTTGGTGCCCGAAATCGAGCAATGCAGCCTTCCAGCTGCAAAAAGAGGAAATATGGATCTTCTCACCTTGTAGAGGCTACAAGAGACAAGTAGAGGGTAGTGACATACTGTTTTCTGGACTGTTGCAGCACATCAGGGCCCTGAGGGCATCAACAGGCTGTGCAAGCCCTTCCCTCCGCCCGCAAAAGCTGCCTGTGCTCAGAGCCATCCTGTTGTTTGGGGCAGTATGACAACCTTGGGTTGGACTGCTGTGAAACCAGCTCAGTGATGAGAAACAGCTGTGAGAGGACCCCTTAGGGCCCTTCCTCAGCCTGGGAACAGTACTTAAGCTCAGACCCTTGCATGAGCTCTGCTGTCTTGTCCTTTGCTGATCCTGGCCCTTCCAGCTGGGCTTCCTGGCTTGACCTTGGATTTACCTTGTCACAGCAGTCTTGCCTGGTAATCTATGGACAGCTGCCTGACCCTGCTTATTGTTGCAGGTTCCTCTCTTCTTGTTTGGGAGCTGTGAGACTGAGTGCTTGCTGGGGATGTTGCAGCCTGCCATTCACCTTTTGCTACTGGCTTGCCACCCCCCAGAGAGCTGCTGGCTCCTGCTGCTCCCTGGCACACTGCTTTAAGAGCTGGTTTGGGGGCTTGACCCTTGGAGGTGTCATGGCTACAGCTGCAGAAGAGGCTTATCCATTGAATCACTTGATTGAGCTTTTAATGGAAAAAAGATGACTGTTTCAAAGCCTAAAACTTAACGCTTGCTTGTAAGATAGACTTTCCTATTGGTCTAGTACTTTTGAACTTTTCTATATTGAGTATACAGATTAGAAACAAATTGAGTTTTTTACATGAGATTTCATTTATACCTTGTACAATGGCATTAGCATCTCAATATATCTGCTGGAAATGATATATTTAAATACAGTTTACCTTTTATACAGCTATCTCCATATCAGTGACTAGAGGGTAGCCTATGTTCAACTAGTATTCCTCTGCCTTTCTAGCTTCACGCAAAGTCCTGAACCACTGCTATTGGGTTTCTAAGCACCACGCATAAATTGTATGTTGTTCAAATTCATACTGTTTCTGTTGATCCAGTCATTGTACTGTCCATGTCTTTTCTGTACAAACCCTTAATCAAGAGTTCTGCTGGATTCAGCTTTTTAGGAAAAATCCGTGAAGGGATTACTACTTTCTTGACCCAGATTGCACTGTCATGAGCGAAACATTAAAAGCTCTTCATTGTTATCAAAGCTGAGGTAGCCTTGCACAAAAGCAGAACTTGGACCTTTCAGGATGGGGGACCTTGAAAGTCAAAACCAAATGTAGGTTAGCTGCCTCCACAGCAAGACTATACTTTAACTGGTGTTTCTAGGATTATGGTTTTAGACTTTATTAAAATGCATTTTGTTAACATGTTTGGGAGTTTTAGGTCTTAAAGAATAAAATCTCTTTTTTCTTTTGTGAGGCTGTATAAGGTAATCAGCTGCAGCCAGGCTAGCAACAATGCTGTCAAAGTCAGGACAGCCTGGATAAACGCTGTATTACCATCTTCTCTGCTCTCTGGACTGTCTTGCTGAAGAAACTAAATGCTGGAATACTGTCTCTCTTTCTTTAAATTGATGTGGTGCCATTTCTGCTTTCAGATCTGTTGAAGTTTAGTAACTGCAATCACTGAAATGAATTTCAATGAAGTATATACAAAGGGACTTCCCTGCAACTGAACTTTTTTACATTATTGTTCAAACTTCACAAGAGACTTTGCCTGAATGACTGATGCATATACAATTGAAATTGCTTGAGAAAGGTAAGTTGTGTTTCTTGAAATATCAATTTCTCCTTTTTTTTTTTTTTCTCTAGTCTTCACCAATCCATTTTGCCTGGAATATATTATCTCCGTAGAAAATCAGGTTCTAAGAGTGATAATTCATAACAATATGTAAGAGAGTGATAATTCATAACAATATGTAAGAAGAGACATGTTATTTGATGTACCAGGTGGTACAATAATTCCTTTAGACCTATATGTAGAATTAAAACACTTTTTTTTGCTCTATAAACTTGCACAATGCTGCGTGTGATCAGAATGTGACTTTCTAATATAATTTGCTTTTTGATTGGACACATCAAACATGAAATGCATTTAATAGCATCCTAGCTTCCAAATTCATATCCAGTCTATATGGAAATCCCTGCTTTATCATAGCAAGTCCAGTCATTTTTTTTTTTCCAGGTGTGCATTATTTCCACTTAACCATGAACACAGAGATGACTTATTGCTTAGAAAGAATAAAATTTATCTCTAGGGAACCTGTTTCCAAAATGTTTTGAAAAAGGTACACTCTAATAAACAACACAGCCATCTAGTGGTGAAATTGCAACCTGGCCTTTTTGTATGGCTGATCATTTCAACTCTTGTGGGCACCACAAGATGCACCTTCTGGATGTGTGGCTCCTCTCTCGGTCTCATCTCCCAAGTAAGGAGCGACAGGACAAGAGAAAATGCCTAAAGTTGCTCCAGAGGAGGTTTAGGTTGGATAATAGGAAAAATCTTCACCAACAATGCTTTTCTTCACTGAAAGGGTTATCAAGCATTGAAACAGTCCACCCAGGGAAGTGGTTGAGTCACCATCCCTGGGCTGCCTGTTTAAAAGACATGTAGATGTGGTGCTTAGGAACATGCTTTAATGATGGACTTGGCAGTGCTAGGTAAACAGTTGGACTTGGTGAGTTTAAAGGTCTTTTCCAACCTAAACAATTCCATGATTCTATGATTAGGGTCTTGGGTGTGACAATTTTGAAAGCAAATCCCATATCTAAGTTTCTAGTACAGTGATATGTATATTCAGGGAAAATTCATCTGAGTACGTTTCAGGCACAAAAAGTGTTAGCAAGTGTGAGTAGTGTTTTGGTTTGCGTTTTTGGTTTTTGTTTGTTTGTTTTATGATCTCTTATTCAGATCCTTCAAGTTTTCATTGCATCCTAGACCCTGTTCAATTATTTCCCTCTTTGCAAACTGTAATCACCGAGCAGTCAAATTCTGTGACTGCATAATCTACTAAATCAATTTGCTCCTTCACGAGCTCTGCATGACCATTACTGTCGTATTTCCTCTACCAGTAGATCAGACCTTTGCCATGACTAATAAAAGACCACAGGTTTTGTATTGACCTGATAGTGCAGGTGTCGGGACTTGTCCGGGCCTCCCTTGGCCCAAGCTGCTTTTAGATGCTTGGTCTAGTGATTAATACCTAGCTTTTTTTAAGTTAGGTCCTGTGAGCAGCCTTTACTATAAAGGTCTGATGGAGCAAGTTATTTATTCATTGTCTAAGGAGCAATAGCCCCGTATGGCAAATAAAGTTGAGGGAGGCTATGGTGCAGCTTTCAAGCTTCAAATCGGAAGCAGAGAAAGAAGCAGAATGTGACAAGAAAGCATGTAAAAATAGCCCCATATTGAGGCAGATGGGATCCTTTACACACTCCTGAAGTGAAGCCCTAATTGGAAATAACTCAGGATGCTGACAGCCTGCTGCAATGCTGTTTCTCTCCCCACCTCTCTGCTTGATGGAGATTGGTGCCATCAACCCTGTGACCCAAGAGACATGTGAACGGTGAGCATAACACCAAAGAAAAGCAGTTGGTATTAGTGAGTGGTGAATAACAATTTTAATGAAATCACCAGTAACGCTTTGCAGTACCGATTTGCACTATGAGTTAGTATTACCAAAGCTAGACTAATTGGTTGTATTTTAGACTGTTAGGGTTATTAGTAGGTTAAAGATGAATTCTTGGCTCCATAGGTAACATCATGTGCTTTTTTGGCTGTAATAGTTCTTTTGAGTAAAACATACCCATAACAGGCACTATCACATTTACACCAGAACTGCAATGACCTATTTCACCTTTCAGCCTTTCAGTTCATTTAATCTTTTAACTATTCCTGAAACCCCAACTAGTCTGCAAGACCTGTCCATACTAACTTCCACTTATTGAATAGTTAGAGTTTGTTATATAACACATTCATACTAAAAGACAAAAGACTGGAAGAACATTCTAGACTGTAAAGCACTTATTGCTGTTGGTTTATGGAATCCCTGGAATAAAAATTATGTCTTTTTCAAGATCTGTAATGCAAGTTCTCTCTCATTTGGTGTAATTTTTCATCATAAGCATCATTTACAACTTCTATCAATTGTAGACATAAGCGACAGCACTAAAAATCAAGTACTGACTTACCTGAATTTTATCTTGGGTTGTTATAATTTTATGGGCTCCAACTATACCATTTGGGGTTTAAAATTACTAGGATGTTAAAAATTCTTTTTGAAAAATCTCATCCTTTGTGTGAAATGCAATGTTTGTTATTAATTCCACACATGTATACAGGTGGTTTATTGTATCTTGTCTCCAGCTCTTTGACTGTTCCAGTATTTGAAAATATATGAAATAAATACTTAAATTAATCTTTCAAAAAATGAAATATCTAGTTTCCATGATGACAAAAAAAAAATTAAAGAATATTTATTTTTAGGAATGGGATAAGAATTTGGGATACAAAAGGTTGTCCCATCGTTATGCAGAGTACCAGAAGTCAGAAAACCAGTATGTGTAGCTCTTGTGCATATTAAGATGGTTTCCTAGATGCATGAAAATATCTGCTGTTGGGTTCCTAGGGCAAGTATTATGAATTCAATGCACTATTTCAAGAAGGATCCATTAACACGCGATTTGTCATACACAGTAAACTCTTCCCTCTGGAAGTGCTTTGCCAGAACTTTGCATTTCCAACTGCTGTTATAATGAATAATGTGTCATTTTTTTCTTTTTTGTTTCCCCCTCAAACAGTAGATATTGTCAGGATTTGCTGTTTCTGAAAATTATTGCCTTTCAGAACTTCCCAATAATAGATGGATTACGTTTTAGTCTGAATCTCTAAAATAGAGCAGGTTATGCAGATAGTTCACACAAGATATTAGGATTTTTTTGCCTTCACACTTTCATATTACTATCTTACACTTTTCCATTCTGTTCACCTTCAAAATTCCAGGAAAGAGGTGGTTAAAAAAAATCCCAAACCCTTTTTACTGACTAGCAACCAGGTTTCTAAGACTTGTTGGAAAGCGAATGACTGCTGACTCACAATAATGAAGCTACATACAAAAACTTTCAGTCTCTGAACCCACTGACATTAAACATCAAAGATTTGGTTCTAGGTTCATGCTCCTTGCTGGAGAACTGTCACAACTGCAGCACAACTACAAAGAGTGTAGTAGTTCTCAAGAATTTTCATTACAATAATTGTCTACCTACTTACCTTTCGGTCTTGTCTCTGAAACAGAAGAGGGGCAGAGGGCAGGGAGGGGATGGAAGGTGAGTGGAACAGTCCTGGATCTCTTTATGCTGTTGAAGATGAAATTGTGACTATATTCTGGATTTTCGAATATCTGTAAGTCACTACCGTGTGCAAAAAATTGGCAACTACAAATTTGCATGAGAAAAAAAATCAGCCATTTTCTAGAAAAATTTGTATTGTTAATACAACAAAATACTTTTTTTCCTCTAAATTTACCTCACCCTTGCATAGGGTTAGAAATTTCCTCAAAACCCCGTGCTGATCTGTAACTTAAAATGATGTAGCCCGAGCCCCAGAATTCAATCCAACTGAAGTTGGCTGCCTCACACCTTATGTTCCAGATAACATAGTCCAAGTCCCTTAAAAGTCATCTTTTCTGGAGAGGAAAAAACCCAAACAAACCTGATCTTTGTCAGAATCATAGTTACATAGCAGAAGAGTTGCATGACAAATTAACTTTTAAATGTCCTTCAACATAAGGACATGAGAAAACAGGATTATTCCATTATTCTGCTGTTTCCTGAGGTGAATTTTCTTACTAATACAGTATCAGCAGCTACTACCTGTTAGAGGAAAACATCTATTCAAGCTTGAAAGCAAATTTATTTGTACAAGTGACAAGTGGGTGATCTGTTTAGGACAAGCTGCCTGAGTTCTCAAAAACACTTTAGGACCTGTGGATTGTCAAAGAGAAGAGCTCGGTCAAGGCATTCAGATGATGAAACATGCTACAGATGCTATCTGTAAGGACAACCTGCAAATCTGTCTCTCAAATTATTCCTTTTATAAAAGTAAATATATACATATATATATATATAAGAGCAACGTTTGTTTCTCCATCTGTGTTTCAGAGGCTTCTGTTCCACCAGTAATTTTCTGGAGTACTATCTTTAAAAAAAATTATCCCAAAACATCATGAAGCATGACTTGCCTAAGAAATGCTCAAGTAGTTTACCAAGCTGGTTAATCCTACTTTTGTGAAACTGATACTATTTAATTTCAGAAACAAAAGGCATTTTATGGTAAATGCAACAAATGTTCTATTCTGTTCTGATCCAGATGTTGAGTATTACTTTGGGGTCAAATCTTCAGATCAGTTTGTGAAACAGCGTAGAGAATGAGCATGCCTGTTTTTACAATAGCTTTTAGAAGTAATACTCTAGATTGAATCTCTAACCCAGGAAACCCCTAAATTCTTATCAGAAGATGGAAAAGATTGTTCTCTACTTTCCATCTTATTTCTTAAACAATGACTACTGGCATTAAAGCAACACAGGAGATCAGATGAATCTTTGCCATGAGTCTGTAAAATTTCTTACAGCTACTAGAATACAAGATCAACTGGCTTCAGTCTTTTAACATTAGTTTGAACAGTTTAAACTATGATGCCGTGTATGACCTTTGTGGTATCAGCAATAAAAACATCATATCTATATGCTACCAAGGTCATACTGTATTAGAGAATACTCAAATTTGAATTTTCACTAACAAGGTTTTTTTGAGCGAAGTATTTGCTAATCTTTACTCGCTGTCTTTTAACAGTGCAGTAGGGAGGGGAAGTATCAGACCTGCTTTCTCACCAGACCTCACTAATTCTTAACTTAAAGCTCTCACTTAAATATTTTTCAAGCAAAAAGGCTCATGTTGCAGCCTCATTCAGTATGACTGAAATATCAACAGAACCTTTGTAATGACAACAACAAAACAGAGCAAAGGCTTACTCTCCACTACTGACTCTTGTTATTTAGAAAAAGCCTTATTGCCCTGTTGGGATATCAATGAGATGCTTCATAAATTTCCATAATGATTCCCCTACTCAACATTATGATTAGCAGTGCCAGTGTTAAGGGTATTTTTTTCCTTTAAGGCTAATGCAAATGCTTTGCTCCTAAGGAGTAATTTCTCAATAACTTTCCTAGAGCAGGGCACAGCTAAAAAATATTTTCACCCATAGACAGATTTCAAGATCTGATATTTTTTAGGGGATACACTACCAAAAGGCATTTTACTAGACCATTTAAGAAAACTCTCTCTAGACCAGCCTCAGGTGTTTGCACTTGCAGTTTGAGAGCAGTCATTTTGATCTTTGATTCAGGTGTGCATTCTGACCACCAAGCCAGTGAGTCCTTCCCTTTTGGCCAGTTGAATATTGAGTGTAGCAGCTGCAAAGGTGGTAAATGAGCAATTATGACAGGGACTGCCAGAAACAACAGATTATAGCTCTGCTCAGAAGTAAGAAAAAACAAATATTTGGACTGCAATCTTCCGTAGCTAATTGGAAATCCTTCTTTTGTCTTTGTTGAGTTTTAAACTGTTATCTAGAACCAAGAAACATTTTTTATGCTGAAACCAATTAATATTCCTTGAATATTTGATTCTTAAAAGATAGAAATTTTTTTATATATTCACATGTTTTCTTAATTATAGCCATTTTCTAACAGATACAGTACTTTTGTACTGCTAAAGAGTTCACCTGTTACTGACAAACATGACTATATTTATGTCCATCATTTTTAAGGATTACACTGAAAATTAATTTGTTTTATCTTCGTTTTCTCTTGGTAGAACAAATAATTTTTAAAGAAACCCTTAAAGGGATGTAAGAATGTGCTGGGGCTACAAAATAGTCAGAACTTTGAGATTAATCTGCCTACACTTGAAGTTTATTAAAGCCAAACTGGCATTCATTAAAACACCAGTGGTAATAATGGATGTCTTCTAACAGAAAACTTCAAACAAGGTATAAGCAAATACGGACTTATTTTCTACTCAAAACTCCACCCCGCTTTCCCTTTTTCCTCTGTTTATTAATTCTGATGCTACTTTGCAAATGTCCTCATCCACAACTGTGATGTGTGGTGGTGGTGGTGGGTGGCTGTGACTGTCCAGCTGAAGCTGTTCAGGTGCATTTAGAAAGGAGGACTCCTCCTTTCTCTCCAGGAGAGAATCTTGTTCCACAGAAAGAAGGTTTTGTTTAATCTCCAAGAGTAAACTACACCACAGATGGATTCCCTGTCTCAGAAGCAGATTGCCTACTGTTCTTCTGACTAGCTATTGCATGAAAAACAACATATACAACTACAGGAAAGTTAGGAAGACTGTTTCTGTCATGGTGGGATGCTAAGGTAATTGTATGATGAATCTCATATCTTTTCTTTTAAAAGAAAATCTAACCATTTAGCTAGAACTAAAAATTTCAAGTGTCTTTAAAATGTGTAGTGAGGTCTGAAATGATGAATAGACCTTTATGTGTGTTTCATATGAGTTGCTGACTTTAATGACATAAGATGCTTGTATTAGTTCTGAAAAGATGATAGAGATGAGGTAGTGTGAAGTGGGGTTAGGTAGTGTTTGCATTAACCTTTTTCCTTAAAGTTTGTGTGCTTCCTGGAAATTCTGAGATTGTTTATTTTGTTTTGCCTAACTTAAACTTCAAAGTGGCAGTGGTGAACTGTGTCCTGAACAGGTTGTAGTTAGCAGTTTTTCTGTTTCTGAGTGCTCTGTCTCAAGCAGTGCAGCAACCTCTTAAAAATTAGAGCAGTCACTCTATTGGCAGCTTGGTGTTTCAGGGTAGAGACTCTGAGTGGAGCGGGCAATCTCTGTGCAAGAAATGTAAAGTGAAATAAATAATGGAGAAAAAAATGACAGTCATGAAATTGTTTGGTGTGCTGCTAATCCAGACTTGTCAGAAATTGGATGCTTTGGAGGTACTAGATGTTATTTTTGTGTAGCAGAGACTGTAGAAGTGGAGTTGGATGAATGCTTTGTCATAGAGGACAGAACATAATTATCTGGCTTGTTATAGCCAAATAGATATCTGAGAAACTGAAAGCACTGAAAAGGTTTATTTTCTCTATTTTTCTAAATGTTTATATCAATTTGTTGATAGATTATATTGCTTGGTTAAATTCAGCTCTTTCTGTTTGAATACTAATTCTGACTTTTTTTTTTTTGGTATGCAACGTTATCTGAGAATGCTTGGTATAGTGGTAGTCCACTCAAAAGCTCCAAGTAGACATTAAGTAAACCACTTTTCAACTATCAATTAACAGTCATGCACCTAGACATAATGTACTGTCTACTGTTCCACAGAAAAAAATATTTGTTTGATCTCCAAGAACAGACTACTCTACAGGTGTTTTAAGATTGCTAACAGAGATGTCTCCTTTGAGGGTATGTCTATTGGGATACTTGCTAAATGCCTTGGATGGGCAAAACCAGCTTATGCTAGTATGGGGCCTGCTGTAGGTTCAGCCAAAGCTGTGGGCTATTTAGAGATACAAATAAGATGAAAGAGATTGAAATCTCCAAAGGTGACAGTATGCCTGTTGGTAAAACAGATGTCTGTGAAGTGGCACATGTGATCATGGAGGTGATTTGTTTCAGGGAACTGTGGAGCTCTACATAGAGGTATGAGGAGCTGTTGGTGTCATAGTCTTTAATAAACTGTGTCCTGACGTTATCTGCAATTAAATAAAAAGATTAAAGGTTTACAGTGTAAAGAATAAGCAAGATGCCTATGAATATATTCTGTGAAAAATGAAGGAAAAAAGGTGTTGGTTTCTTTTTTAAAAGGATATAAATAATGGAATAAAGAAAGAATGGACAAAACTGCATTACTTAAGTTGTGGAAATCAAAATAAAACACATAATTCTTTAAAAAAAAAAGAATGAGGAAAGACATAAAGCTGTTATACAATGAGAACTGGGGTCAAGATCACAAGTAATCTGGATCAAACCCAAGCAACTGATATTTTTGTATTAACACATACACTGATGTGGGAAAAAAAAAAAAAAAAGACCTCATGCTTACTGGGAAATGAATTGGAAATTTTTCGATGTTACTTGTTAAGAAACGTGTTTCCAGTAGAAAAAAAGACAGTCTTAGGACCGTCTTCTAAGGCACTGATGAGACTTCTTATGTATACAACTCGTGAATTGAACTCAAAAGCTGAACAACCCTGAATAACCCTTACAGCCAGCATAATAATAAAATTGAAAGCTTATATTGTGGGTTGAAATAAAAATAAATAAATTGCTTGGTGTAACAGTTGAAGGGGAATGTGACTTCTCCTAAAGTCCAAGATGGGAAAGTTAGTAGTGGTTAAGCTAGCAGTTGTATAGTCTCCACACACACATTTAGGCTCAACACTGGAAGCTGGTGGAGAAGGTTGTGAAATGACTTTGTAAATGGACTGATGTGGGCACACATCTTAAATATTTTAAACTGTGGTGGGATCTTTTTGTGAAGGGATTATGAAATCTGTTACATCTGATGGATTGTTTTGAAGTGTCATAAATGTAACATGATAGGAGAAAGGCAAATGCTCACTGTAGTGTTTTGGAGGCTATTCACACTCCTTAAGATCTAAAGTTAAACCAAGTTTTTCATTATTGTCATCTGACTTGTGAATTTGTTCCATTCCTTAAGTGGAAAAGTGCCCATTTCCTCCCTTATTTTTTTTATATATTTTTTCTCCCTTACACTTTCCTTCTAGCTGTGGTCAAGGAAAGAATGAAATAAGTGAATTCATTTCATTGTGCTTCTATCTTTGAAATTCTCTGAATAGGCCAGATTGAAATATGCCCTATTGAAAACACTTAGGTTTTTGTACTGGGAGTCATCTCTCCTTACAGAATATTGATATTCTTCTTTTTGTGAGAGGAAGCTGCAGCATTTCCTGTTTCTGAAGAATGTATTTCAATTTCACAGATGAGATGCATAATTCCAAAAGATTTTTGCATCACTCTTCAGTGTGTACTGAGCATTATTTAAAATTCTGATTAAAGCTGTGCCCCTTAACAGCAGGAGGCCAAAAGTAGTCATAAAGCTGCTTTTCAAACTGCGGGGAGATAGGGAGGTGGGGGTGGAATCAAATATGAAAGTAAAACGCAGGACCACAATATATACAGAGTATATTCTTTGCAGAGAAGCACTCTAGCTCCCGTGTAAGAAAGAGAGCCATGGATGACAATATTACTCATGTAAAGCATGCAGCTTGGACCAGTATCTTTTCATTAAAAAACTTCAGGCAATGTCATGATAATGTTTACAAGCAATGCATATTGTACTATTATATTTGAAATATTTTTCCGGTATAATTCATCTGATAAGTGAGACTTGAATAATACAGTGTTTGTTTAAAAATACATAACATAAAATATATTTAAAACAATTTTAGAACATAAGTGGGGAAGAGCTTGAGGTTTCTGAGCCTATTTTTTAAAAATAAAACCTCCTATGGATAAGGTTGTGGGATAAAATTGTAGAACAAAGTAAAACATCAAAGTATTCACTGACTGAAAGTGAAATGAACAAGTCAAGCAAATGTGCTCCTTGTCAGAGATTCCAGTCTTCATGTTTGTGGTTTTTTTTTTTTTTNNNCAGCTTTTTTTTTTGTTTTTTTTTTTTTTTTCCTTTTTTTTTTTTTTTTTTTTTTTTAATTTGCAATATCAGATAACCATGGTTGTGATCTAGCCAGTGGGATCTTGAATGAGCTGAGCTATTCTGCACGGTGGTGACTGCATATTTAAACTCTGTGACTGGTGTTCAGAAACCTGGTTCCGATGTAAATACCTAACTTTGAGTGACTTGACCTTCAAATGGATCTTGTACTGACAGACAATACTGAAAGGGCTTGCAGTGATTTAAGCTGGTTGATACACCTGCTATTACAGCACAGATGGATCTTTGTTAAGCATGTTTTTTATGCTACTGTTATGCTTAAATGTTACTGAATGCTTCCAAAGTCTCAGTATGAGAAAATCATGGATGTTATTCTGATATTTCTGTACTTCAAAGTGGCATTTCAATAGTGGGGGAAAAAAACAATCAAAAGAACAAAAAAAAACCTACAAAAAACCAAATTGGAACAGGAAAGGGGACGGCAAGATTGAAAGGTTAATGTGTGTTTATGTGCATTTGTTTTACACAGTGAAAACTTAATTATGTAAACTTAGACTTTAAATGTATGCAGCTTAGGATAGACATACTTAAAAACTATAAGAAGGTTTTTGTTCCTTAAACGTACAGGAAGAATACATTGAACACCAGAGTAACTTATAGTCATATTTTGTAGTGTCCAATTAATGCTGATTCCCAATAGAGGCTGTCACTATTTCATAAAATAGCAGTTGCCAAATGTCTTCTACGGTAAGAGCCAGCCTGCCCGCTTTTCAGACTTGAAACCGAGGAACCACCACCGAGTAATTCAGTGAGCGATCATCAGCAAAACAGGGTGCACAGACTTTTTACTTCCCAATCATTGAATATGTACTTGCATGGAAAGACTTCTGTCAGAAAAGTGCGAAATCAGGAAAACTATTTTTTTGGATTTTATTGTTTTTTTGCAAAAATTGGTATTGTTTGAGGTTTGTTATTGTATTGTATTTAATTTTTGCAAAAATTGTTATACTCTTTGCTGAATGTGCAAAGAGAGGAGCATGGTGAAGTCAGTCAGTAAAAGGCATTTATTTGGGATATAAGAAACTGATTCCATCTGAAATTTTTTATTTTTTTTTCAAGCATGCGCTCCTGAGCCCTCAGCACAGCAAATGGGTGCTCAAAGCCTTTGTGTTGATGGCAATCTGGCCTATTACCGTTTTTCCTCTCTTGTGTCTTTTCCTGAGAAGTTCGAAAATATCATTTTTGTTCTAATGTGAGATGAAAACTTTTATGTTTTCTCATGAAACTATACTCCTCCAGGCAGCCCTGGAGGACGATGAATGACAGGTATCTCAAAACCTTCAAAATAATCCACAATGTTTCTGGCAGCTCTGACAAACATAACAATATTAGCTGAGTCCCAAAGGACAGGTTAGTAAACCAGCCGGTCCCCTACCGTGAACATATTTATCATTTTCATTGTTAGCAAGATTATGAAATGGCCAATTGCAGAGGGCTAGGCTTCTGCTTCTGCAAAATAGTCTCTCCAGCGTTAAGGCAACACCAGTTGCCCTGTACACAAAGGTAAACATCAGTGTCATGTCTGAACAGTTCTAAACTTAAGTTAAAGAAATGTAGTTTAAAAAAAATTAAAAGTATTCTTCCAAACCCTCAGACCGCTGATTCACTGGAATTTTTTTTAATTTATTTTTTTCTGGCTCCAGGTTTATGTTGATCACCTTTTCATGAAATAACCAAGCTTTCATTCAATTCAAGAACTCTTGCATTCCACTAGTTTTCTTCTTTCCAACTTCTTTTAGCTATTACTAATTATTTATTTGCTTGCTATCACTAGTGGGTCAAATTCTTCTCAGCTAAGGTTTTGGCTTTTGTTTTGCTTGATGAGAATAAAGAATTTAATACATGAAATAACACCCGTTCATCCTGATTGTAATATATGCAAGGGGGAACAATTTAGATCAATGGATTAGCAGAGATTACCACATCTATTTGCAATATTTTATCACTTCTGCTGCAGAAACAATGAAAGGAAATTCAAGGCTAAATGAACCTGTTGTAGGAAAAAAAACCCCAAACAAACAAAAAACCAAACCCCAAATTCTCTTGCCGCCCCCCCCTCCAACCCACCCCACCGAGATTTATTCAAATCTATTACACTTAAGCAGAATACCACCACACATACACATATAGAAAATGTATAAGGATTTATAAAAACATTTGTCTTTTCAATTTTACCTAGTTATTCAAGCTCTAAAACATTAACAGGTGTCTTCCTTTAAGGACATACTGTCTCTGAAGCTGTACCAGTTTAACAATAAAGTATGCCTTGGCTGAAAAAGAGGGTAATGAAATGCTTGCATGCCAGAAGTTATCACAAATGCCATCCTTGGACTATTTGTAAACTTAGCAATAACAACATGAGACTGATGAGAAGTCTCTAAAAAATTTTTTCTATGGAACTGTATCTTTTTCCTTCTGACTAAGTTTTATATGACTAATTGATATATGAGAGTTGCTAATGCATATTTAACTCAGCCACTGGGGAGTTAGGCAAGCTTCCTTGTGTAAAGAAACCCTTTGTAATGAAGTAGAAGCCCTTATTTAAAAAAAATCTTATGTATTATATACGTAGTTCATAAAAATTCCATTAAGGTGAATTTTTGGGAGGGAAGGGAGAGAGTGGTTGCAATTTTCTAAGGGCCTGATTAGGTTTTACAAATATATTTGTGAAGTAATTATAACCTGATTGCAGTTACTGGGCATATTTCATAGTACAATATTATTGTATAATGATATTGAATTATTTTAATGAACAAGACACATTGATATTGTAGATATGAATAAAATTTGAAGTTTAACATAGAAGACATCCACTAGGGGATCATAAGTATCGTTCAGTGTAAAAAGGCTCCTCCGCTCTGCCCTATTTTCATTATTCTGCCTTTGAATCCTGGCATCAGAACCACCTTCCTTTTAGTTGAGTAAAAACAGATGTCTCTCCCATTGGAGCCTGTCTCTCTTATCCAGCCAGAAGGCTCACTTTTAAGTTACATGAGGCAAGAGGTAGTCTCTCTCCCTATGAAGTTAAGTGAGCTGTCAATCTCAGCCCCTGCTGACTGAGAAGCAGGGAACCGCGATCACAATGGAACAAGAAAGCTGTACTTCTGATATGCTCGGATGTCAGGAAGAGATTCATTAGAACTAAAATGCCATTTTTAAAAGCACTGCCTTCAGTGCAGCAGTTGCTTTTGCTCTCTGCTAGCCTCGTGCTTTCACTCCTTGGGGTAGCCAGACCACATATCCAACAGCAAAAAGGATTTAGTCTTCATATGTAGACCAGAGAGACCTTGTGAGGATAAGTCATCAAAATTGGTGGAACAATAAATCTGCTGCATTGCTGTATCTAAGTGAGGTTAGAATTCATGCACTGATGCTCTTTGGTACCTCAGTCTCGGTGGCTTTCAATAGTTTGCTTGAGCACAAGTGTTTTTCATAGCTTTCAGTGTTTGTTAACAAAATTAGCGGTACAATGAAAGGGGGTTTTTCTCTTCTTGATTTTTTTTTTACACTGTTCAAATACCCCATTAAAATCATAATCTTTTAAACTGTGTTCACACCGTCAAAAAAACCCACCAATAACAGAGTATATATGTTGTATTTAAGAACTTACAGAGCACGCGTAAACTGCATTTTCAGTATCTTTTTACTTCTAGAGGGTTTGTAGAAGGATAGATTTCCATTCTGAGACTTAATAATAAGACTGTCTTTCCTTCATGCCAAAATAAAGCAGGTACAGCACAGAGAAGAACATATTTTAGTTTTGCACCCATGACACGATATTTCCTATTAGGCAGTTATGGTTTTAGCAATGGAGCTTTGATGTGCCTTTCAATCCTATTATGAAGTGGCTAATTCTTCCTATTTAACGAATAATCATTTAAGTCACAGTCATGTAATGTGGATTTTGGACTCGACTCTCCCGTGTCCTACTCTGTAAAATTAAGATAATAGTCTTCCACAGAAGTGGCATAAAGATAATTACTTTATTGATTGTGAAGCTACTCCACCTTTGGAATGGGCATTTATGAATATCTGAAATGGATTTAAAAGTTGTGTGGCAAACTCCAGACTTTTCACTGGAGTTTTGCATGCCTTGTATCTGAGATGGATTCGGAGACTGCAAATAGCAACCTTGACTCTGTATACTAGGGAATTGCTGGTACTGCTACATATGTAGTTGCAAAACAGGAATACATCAAATAACCTTATGATTGTGCCTAAACACAAGAGTCCTTAGTTTCTTTGTAGTGCAGGAGTGGAACAAGCTTGCAGCAGTTTTGGGGACAGCATCTTGGGAAAAGCAGGAGTATGAGAAACTGTTTGCTGCCAGGCTGAAGTTATTCAAACACAGCTGTCTTTGCTGGAGTTCTGAAAGGAGTGTTACACCTGCGAATTGTAAAATTCACTGCTGATGTTGCCATCAAGACACCTGCTCAGGCATACAAATAATTGTGAATAGATCAACCTTGGGAATTCAGTATTCTCTGCTGTTATCCACTTATTTCTTTCCCAATGAATTAATTGCAGCACCTGGAATAAATTCTTTCCCAGCCACTGATAAATTACAGCAATATCTCTTTCCCCAGAGTTTTGTACTTTTATATGTAAGTACTGTGTTCAACATATTTTTATTTTTTTATACTGTGATTATGATTTCAACACAGCCTACTAGGTACTCTTTGCCACAAAAAAAATCATTCAATACCTTTTGCAACCTGAAGGAACATGGTAAAAACTCCAGGAAGAAGTATGAGTCGAACAGTTTGAGGGCTTTTCACTAGTTAATGTCAAACACTATCAGAGATATTCTCTTCCTGTACTTATGTCTAACTCTCATCTTTTGCTGTAGACAATCTAAAATGGTTTACAGAGACAACTGCTTGACTTTATCACAGTAATCCTTTAAGGATTACAACTGGGATAGACTATTGCTTTTTTTATCTGGAAGACACCGGATGTCATAGTACTATGAGAACAAACTATTGCAGAAATCGGAGTTCTTCCCTGAGGCTGATATTCCTCAGGATATTTGTGTATACATAAATATGTCTTATTTACATTCTGCTTTCATACAGGTGATTTTTTTTTAAATCTAGAATTCTCTGTTGATGTGATAAACCTTGTACTTAACTTCATAGTTATTCGTTTTAATTTGAAATTATTCTTACTCCAATGTTCATTTGAAACACAGATCATACTCAGGTGAGTTTCTTAAAGATGGATCATTTTTAATACTGTCAATTCAGACCTATCATTGTGTAAGCAAGCAATGTTAAATTACAACTCTTGCAAAAAAACCTATTAAGCTCAGTAGTTAGTACTGTTTCACAGAGCCTTTTCTTTCCTGTTCTTTCCTGCTTGCTTTCATTAAACTGAAGTAACAACATCTTCGTGTTGAGAATTACCCATAAGTAAAAGTGGAGAGGGAATTCTGAAAGTGACTGTTTTTAAAAAGATGATGTCAGGTGTACAGGATTTTCAGACTATGCCGAGTGCCTGCCTTCTAGAAACCGCCCTTTAAACGATTTCAGACTGGGAACTCAAAATCACTAGGAGTGCTTGAAACTGTAGGCATGGTAATGTAAAATGATGTTTTATTTCATTTGGACCTGCATGCTGTTAGGAGCAAGTTGCTGACATTCGCTTGCTGCTGTTTTCTGGCTCTGTCTGACACAGGGGTAGCTCTTGGTCTCTTCTCACAGAAGCCACCTTTGCAGGTCCCCACAATCATAACCTTGCCACGTAAACACAGTACAAATATTAATTAATAACTTATACTGAGCAGTATGAGTCTTTTCTCTATCTGCTTTCTATTGTGACGCTTTCCTTGAGGAGCACTAAAAGCGAACTGCCAAATACCTGTGTGACCTGATGTTTGATATCCACACTTTAGAACAGAAAATTTTTCAAAATATATTTGTCTTGTATTTTCCTGGTTCACAGAAACTGTTTGATAATTCCTATAAATTAGTTGTGTCACTGGAAAATACGTGAAGAGAAAGGAACTGTTTTTATTAAACACCAAACCTCCTGTAACCTTAGTAAGTAAGATATACCCAGTTAAATTTAAGTTGTAGGTTTTCCTTTGGTTATAATAATGCCATTTTAAGAATGGGATTGTATTAAACTTAGGTTTGACTTAAGAACTCATAACAATTAAATTTCCTAACTTGGTGATGTAATGACATATAATAGCTTCTTGGGTCATGCTTTGTCTTACATGTTACAGATTTCATAAAACAAATTAAATTTTTAGCTAGGAAAGTAGATACATTTAATGATTTTTAGTGTTTATTAAAAATATTTTATAGCAGAAGGAAGAAATTATATGACATTTTGAAATGTTTATTAAAATTTATTAAAGAAAAGTTTATTAAAGTAAACCAACAACGACATTTTGAAAAATAATGTACTACTTCCTGTTAAAATCAAAGTGCTTTAAATCAAAGAGTATGTTCTTAATATTGCAGTCACGCATAAGCACCTATTAGAAAAACAGCACATTATTAGCAAATACTCAGGAATAATAGAAGCTTTACAGAGCTTTTAGGTATGGTAGCAGAAAGTTTCATCAACTATGACAGTTAGAGATTGCTAAAAATACTTGCAAATTGGAAAATGAAGGTCACACCAGATATTTCACTGATAGTTTTGGAGACTTACAATAGACTTGCTTCTTTCAAATAATGTTTTTATAGCATATGCATCAATTCCTGCTCCAGTTAGGAGTGATAACCTTTATTTGATTTGTGGAGTCTATTAGAGTGGATATGCTATTTCACTGAATCTTGACGTGGATGCCCATGTAGTTGCACTGCAGCATGAAGCAGTCCTTTGCAGCGCTGCAGACAGCTCATACCATGACAGTTTGGCATGTACTTTCTTTTATTGATTAGTACTATTCCCTGGGATTTACTTCACCACTCCAATGAGCTCGCTGAGCAGATACTTATAAATCTCTGCAGCATGCTCTGACAGTAGAGAATTGCTGAGAATTATCTTTTTCATTATTCATTAGAGATTTTAATTCTTTATTATGGGAGATATGGTCAAGTCTTATTCTTACATGAAGCCCCTTGTTTATTTTCAGTTTAGGAATGCCAAAACTTGAATTCTCCTTTGCATCTGTATGATATAAAGCTTTATGTTTATATATGTTTCTCTGAAACCCTGATGTGAAGAACAGCTTTGAGGTGTGGAGCAAAAGAAACACTTCCTTTTTTATTTCATCACCTTTGTGTCTAAACCTTCCAGCAAAGGTTATTGCAGTTTAGGTGCTGACTTATACATCGTGCAACTGCTGTTTGACCAAGGGATGAATAATAAGTGTGGCATTTGTACTCAGGTCTTCTGTTTGGCACAGAGTGAGGGTTACCAGTAGCAGCACAGAACTACTTACAAAGCAAGCCAGTCATCCTTTTATAATTTTCAATTTTGGCTAAGAATACGTTAATAAAGTACTTCATTTGACTCTAGTGGCAAAAAAAGTATTTAAACCAAAGACTCTTTATTGCCCAAGAATTCTGGGTTTCTTGAAATGTGTAAAGGACCCTAAGAAATTATGCTTGTTTGGCTCATGTTTTAGGTATGACTGTCAAATGAAATATTTACAGGCCCCTGAATAGTTCCACTCTACAGGCTATATCGTCTTCTGGTGACAGCATATGACTAAACGACGACTTTTAATTGCTGTTATGGGATCTCCATAAATCGCAGTGATGAATGACAGTAAACATATTCTCCACAGAAATTCTAAACATATCATAGCTTACTATTGATGATGACAGCAACAGCAAAAGATGTAAGATTAATTGAAAATAAGATTTCCCAGGACTCAGCATCACTTACTCTACCCAGCTTTCCATGAGAGAGGACAAGATCACAATATTTTTTTGATCAGAATTCTCCACTCATTTTAGGTGAAAGCTCCATCTCCTCTTGTTATCTTAACATGAGCTAAAGACATGATGTTCTTGGAGTTTTAGCCTGGCAGAGGTAAGCATGTGGAAGAAACTGTACGTTTAAAAATGGAGTTGGGAGCTTAACAAGTAAATACAGAATAGCTTAACCAGATACAGTGATTACTAGCTTGCTTTAAATGGTGTCAGTCGCCACCCCATGCTATTTGTACTTACTGATAGTTTTGCTGGTGCTGTGCAGGAGAGCATCAAAAGGTACCACATACCTCTGCCTCAAGGTGGGTTCTCACACTGCAAGAAAGTGAAAGCAATACATCTTTGAAAACAAAGTTTAAGAGAGGAAAAAATAGTTACCTGGAATATTGCAGCGTATGAGTTCATTTAGAATCTTTTCCAGTACGCTCTCAAAAATAGATTTCAATGCCCTTAGCTCCTTTTAAAGCAACATCATGACAAGTAATGTGACCAGGCTATTTTACTTAAAATACTATTAAATAGAAAGTATCCTCTGGCTTTAGTAACCTGTCTCTTAGTTCATGGATTTTTGCCAATTATTAAGAAATGAAGTTAATGAAAAACATTTCTATATTAATAAGTAAGGTTTTTTGGTGGTGTGTTTTTTTTTTTTTGTACGCAGTTAATGCTTTCAGATATTTTTCGGACCTCCACAAAAGCCAAATACAGTACACTTGAAATAAAATTGTATTCTTCCTCAATATGAAGAAAACACAACTTGTAAAATTGTCAGTCTTTGAAACTATGTGATTCTTCATGGAACACTGTCTTTTTAATGACTAACATGTACAAGAACATAATTTTCAAGAAGCAGCTACAGAAAACAGTCCTCCCCATCAGATATCATAATGTATTATAAGCTTTGGAAAAACCCTTGTAGTAGTTATGAAGTACCACTGATCAAATAAATTTGCAGGTTTGCACATTTTGTAGATTTGATGAAAGGCTCTGCTAGGCAAGCTAAATNCAAGAAGCAGCTACAGAAAACAGTCCTCCCCATCAGATATCATAATGTATTATAAGCTTTGGAAAAGTAGTAGAGTAGCAGAAGCAGCTGTGTCTTATAGTTAACACACTGCATAATACCCTAATCTACTAAGCTTTATGTTTTAGGTTTACTTCCTTGGATGTTCAACAAAACACCTAATTCTTCTTACAGATTTTTGTCTGTTTACTAAGTCTTTACAGTTATCAGTATTTGCAAAGTATTGACATGCACATGTGACTTGTGCTGTCTCTAATTGTGGGTCATATTGTAGGACTGTTTATTTGGGGGTTTATTCAGCAACTGTACTGGAACTTGTTACTTTAGCAGAAGAGCAAATGAAACTGTAGTATAGGCCTGGTGGAAAACCAAAGGGTTTCTAGTTTTGCTCAAAGCTACTATTCGAACTACTCAGTAGGCTTCTAGGTGTAAGACCATGTGTTTATAATCACTAATGAGTGATGCCTGCAGTCCTTTAGGTCTATATTTTTAAAGGGTCTGCTTAAAGTTAACTGTTTCACTTTTAAGACAACCCCTTGAGTATTTCTCAATGTGAATGAGTGAATGTATAGGGGTCATTTTGGAGATCAAGTAAGACTTTATTCCCTCAGTTTTAATTTGTTCTGCAACATCAAAGCAGGAAGAGCAGCTGGGCAAAACCGAGAGATTTGCTGGGTAAACAACTTAATGGCTAGTAAAGTGGCAAAAGAAATTATTACCATAGCATGAAATAAACTTACAAGACCAGCCCCATAAGATATGTTTTAAATTCAATGAAAATTTTGGTTGAGAATACTTAGGAATGTGACAAACTGTCTACCAGAAATAAAGCAATTCTATGCCTTGTCTTGTAAAGGCAGTGCTTACAGGACTGTCACGCTGTTTCCACTACTTAAGAGCAAATTCTCCTGTCTCAGCCTAATTCTAGGAGCAATCATAACAGGTACCAGGTAGAACACAGAGAATGGATCCTCTGAAATCTTGTATAGGAATATAATGCTCCTCATGATTTTTTTCTACTGGCTACTATATAAGCACTGCTCAGGGAGTACTTGTAACTTTCTGTGATCAGAGCAAGCTGTTGCACTGTGTTTGTTGAAAGAGACTTTCTTCTTTACCAATCCATTTCTTTTGGTGCTGATGTTAATACTACAGTTACTGAGAAATCATTCCACATTGCTGACTTCTAGCATGTTCTGAAAACAACTGCCTTTCAACCGTGGATTTTTCTGAGCTCTTAATTTACCGTTCTTCAGTTTCTGAACCTTTGAGAGCTGTTTTGATTTTTGAGATCCAAATAGTTTCACTGTGGCTTCTGTTAAGCATGGCAGCTTTCCTAATAATTACAAAGTTTATTTTGACTGGTATTATGCTTTAAGCTGACATTTTTTTCAAAACTATCTGTCATGGCCCCAAATTTTGTATTCTTTTAATAGTGGTAGGCCCATTACTACGTATAGACAGCTGGGATCTTTTTTTTTTTTTGTTCCTTGCATCGCTTCACACTTGCGTTCATTTTCATCTGCCAGTTTATAATCCAGTCAGTTTCATAAAGTCTTTTGCAGCTCTTTGCAGTCATCCTTCAACTCTTCTTTTTTGAACGATGTAATTTCATCAGCAACTTCATTGTTTTTTTCCTTTTTCCAGACCATTTATGTATTTGTAGTGTTGAACGTCATGTAACCCAGCACACATGAAACCCTCTTCACAGCCTTTCTCTGCTATGGAAATTTACCTTATCCAGTCTTTCAACAAGTTATGTAGGACCGTCCTTTTATCCCATGACTACTTACCTTGTTTAAGAAGCTTTGGCAAGTAATCTTCTTGAAATCCTTGTAGCTGACAGTATTGGTCAGATCTCCATTATCCTTGAACTTGTTAACTGTTGTAAATGCTGCTTCCCAAGCCTAATGGTGCTCTTTCACTTCTGAAAATCCAGTCTGACTATCTGATATTATACTGAACAATGGGGGTTTTCATGTGTGTTTGGGGTTGTTTTGGGGTTTTTTTGTGGGGTTTTTTTTTTTTTGGTCCTCTTCTTGTAGATTCTGCTACCTTTCCCAGTGCAGGTGGCAATCTCACAGGCTTTTTATTTTCTGGGGTTTTATATGGAAGCCTTTTAAAAAAATTAATTCCTTTTTGCCAAACAGATTGCATGCAATTAAAACTTATCTGTTGTTATGGTTTGGGCCAGACTGGCCACTGAAATGAATGACACATACTCTCTCCTACTTCTCCATTCAGGGAGAGACGGATGAGAGAGAAGGAAACTTACGAGTTTAAAAGAAAATAATGTACTTTAATGAAATATTATTGATAAAATAATAAAAAGAAAATATGATAATATAAAAAAGAAAATAATGAAATATACACAAAACCAGTATCAAGATCCAAGGATGATGATCATGTCACTGGCAGACATATCGGGCCTTCTCTCTGCTGGAAGTGGATACTGTCTGAAAAATATACCATTAATTTCAGAGAGTTCAATTAGAAGAGGTCTAGCTGAAAAGGAAACTTATGAAAAGAAAATTGGTTCTGTTTTATGTCAAATCAGAACATCTGTGTGAACACCTGACTACCTGGGTTTGGCAGGTACTGTTTTGGCAGCATGAAGCTCAGCATGTCGAGCACTGGTAGTACTGGGATAAGCACGGACGAAGTTACACTGTTACAGGAATCACCTTTGTGCTTTTGAAACTGGCTCATATATCCAGATGAATGAACTGTGGTTGCAGCTTGACCACAATGTAGAAATACCTGGGAAATTCCCTGAAGTGGAGATGTGAACTTTATCTTCAAGTCCTTAGAGAAATACTCCAGCTACAAGGCAAATGTCAGGGAGAAACAATTCCTCGTGCTGCTGTCTTTGTGGGGCGCACCTGGTTTAAGGATATTTGAAGGATGTTTAGAATCGCATCTAGATAATCTGATGATAAAACAATGCTTTTTGATAATACTGATTAAGGATTTCAGGTAACTTTTCTGTTTATCATGTGCAGGTTCAGAAAGGGAGTAGTACCTTAATTGGAATCTAAACAACAAAAGAGTTGTTCTTTCAGTATTAGGCACCAGCTGAAAATGTTGATTGGTTTGTTTGTTTACATAGTAGACTTCATGGGTTAAGCTCTTAGATTTATTTTCAAAAGGTATGAAGTATATTCCTACTTTTAGAGTACCATGAAAATACATTTAAAATTCACACTACTTGTATAAAGGAAGCTATGTAGATGCCAAAGAAGGATTAATTAGATATTTGTTTGCAGGATGGTCACTATTTCAGCAACAACATGAAAAACGTGCCCAGATAACGTACCTTAGATNACATTTAAAATTCACACTACTTGTATAAAGGAAGCTATGTAGATGCCAAAGAAGGATTAATTAGATATTTGTTTGCAGGATGGTCACTATTTCAGCAACAACATGAAAAACGTGCCCAGATAACATACATTAGATTTTTTTTTTTCCTTCTGTTTGGTGGTCATATATAATTGTTCAGTAAGCCCGATATTGATTATCTATGCTGCAAGTCTCCTTTTGGATGACGAAGTAGAGAGCTGGGGAAGCTGAGAAGACAGGCTGGTCTGACAATCAGCAGTGAACAAAATATTTTTATGTGAAATGCCCCATGTTCTCTTGTGAATATCAGTGTGGAAGAACTTGATCTTTGTATTTCATTCATGAGACAGAACACCCTTAGCATATCAAATGAAACAATTGGATTTGCTTCCAGATACAAGGAAAAAGTTGGTGAAGATGCTAAACAGTAAGTCAAGGTTTTGTATAATCTGATTATCAGTAAAGTGCACTACTTCTGTTCTCTTTACATGTGTTAGTCTTGCTGAAAGATAACATAATACTTTATTTTCTCATATTATCTTAGGCTAGTAAAAACCCAGATTTTGTCAGCTCAGAACTTCTACCATTCAAAGACTAGAAAACATCTATAAAAAATAAAAGTATAACTTCCTGCATGGTCAGTATGACAAGTTTTTTGTTATGAAATAAGTGACCACTTAAAAGTTGACATTGTGCTTATTGGCACACAACAAAGACCTTATTAGAGTGTGATGCACGTTATGCTGGGATCTTACCCATCAAGGTTTCTTGTCCGCTCTGAATAAGCGTGACCTGAGGTGATCTCCAACTAGATTAACTAACGAGGTTAAAGTAGGCAGTGATGAAAACATGACTGTGGAAGGGAGGCAACAAAATAAACATAATGCAAATAGAATCTTCTCATCAACATATAACTCAGTTCAGGTCCTCTGGTTAAAAGAAAATGAAGCTGTTTATGTGACTGTATATTCACTAGACCTGAGGAACTTTTAAACTTCTTATGAATCATCTCTGATGTCACATCCACAGACATAAAAACTAAAATGTGAAACTGTTGTTTCTGCAGTGGTTAGAATTGAGATGAATTAAAGATACAACTGTCTTGATTTAAGATAACTAGGTTAAACTATACATATGTATTAGCTGTTGTGTTACAGAAATAGTAGAGAACTAAAGAGGGTTTAGTGCTGAGAGCTTATTCACTTAAAGATAGGAAAGTGCATAGAGGGGAGAAAAAAAAGGGCTAAACTTCAAAGCTCATAGGACAAAAAGAGTTCCCTAATTAACTTTCCTGTTTTTCGTTTAAATGTAAGTATATAGGAAAAGGAGGTTTTAGGAAGAGATACAATCACAATACTATGGAGTCAGTATAGATCTGCACTTAGAGGAGTTCACTGTCTTCTCTGGGGAGAAAATGCAGTTTTAACATGGTACAGTGGAAGTTTAGGGCTGAAGATTTTAAATGGCTAGGGTGTTTATGAATATTTTTTTTTTCTTAATTTCAAAGATAATAATACTGTATTTCCTTTTACCTCTTTCTGCAGCTCCACTGTTGCGGGTTTCTTTGTCAATAATTTTCAGTGATTTTCAGTTTCTACTATGCGTTTCTTATATCTTATTATTCACTTTACTACCCTTTGATATCAGTCAACTCTTTGAGTCTAGCAGCAAACACCAAAGCTAAACTCTGAGAAAAAGCTGGGATTCAGATTTGGTTTAAGTAATAATTCAGTCTTAGTGAAGCATAGTTATTATTTCTGGTTTTATATACTTTGCATGAGTTGAGTTAAGAACTTAATTATGATCATGCCTACTGTGAGTATACTGGTAGAATTTAAGCAACTTTAGGAATAATGTAGAGGACATAAGTTTCAGCTTGAAGAATATGCTCTTTGTGGAGAACTTCGAAAAGTTTTGCACAAATACTTATATTTTAGGGAAATGAGAGATAAATGGAATGGAGCTTTTATTGTTGACAATATTATTCCTAGTCCTGAGAGAAAATCCTCTGTTAGAATATACTTGTTCTTGAGAAAGGTGCCATTAGTGAGTCACACAGCCCTTTCTGCCTCTCTCTAGAAGTAATGCACTTCAGTGATTGGAGTGGGAGTGTTGGGAAGAGATGGGGACAAGTGGGAAACAAGGTTTTTCTTCATATGCATTAGTTGCCAAGCAAAAAAAAAAGGTGTTTTAGGTAATGATTGAATAAACAGAACATTAAATTAATGGTGTCTGAAGTGCAAAACAATTGTTTGAAACTCAACATTTTTGGTAGTTTTTCTCTAA
>VXAK01016129.1:109911-162877 GCA_013399435.1 Arenaria interpres | reverse complement strand
AAATGTAACGGAGATGGAAGTGCACAGACTGGTACTTCCCTGATGACCTTGATTGACAATTCTTTTGCTTCCTGGTAGGTGGGAGCCGTAACGCTTAGTGTAAGGACTCTGTTGTAGGCTGGAGGAAGAGGAAGACTGCAATAAACAGGACTACCGGTAAGTAACACTTCCTTCCCTCCCATAAAAGTCCTCAATGATGTATGGTGATTGTTTTGGAAAAGGAATTGATTCTAGACGACAACGTTCCTTAGGCTTCCCAGGAAACTTTCTATATAACTTATGGGTGCACCTTAAACTCTCAGGGAGTCAGAGTAGCTAAGAATTGTTGTTCCAAGTACTGGGGGTACAAAGGGCACTCTGAGCATTATTTTCAATCGGCATGTTTTTAGTTCACCCTTGGCAAAAACTATTTGACAAAATCAGATGGAACAGCATAGTTTCCCTGTAAAAGGAATAAAGGCATTTCACAGTTATGTTGACTGTTTGGCTGTATAGCATTTTGATGTTGCAGGCAAACATACCTTCATTAATTGCATTGCCTCTGATATGTGTTTGGGATGACATGTCTCATTCCAATACTCTTTTAAAGTCTTTAAGGTTTCTGGGTGATGGTATGATGTGCTTGGGGAAGAACAGGATATTGGTGTTCACGTACTGGTGTCAGTAAAGTCCATAGCACGTTTATTTGTAGCCAGGGGAAGAAAAGTGTGAAATAGTGACAGCAACCTATCTTATTCATCTGTACATGAGCAAAGTGATGTCTTGAGGCATCTGTATTTTCATCTGTGTGATGAAAATTACTAGTTTTACATATAGAATCAACATCACCGCTCCTATTCAGTGTTGATTTTCAATGGAAAGTGCATGACTGTGATTATTGTGCTAGAGACAGCACTAAAAATTACTGGAAAGGTTTCAGGAATCATCGTTGCTGGGTTTCTACACTAAGATTACCCCTGGCTCCCTAATAACTTTCATAAGGTATTAGAAAGTATTGATAGTACATAGAAAAAAAATCTGATCACAGTAACCTGTGGAAGTTACTGTGTTTTACAAGTAAATTTTGCAATAGTTTTACAAGTGTAATCATAAAATCAAGTTGCGGAATGCTCATTCTTCAAATGGTGTTTGCCATCCTTCCTGAGTAAGCGATGAGTTGAGGTAGATTTCTGTAACCAGAATGGAAGCCTCCAGAAAGCCTTGAACAGAGTTGCTAAGGCAGTCTACACTGACAAAGAAATTTGCTTAGGGAGGTAAATTTTTACATGTTTTTCTGAAATTTGCATGATAATAAAAAAGATGCTATGAACAAAGCAGAGTTACAGATGGATTACAAATGCATTATCATATGCATTTACCTTAGGACCTGGGGTATGGAAGGATAGACGGTTCCTTTCTACAGGATAGAAGAAAGGTTTGTTATAAAATAGAATTGCTGTCCCATGCATCTTTCAACAGTACTTTATCAAGAGTTAGTAACATAGGAGGATGATAGATACTTGCTGCTTTGTTTTTTTATGCATGAATATAAACTAATCTTGTGATCCTTGGCAATGTCAAACTTTTCTGTGACTTCCAGTTACATGGAAGCATTGTCTTCATAATACTTTAAAAAAAAAAAAGTTTATTTATAATTAAATACTTCCCTTGTTTTAATTGTCACCAGCTTTTGCAAGCTAGAGTTAACTTTTGCAACATTATTGTGCTGTCATATATTTCCACCCTTAATGCCTTGAAATTATCTTATTGTCTTAAAACTATAATAATGCTCAACCAGAATTTCTTAGCTTCAGCTTAGGACTTTTGGAGTGTACTCTGGTAGCTCAGCAAATATAGAAAGCCAGAATATCAAGTTTTCTGTAAGTGTAGCAGGCTTCCTTCTGGGCCCTTTATAAAACAAATATTCTTTCTGCTCCAGTTTCTTCATCTGAAAAACACTATGTATCTTTGTGGAGCTTGAGAAAGATTAGACAGTGTTGATGTGTTTTAGCCTCACCTGCCTCTGTTAATGGAGAGACTAAAGGACCAGGCTTGCCAGACTCTGCAGAGAAATGCAGCAATCCCACAGTTGATTTTACTGGACAGGTCCATTTTAGCAAAGATACAGGAGCTGAAAAGAAAATAGCAAATGAATACTGAGAAACTATTGGCATCATCTTGGAGCTGTTAAAAGCCGTAAGTGTTTAACTTGTATGTGCTTCCAGATGCCTGGAAGGAGTAATATTTTGGCTCTATGTGTCAAGTAAACGGCATACTAAAGGCTGGCATATATGCATTTAGCCCTTTGTTTGCTACAAGTTACACAGTATGCTTTTCACAAACAGTTCATCTCTTGCATTACTACTACTGGAAGGATGTCCAGTACTAGTTCTAGCTAGAAACAGCATTGATCTCTGCTTTGATACATCTAGTTAGCACCCATGCCATCTTACTGCTTCTGATTGGGATAGTCAGCTGGAATAAGAAACAAGCAGAATCAATGCAAAAGACAGGTCCTCTTAGAAAATACCTTCTTAGAAAGGTATTTTTATCCTTCTTAGAAAATACCAAGAGTCTGCTTAATCACTTTCTTCCCTCTTCCTACCCCTTTCTGAGTTGTTCAGAAGATTGTAATGGCAATATTCTGTGCAGCTTTTCTTTCCCATTCTACTTCTTCCTACGTGTTTCAGAAAAAACTTTTTCCTCACTCTGGCAACAGCTGATTTTCCTTCTCAAAGGAACTGTATGGATATATGACAATTTCTACTTACGTGTGAAATGTCCCATATGGAAATGCTCAAAAGACATTAACTATGGAATAGTGTATGATGTGACATGGGAGTACCATAGTTACTCCATTGGGCGCACATGAGAAAATATAGCCATCTGACTAATAATTGATAGCTTTTAGGTGATTCTAGCTAATGGTCGTGGTTATAAATTATGCATGGACCTTAGAGAAAAAAGTCCTCCAAGACAAGAAATTGTTTTAAATGTATATTATACTTAGAGGGAGAACAGGACAACTGGTCAATTAAGAAAAACTTCTGGAATCAAAAATGAACAGATTTTCAGAAAAGGTGCTATAAAGCGGTTGGTGATATGCAATGAGAAGTACTACTGCTTTAGTTCTAATATTAGTAGAATTAAGAAAACCAAACCAAACAAGCAAACATAAAAAACCCCAGCCAAAACCAAAAAGCCACACAAGCCTGAAATTTTCTTTAATGAAGCATGCAGTGAGCTTCATAAGAAACCAAAAATGCCCACTGTGACTAGTGCATTGGACTGAAAGAACATTTGTTCAAGAGAACTCTGGCAGCTAACCAAGAGGATTGTGTAGAGTTAAAAAGTAAGTAAAAGTAACTGAAGTAATACATTTTCAATTGTAATGACTGTAGGCTGCTTTTCAGGTGGCCAGATCTGGTGTTTGACCACCCTTCCTATGAAGAATGTTTTCCTTGTGTCTAACTGGGACATCCCTTGCTGCTCTTGTGACCTCACTGTGCTTGCCCTCCCTCTGGGCACGTCTCAGAAGAGTTGGATGCTGCCTTCTTCATAGCTCCCTATCAGCCAGTTGTGGTCAGCAGTTGGAACCACTGCAGCCGCCTCCTTGAAGCTGAATGATATAATTTCTGTTTGCTCCTCCCTGTACGTTGTGTACTTCAGAGCCTATTTTGGTGGCTCTTTAGGACTTGCTGCAATGCCTCAGCACCTTGTACTGAGGATCCCCAGAATATATACCCAATGTAATATCCCAAGTCACAGACAGAAATAAGAACATTCTTCATCTGTTAGGCAAACTCTTCCTCATACAGCCTAGTGTCTGGTCACCTGTGTTGCCACAAGGAGCTTCTGCTGACTTGCATGCAAGCTGCACAAGACAAACCTTGTGCAAAGCTGCCTGTGACCAGCTAGCCCAGCCTGTATTGCTACTTCTTCACAGCAGCAGTGCTTTTGTGTCCATTGAACATGTCCAGCCTGTAAGGATCTCTCTGAATGTTCTCCTATTTATCAGCCAGTCCTCTCAATTTGGTGTCATCTGCAAACTTGCTGAAAGTGTATTCTGTCCCATCATCCAGCTTCAGGAAGATGCTGAACTATATCAGTCACTGTTAAGGTGAGGAGCACTGTTAGTAATGGGTCACCTGCTGGGCACCAGGTCTGTGACCACTGTGGTTTAAACCTGGTAGTCTAGCAGGTTATTCACTCACCTTGCAGTCCTGCAACAGTGACTGATCACTTTGCCTGTCCAGTCTGTTTCTCACTTGTTTGCAGGGAGTGATTAGGCATAGGTCAATCAATGGTGGCTGCTCTCAGTCACTTTCTTCATGTACCTAGAAGCGTCTTCCTCAATGACTTGCTCCATATTCTTGTGGACTGAGGAATTCTGTAGGTCCAGTTTTGTTCCTAGCTGTCTCCAACTTTATCTTTCTTAACCCTGAGATCCTCATGAATGTGGCAGAGACCCAAGAAGGCTGACAGTGGACCTTATCAGGAAGGACTGAGGCAAAGGAGACATAGAGTAAAAATCAGCCTTCCCTGTATGTTTTTATTGCTAGGTCCTCCATCCATTGGGCAACTGCCCTCGCTTTACTTAATGTTCTTTTTGCTGCCATTGTAGCCTGCAGAAGTCCTTGTGGCTTTTACGTCCGCTATCAGCTTCAAATCCAGACCAGCTTTGGCTTTTTCAATTTCAACCCTGTGTGTCTGAGCATTGTATCTGTACTTCTCCTGAGCAGCCCAACTTCATTTACACTTTATTTTGAATTTGCACACAGTCAGGAATTCCTCATTCAGGAAGTGTCTGGGAAATGTTGGGCCTACTTTAGCTGTTCACAGATTTGGGCTATTGTATACTGAATATAACTTTGCAGACTAAGAACAGCTTGACTCTTTTTACAAGGAAAACAGATTTTAAGAAATTGTTTAACCTCACTGCTGCAAACTTCTTTCAGGTTCAAAAGAAGCAGGAAAGAGGCACTTTTCCAAAAATCAGCATTAAAAATTCAATGAAAAGCATCATTGTTGTCTATCCTTGTTCCCAAGGTACTAAGTGGTACATTCTCTTCCTTGATGAAGTTGTATCAAAAAAAATATTCATGGTTGAAATGCAGAGAAATGCTTTAGAAAACAGCATTTGATACAGCTTATTTTTAAAACCTAAAAAAAAAAAAAATCCAGACAATGAGAATTTGGGAATAACTTGCTAATTGCAGTCCTAATTTGGGTTGGGTTTTTTTCACTGAGAAGAAAACAGTTTTATTCCAGTACAGTTGTGAAAAATCTATGGAAGAAAATGACAATTGTCTATAATTTTAAGTCTCTTTCCTACTTTGCTAGTAAATTCAAACATTCAGAGGGTTTTAATATCAATGTTTTGTAAAGAACATGTGTGGTACATGTTGAAGGCAAGCAAAAGGGTGACCTAGTGCCTGTGTCTGTGACCAATAACCATTGCAGGGTAGAGCAGCACTTCCCACAGTTGGTTCCTCAGCAGAAGGTCCCGATCAGAAGCATCTTTGTGAGGCTTCTCCCATGGAGATTTGCCACCTTATGTATACACTTGAGGAAAGGATTTTGTGCTTCATAGCTATTCTGCCCTTTGATTTTTGCATTGACTTAGTGATCTCTAGTCTCCTTGTTGTTTTTGTTGGCTATAATTTACTACAACAATGTCATGGTTTTCATACTTACTGTATTAAGTAGGTGGTGGAAGTTATAGGTGGTTAAGGAATTGTATAATATTAAGAAAGATAGGAAAGAATGAGTGGCAAGAACATTGAGTTTGTTTTCTGTAGTCTTAGTGTCTTTATAATATTGCCAATTATTCACTTTGTTCTTGAGGAATATTAAGGAATTAATAAATCCGCTTTAAGTGGGTGTTAATGTGATAAAGCAGCATTTCAGATGCACCTGAAGCTGACATACTCACATGTATTGGCAAGCAGCATAAGTATAATGAAGGGCAATACTAAATGCTAAAATATTTACTGTAAGAGTACCTGTATGTTAGGTATATATAGTGGGCTTTTGTATTGTTACTCAATGTTCTGGAAGTGGTAATAAACAGTGTATGTGTTAAATCTTCCACATGATTAGGATCTGAATAACTGTAAGAAGTAAAGTATATTATATGTATCCAGAAAAAACTAGAAATATGTAACAAGTTCTTCACTGAAATTTCCATTCCATACTGTTTATGTTTTAGAGGGAGGCAAAAGAATGGAAGAAATTTGAAATAAGTACTGGGGGAAAAAACCCCAAACGTGATCATTTAATGATCAATGTAATGATTGAAAGTGTGTTGAGATACAGTTGCAAGGACATACTGTAATTCGGTCATTTGATGATCTGTTTAAATAGCCATTGCATACTGGAGTGGGAATAAGGTCTTCCCTGAAGCTCTGCAGAGAATTATCATCTTTTTCATCTTCCTTCAGTAGTTTTTCCTACTTCATAGATATACACCTTGCATCTATTAGTATTGAGATCTCATAAATGGAAATTTTAAGTCTGGCAACTCATAATTGTTGAACCTTCATTTATCTCCTACTTACAATCATTCTCTCTTGGGTGATTTCTGTGTGCAGGGGAGCATATGCAGATTTCTGCAGTTCCAGAATACTCTTTATTTCTTGTTTTAAAAACAGGCATGTTTAAATGTAGATATTAGTCATATTTTTAGGATGAAAAGGAACAGTTTATGCCTCTAAAAACTTTCTGACTCAGACTGTAACATAGTCCGATCTTACAGTGAAACAACATCCTGGGAACTGCATCATTCAAGGAAACTTGGCACTTTATTTTTAATGTGTCCTTAAAATTTAGTTTTTCATGCAACTCTGTTGTTCATTAATTATAAATTCTTACTTCTGTGGTTTCTTAACAGGAGCTCTTGAGAGTTTAATTGGTATTTCGTCATTTTAAAATCATACTCCAATTTTTAGTTTCTGAATTCTTTTAGACGAATATTCAGGAATGAAAGGAGAAATACTTTTAGCAGTGAAGTGATCTTTTGGGACGACAAGCCAAGAAACATTGGAGAAAATACTTCAGACTAATTTGAAGGATTCTCCCATTAAGTTGCTAATCATGTCAGCTTTCAACTTGTGCTGCAGTATAAACATGGAGAGTATAGTACTACCTAGAACAGGTTTGACTCTGAAATAGTAGAAAGTAATGAAATACAGGCATCTGTTTCCTGGGTATTTTTCCAAAATAAAGGGATTACAGGGTTTATAAGGCAATTCTCAAAGCTCTTAAATTTGGAGTAGTAGTTCCAATAGGCTTGTTAATTATTCCTGATCTCCTAAGTAATTTTAGTGTGTAGAATTCAGCATACTTTTGGGTTACAGCATTTTCAAACACCAAATTCTTTTAGTTTAAGCCAGAAGATGCCATACAGTCTGACCTCCAGTTTAAAATGACAAATATAATTTTATCCAGTGAAACTTAATTGAAAAGATTAATAGTAAGATGATACATATGCAATAACCAGTGAAAATACCCAAACATAGTACACTTCTTAAACCATAGCACTCTTTCTTATTCTTTTCAAAAGAAACTTTAAATTTAAATTCAGACCTTATTCTGAGACCAAAAAGGAGCATTCGGGCTAGTTATTTTCAGAATACATAATAGAAGCAAGTGTGCTGGGTACAGAGTTGCTTGTGTATAACATCAAAATTTCTCCTCAGAATAGTTTGAATGTTTTAGAAAGAGAAGAAAAGAACAAATGTCTTAAATTCGTTGGAATGGCATTGCTGGTTTGGATGCCTTGAGGTAGAACTGTCCTGCTCCATGCTTACAATGAGTCCCCCAAAACACCTGTTTTCCCTGTAACAGTACAAAATACTAACTTAAGTCAACTTGTGTACCATAAGAATTCACATCTGCTTGGTGAAATGTTAAGATTAATGGTTTGAAATCAAAACTATCAATTCTATCTTTGCAGAATTTTGCTTTCCAGCCAGGCAGTTTTCACAGGCTTCCTGAGTCACAGCAAACCTTTCCAGAGCCCTGCCTAGAAGATCCTTCTGTCTTTATCACATCTGTAGCTTGTCTGTTGGCCTCTTCTATGCTGTCTTGGGGGTCTCCTGTGCATTGGGATCCTGGCTTGCTGTATCTTTGCCTGCCTGCTGTTGCTTCTCTTCTCTTGATTGCAGCAGCCTCCCCTGGCTGGGTATGGTGAGCTGCCTCCAGGGTAAGGGGTGTTCTTCCCTCCTTTTACAAGATCTCACCTGAAGGAGTTCAACAGTCTGGACAAAGTAAATAGGCAACCTTCACGTGGCTGTTGCACGATATTCAGTGTTTATGTAACTGAAGAATAACATACTTGACATTGAGTGCTAAACGTGTGCCCCCTGAGTGCAGTGCATACCCATGTATGCTCTGAAATACCTGACTTAGATACTGGAGGAGTGTAGGTGTCTTAATGATCACTTGGCAGGTTAATCCATAGTGTGTTTTCTCTGCTTTCTCTATGATGTGTCTGTGTGGGAGGCTGGCAGAACTCCCCAGTGACAGGCGGTCTGCCTTAGGTTACTGTGGTAGCCCCACAGTACTCCAGCTTACGGTTCACCGCAGGGTAGTTGCTTTGTGGTGAACCATAGGAAGTCTGACTTGAGACTGCTGTTCCCAGTGCTGGTACAGCTCCAGAGGCGGGGGAGAGGCAGAGCCAACGTGGGGTGGTACAGCTAGTAATGCCAAGGCAATCGCATACATCTAAAAATGAAGCGTTTAGAAGAAAACACATCTTTTTGCATTGTGATTTTTCTCTAAGGGTTGACAATAATAGCCCACTCCAAATGTCATATTTCTGGAGGAAATTTTCCTTTCACAAGGAATCATCATTTTCCACCAAAGCTTGAACTTTCCCTGTGACTGTTAAACACGAGATGAAACGCCCCCCACCAGTCTATGCTGCGCTGAGGACTTTGGTTCTCTTTCAGTTGGGCATAGTCAGCCAATCTGGTCTCCTGACCTGTCATCTGTCATAGTCTATCAAAATGCATACTTAACCAGCGGTTTGGGTTGACAGCTTCATTTCTTTGGAATTTAGCGGGTACAACTAGTCAGGAATTTTAACATTCTATCATCAACTGCAGTTGTATGCTCATGAATAGCTCTTTCACTTTGTTTTATCCACAGTATGTATTAAAAATGGATATTTGTTCTTTGTTGTGAGTTGTAGTAATTAAGTATAGCAGTTAAATACATTGATCAATGTGGCCAGTGATATAGACACACGGGGTTTGTGTTTTGGGTTTCTGTTTTGTTTTGTTTTGTTTTGTTTTTTTAATGACATTACCATAGTGTGTGCCTGGCTGAGGGGCTCGAATTGCATCCCGCATTTTACAAATTCAAAACAAAAATATTTTTGTCTGACTTACATAGAAAGTAAGCAATGGATACCAACAAATGTGTGACTACAAAGAATCAGTGAAAAATTGTCTAGCATGGAGGCTAGCCTTGGAAATGCAGTATTGTCGAGATTTGTATTTGATGTCTTAGAAGGAGCTTAATAAAGGTCTAGGGATAACAACACCGTGTGACTGTCTACTAATCTGAGGGTGGCAGCTGCACTTTGCTTTGGAAGGGAGAGTGTCCATTTGTCCTCAGGTTTGCTGTTCAACTTTCTTTACTCTCTCTGTTTTTCTTTAGAGTGGTTACAGTGGGACAGGATTAACATATCTGGATAATAATTATACTACTTGAATAATCACCACTTTATTATTAAGCAGTGAGCAAATACAGGTCAGTTGAAAGCACATGTTACTTTTTCAGGATACTGTAACTGAACTTTGCCTAAGGTATTGCTGTTAGATGTGCACTCGTTTAACTTCTCTTTTTTGACTTGCTTTATATGCATAGATCTTTTTAGTACTGTGAATGCATTTCAGGGAATTTAAGATCAAGAAATACTATTTCAGAGCTCTCCCATTTTTGGGTTGGTTTTTTTTTTGTGAATCAGGTGAAGAACCTTACCAATGATAACTAGCTTGTGTTCTTAGGAAATCATTTCTAGATGTGCTTGGAACTTTTTTTTTGGAACTGGTGAAGTTTTCTACCTTGTGAGGCAACTTCAGTGTGTTTAGTCTATAAAGAGAAGTCTTACTGTTTATTTTTCTTAAAATTGTGTAACAGGAAAAAAGATCCCTTTAAATGGGGTGGGCACATGGAGTTGGAAGATGAAAGTGTAACAGATCTAGAACTTGTAAGCTAAAGTTTCTAAAAAGTTCTTATTAATGTTAGGGCTGTTTAAGCTGTAGATTTTATTTTTTTTTCCTACCACTTGCAGTTTCAAAGTCAAGATGTGGGTATCTTGTTAGAAAGATTCATGAGCTTAATTAGAGACAATAGCTGCTATGATTTTTGTGTGTGTATTACACAGGACAGTTTATATAATACTGATTATTCTACTTCGTATTAAAACAGTTCAGGGAACTGTAGGTATGAAATATTATAAAGTTTATTTGAATGGAGTGTAAAGCGAGGAAGTAATGTATGTGGGCTACATTAGGAAAGACAAGAAAGTCATCTGGGCTAGTCAGCATGGATTCACTGAGGTGAAGTCATGCTTGACTGACTTGATAGTCTTCAGTGATGAAATGACTGGCTTGGTAGATGAAGGGAGAGTAGTGGACAATTGTCTACCTGGACTTCAGTAAGGCTTTTGGTACTGCCTCCAACATCTTTGTTAATGATTTGGATGATGGAGCAGAGCATACCCTCAGCAAATTTCCTGTTGATACAGATCTGGGTGGAGTGGCTGATTCACCACGGGGTCATGCTGCTTTCCAGAAGCACCTCAACAGTCTGGAGAAATGCGTGGGCACGCACCTCATGAAGTTCAACAAGGAGGAATGCCAAGTCCTGCATTTGTGAAGGAAAAACTGCATGCACCAGTATATGCTGGGGGGGCATCCAGCTGGAAAGCAGTTTGGCAGAAAAGGCTCTGGCTATCCTGATGGATACCACATTGACCATGACCCAGCAGTATGACCTTGTAGAAAAGAGGGCTGATGGTATCCTGAGTTACTTTAGGAGTGTTGCCAGCAGGTGCAGGGAGATGATCCTTCCCCATTACTCAGACCTGCTGAGGCTTACACCTGGAGTGCTGTGTCCAGCTCTGGGCTCCCCAATACAAGAGAGACATGGACATCCTGGAGAGCATCCAACAAAGTGCACAAAGATGATTAATGAATGGAGCATCTCTCCTATGAGGAAAAGATTGAGAGGGCTGGGACTGTTCAGTCTGAAGAAGAGGAAGTTCACGGGGGATCTCTACAATGAATATAGATACCTGAAGGAAGCGTGTAAAGAAAATGGAGCTGGGTTTTTTTTGGTGGTGCCCAGTGACAGGACAAGAGGAAATGGGCACAAACTGTAGTACAGGAGGTTCCCTCAGAACATCAGGAAACGCTTTTTCACTGTGAGGGTGACTGAGTGCTGGCTGGCACATGTTGCCAAAAGAGGTCGTGGAGTCTCCATCCTAAGAGATACTTGAAAGCTGCCTAGATGTGGTCCTGGGCAGTGTGCTTAGGTCAGCCCTGCTTGAGCAGGGAGGTTAGACCAGATGACCTCCAGGGGTCCTGTCCTGCCTCAACTACTCCTTGATTCTGGGAACCAGGTCTGCAATGTAATAAGAACATTTTTTAAAAATAAAATTATAAATGGGCCTTTTAAAATATTACTTAACCGTGTCACAGCTTGTAATGTGATTTTTATTTGAAGTTTGTCACCAATATAAAGTTTTTTATTGTCTGTAGGGAATACTTAAGTAAAACTCTGGGGCTTGAATTGTTAAGGGTTTGAAACTGGAGCTTGTGCTTTTGCTTGTATGATAGTATTTTAGCAATGTCCATCCCTGCTTTAGACACAAAACTCTTGCTTTGTTGCATGGAAGAAAAAATGAATTTTCTTTCTTTTTAAAAAAAAAAAAAAAGCCTGCTTGCAAGAGCTTTTATGCCCTCTTCCTCAACTGTTAACTTCTTTATAGGTCTTTGAGGAAGAGGATGTGAAAGAGATGCGGTGTTTATTGCAGGGGAGATTTTCCAGGGTGTGCTCATAATGGCATGTACGACAGGAAAGCGCTGTGTGGATTGTGCTGTACTCTCCTTTGAACATAAAGACTAATCATTGCTGTCAGTACTACTTTAAAAATAAAGCCTCAAGGGTTTTGCTTCTTTCAAAGAATTGTAGACTAATAAAAATATAAAAATAACATCCAATTCAGAAATCATGATAATCACAAACCAAATGTTTGAATTTCAGCTTCTGTTTCCTTAGTATACTCTTATGTTAGTGTCTTCAAAGTGCAAATGTTCTAGTATATAAAAATATTCATGATACATTCTACATTAAATGATACCTTTAATAGCCATGTTACAATATCACAGTATTTCAGGAAAATGACAGTTTTCTAAAATAACTTTCATATCTTTTGGAAAGGTTATTGCAATCTTCTGCCCTCAAACCTTGGAGAAGGAAGTTATAATTACTAATCCTTAGAGTGTGGATCATTCTAATTTGGAAGAAAATGGCTCTTGGTAGTGTGTTTCACCTTGTATACAACATTCATTAGCATATACTCTCCTTTCATACTGACCAGGTTTTAGTTTCAAAGTCCATGTTTTATTTTCAAAGTCCAATTGAGACATTCCTGGCTTGTTTCAGAACTGTAGAAGTAACCATGAAGTCTTGCCTGAAGAAATCCAGTCTTTAAAAAGTTTGAAAATACAGATGAAAACTTTCTCTGCACGTATTTACATTTTTGGGGAGAAAAAAGTCCAGCAAATGTTGGCATCCAAAATTAATTTTCCCAAGTAATTATGTTGCAAATAAATATGGAGTAAGGGCAAGATCTTTTTTTTTTTTTTTTTTTTTTTTGCTATGCTGCTTTTTGGGGTTTTGTACCTCTTTCCCCACAGCTTTCCATCAGTGCCCTACTTTACCTTAGTAATGGTTTGGCGTTTTTCTGGTTCACTGAAAGTGCTATAGAGTTTAGCATTTTGACAGTGTGAAAACCCTGACTTGCACAGTAGGCTAAACCTTAACTTTCTGTTAATATGATGTTAGCTGCTTTAAATTCAAAAAGATGAAAGGTACTGTAAAGCTTTTTAGATTCATCCCCATTGCCCCATGAAATGCTTTAATTCATGGAGCTAATTTAAAGCTAAGGAAATCTTGCAAAAGTACAGTATTTCTACTTTTAAAAATGTTTTTCATGTCACACTAGCTTGCTCTAACAGGAGAACTTCAGCAGGACAAAAATAATGCTTTTATGTGTGAGATGTTTCCGAACTGTCCCCCCTAAAGCCTCATTGAGGAAGGTGTGCAAATCAAGTTGTGTTCGCTTTTGTCATGTGCTGCTTGCAGTATAACTTCAAAACATATGGCTAAGTAATTATCTGCCACTTGTCTGTGTTATAATATTGGAGATTGACAAAGCTGCTGCTTGAGTTAATGAGGGCACTTGAGCTATCCCTGAAGTAGAAGGCCTTCAAAAAGCAGCTTTGTAGCAGAGCCGTAAAGAGCTGCCCCTTCAAACAGCAGTAGAGCTGTTTAAACCATCTGACAACTGATGCTGGGTGATTCCAGTACGGAGAGTTTCTTCCCTCTGCTGTTTGAATGTCTCCAGCTCCTCTCACCTCTGCCCCTTCCCACTGTCTGTTCAGGTTAACCTCTTAGAGCCCCTCCACCAATGTCTCTTCTGCATTGCAGCTTTTACCTTGTCCTGTAGTGTTCTGTACAAATTATGGCACTAACAAAGTTAATAAATGATAAATATAATCATTACTATATCCCTTCTCTCCACTTCTAGCTTACTTCAAACAATCTTTTTCATAGCAAAGTTTTTGTACAGCACTGTAGCATTCTCTCAGACTTGGCATGTTTATTAGCATATAAAAGTAGGTTTAGTGTCAAAATTACTCATCATATTAAAAAATTACCAACAGGTTAAATTTTTCCTTTCTAGAGTTTTGTACTCTTATTTTGTAACCTTGTTTTGTATTCTATTTTCCTGTTTGTTTGTTGTCAGTACTATACTTGCCCTCCTTATTTTTCTCAAATGTGGAACGCTATTGTAACATCCCATTGTAACAGAGTACTACTATACATAGTAAAATACAATGGTACTCCTGTTCTTTGAAAGGGTTGAGGATTTTACTGGGATTACTGTTTGGATTAGAGTAGTCTTGTATTTATTAGTGTATTTCTGATACATTCTACCCTTTTTTTCTAACATCTCAGAAGTATGGAGTAGTTGCATTGCAGTTAGCTGGGGAAGATGATCCAGGCCACCAAAGATATTAATTGCTTTTGCATATGTCCACGCCTGTCTGTAGCATTATATCAGCATGGGGAAGAACGGGGTCACAGTTTAGATACTTCAGCCAGGTGCCTTAAGTTGAATGCATCTACGTGGTACAATTTTAGAAGTCTCCTTTCTAGCTCCTCATCATTGTTGCACAAGCTTGTGTCTTTTCTCTTATCCCGACTTTCTGCGTCTTTCATGGCACTCGCAGAAGGCAAAGATAAATGCATAGTATATAATTAACAGCTAAACATATGATGGTGAAGACAGACTGAGAGAGTTGGGGTCGTTCAGCCTGGAGAAGAAAGGGATCCAGGGAGACCTTACAGCAGCCTTCCAGTACCTAAAGGGGGCCTCCAGGAGACATGGGGAGGGTCTCTTTATCAGGGACTGTAGTGATAGGACGAGGGATAATAGTTTTAAACTGAAAGAGGGTAGATTTAGATTAAATAGTAGGAAGAAATTCTTTACTGTGAGGGTGGTAAGGCACTGTTACCCACTGTTACAGAGAAGTTGTTGATGCCCCATCCCTGGCAGTGTTCAAGACCAGGCTGGATGGGGCTTTGAGCAACCTGGTCTAGTGGGAGGTGTCCCTGCCTGTGGCAGGGGGATTGGAACTAGATGATCTTTAAGGTCCTTTCCAACTCTAACCATTCTGTGATTGCCAACTATTTTTAAAAGGCAAAACGATATTGAATTTAAAAAAAAAAAAAAAGCTGCCCAAAGACCCAAACAAAAACCAACCACAAACAACAAAAAACCCTCATCTTTTCTACTTTTCTGTCTGTCAGGTAGCTAGTTAATGGCAATAATCACATATTGGCTTTGTTCCTGCTTATCCCTAACCTTTTAGGAGCTTTTTTCTGTATTTCAGACTCTGTCCTTATTTGAATGGAATTAGCAACAACTTTAAAAGCACTTGGGTGGAGGTGCTTTCAGATTACATAAGATTGGGAAACTGGAATCAAAAAAGATCAGCTTGCTTTCAGCCCTGACAAGAAATGCCAGTATTGCTTCTCTTCTCCAATTTCCTTGAAGAAATACAAGTTGACATTGCTGAAACACGATGGTTTTTTTTCTTCTAAATAGTAAAGCCTGAGGGTGAAATACAAAGGATTCCAGGTTAAAGGGCTTGGTTTGCTAGTTAGAAGCAAACAAAATATGACTTCAAAGGGCAACGGTAAATAGTGTTAGTTATATTTAATCATTAGAAATTGTGACCAAACCAGAGACTTTCAATGCTGTCTTATTTTGTTGTTCTGGGGTTACCCTTTTCCCCCTATCCACTATATAGACTTTCAACACAATGCACTTTTTGTTTTAAAACTTTGGGAAATACCCATGACGCTTGTGGTTGCGTTTCAAAGAAAACCACAGACATATACATCTGAAATGAGCTTGCAATTGGGCGTTGAAGGGCAGTGTGTTGAATGGGCTTGCAGACATAGTGACTGGGCAACAAACAGTATCAATAGGGTATTTTAAGACGTTTTATTGGAATGGAATAGGCTAATGCTGCTTGAAAAAAAAAACAAAAAAACCCTAAAATCTCTTTGTTGCAATTATCTTGACATAGATGACTTCTAAAAAGTGAACTGTTTCTATTTGTGAAAGAAAGCAACTTATGTGAACTGTCCGGGCCTGAAGAAAAGGTAGGGATTCTTTAATAGGCAAGTGTGTAGAGTACTGCTTTGGTCTGTCGAGAAGATGCAGCAGATATCTATAACATTGAGAACAGCTGATAGATGGGTAAACCTCTTCAGATGAAAAGGGATTAATGCACTGTGTAGACAAAATAAGAAGAAATTAGCAAAATCTAGTAAATACAGAAAAAAAATATATCTGAACAGGGTTCAGTGCTAAATCAAAATAAACCTGATAAATTGCAGTGAAGAAAAAGACCTAATTTTTGTTCACAAGCAATATATATATTTATATATAAAGTAAAAATTACTTAATCTACCTCAAGATAGGAGAAACAGATTAACTTTCTGCTCCAGAAAGGTTAAAATGAGCCTTTTCAAATCGAATCTGAATCCAAGATGCTTCTTGCTGCTGACAAGTCTGTTTTGCCTTCACCTTTTCTGATGCAAACATGTTCAAATCTCAAATGGAGTATACCCAGGCACTTGAGAAACACTCCAGCCAGAGCAGCCAGACTGCTTGCAGGCACACTGGGGTTCCTGCCTTACAGAGGTAACTGTGCCTTTCAAAGGGAAGTTGTTCTTCTGGAGTAGATTAGAACTTGTACAGTTACAAAGCCTTCCTTCTGTCTCCTGTATCTCTTGTATTTTACAATTGCCTGTTTGTTGGATCTGAGAGATAATTAAGTAATTTAAAAGATTAAATGGTTTCATAACTGAATTTGCATTCCATGGATTCTGAAATTGCAGGAGGCTATTCATGCAAAAAATGCTTTTGTGTTAATTCTAAATAGCTTTATAAATATGAGAACTGATTGGTTTTATGACTGTAGCCTTTAAACAAATAACCCAGCTGTCTGCAATATGATTAATTATTTTAAACATTTAGGGTGAGATTTATTGTCAAAGGTGATTAAGATGTTTTTATCTAATATTTTTCAATACAGAATTTAATTAAGATGTTGCTATCCAGCTGTCTTTTACATGGAAGAAAATGCTCTCTTTGTATACTCATTTAAATAACAGGAGTTATTGGCAATAGATCTATGGAAGGTTTATACTGTAACACAGACAAAAAAGATTATTAGTTGAGTTTGTAGTTTTTTGTGTTTAAACCAAATGGTATAAACAAACTCCTACATTCCTTGTCACAGAGCTTAGACAGGTAATTTCATGTGTCTTTATGTTGATAGATCTCCAGGCTCAAATCATTAATGTGTTGTAATGGATGTCGCTTTGTGCTGCTATGTAGCCTTATATAATTTTCTTTTGAGATAACAGAACTTTGGAAATTGGGGGAAAATATGTAAACAAATGTCACTTGCCTTTCCACAAAGTCCTGACTTTTTTAAAATGCAGCATGTGTGGTTTTATTTTGTTTTTATACTAGAAGGCATTAAGTAAGTACATAGATATCATTGCTTTGCTGTAGATTGACACGGGTGTGGAAATGTTAGTTCATAAAATACTGATTTAATTTATTGGATGCCGATTTGTCATAGTTTCTTCTAGTTAATTTGTACCTCTTGTTCATGAGATTAGTTCATATTTGAACTGAATTCCTCACATAGCTTTCCAGGAATTTCTTTGGGATAAAATCTTCCATTTTATTAAAAACACACGAGATGACAGTTCCTAAGCTTAAGACATGTAATTTGATTTCCTTTAAAATTTCAAACATGTTTTCTTGGACTTTAGGATCCAGTAAGCTTGACCTATTTCAGCTTCCTTAAATTTAATTTAACTTTTTGTTCATTGTTTGTAGGTGGCCTCCCCTTCCTACTTTCCTGGTTGCACAGTGGGACTTCTCCCACTGCTGCTGATGCCCCAGATGGTCTCCTTGTAGGAGGAGCAGCCTCAGCCGTTCTCCGGGTGAGTAGAGGCCATTGGGATGGAGGCCTAGACAGAAGGGCCTCTCCTTCCCAGGCAGCATGTGAATTCCCCTCAACCTTTTAACTATATGGCATGCAATATTTGTATTTCCCTCCAGGTCACAGGGATGGTAGAAGTCTTTTGACATATGTTTTCATCTGGAGAAAAACTCTAATAGCGTCCCAGTTACGTGGTTATCAGACTGTCCCGTTCTGTAGCTCCTCATTTAATCTGTTAACTGCTTTCTTCTCCTTGCACTGAGAAAGAAGCATCCATTCCCATGTGCCGCTCAGTCTCCATGGTTCCTTCCTTCCATCAGTAATCTTGGTCACAAAGCTAAAAGACCGCCAAGTGTTAGAGATCGTGTCTTGAATGTATTCTTGTGCTTGCTCTGCTTCTTTCTCTTGGTTGATCTGGCTCTAACGAAGTCCTGCCTTGTTAGTTAGAAACGGGTGAAGTGCAGAACTGCTACTTAAGAATGGGAGAAGGAAGAACAAACAAAATGTCATAGCTTTTTTCTTTTTTTTAAAATATCTTTTAAAGTACATTACAGGGCACCTGTAACTGTATGTTTTTGGAGGTGGTTAGCTAAAAGAAAATCATAGGTTGCAAACAATCTATTTAGTTTACCCCTTTTTAAGATCAGTTTGATTTCTTTTGTCTGAAGGAGTTCAACCATGGTACCTACTCACTGATCATGACGTTTTGTTTGTGTGTTGGAAGTGGTGCTTGATTGAACAAATTAGAGAAGCTTTTAAATAAACAAGTTTTCTCTTTCCTAAAATGGTGGGATTTAAAGTCACTTTCACACTGGGTGTTACGTTACTTGGTTAGCTATTGGCTCCATTTAGGATTTACATAACGCTGTCTTTAAAATAAACCACTACAATTCAAAAGTTGTGTAGTAGTTGTTAGTACTAAATAAGCATCTGAGAGATTCACATACTCAAGATTTAGCAACAATAATCTGTTAAAGCTTTTAGTAAGTGGGTAATTAACTTGTGGACCAGCACTCGGTAGTTATTTGTGGAGACTGGAAAGATGCCTAAATGAGAGTCTGAAGAAGGTGGTCGTAAAAGGACCATTGTCATTTCTTAGCATCTTCTACCATTGTTTAAAATATAGCACCTCATTTCCACAAAGAGGTGTGTGAATAAGCAAAGTAGAGCAAGAGAAGACTTCTGAAGTAAATGTATTTTGAAGTAGAGAAGGCTTCCAGGGTTTCTGCCTAAGTTAAAAGTGTTTTGGTTTACTTTATACAAAGACTTAGTATTTCAGTATTTTTAAGAGTAGTTTATTTATTAGAGTCTCTGGGGTTTTTTTTGTCTAATCAAATAACACTCAATTTTTTTTATTTGAGTACTTGATATTTGATTTGAGTACCATTTGATGGTATTCCATGCTGTGGTCAGAGTCGACTTCTTTCTTTTCTCAGGGCAATGCAAATAAAGCTATATTAAATTCAGATTAAAACCAAATTCATTGTTTACACCTTATTCATGTTAATTTGGAATTTTTCTCGTTTCAAGTTGTAATTGATATGAAAACTTGGAAGAAATTTTATCCTTAATATTTTGAGGCTTCTTACGGCTGTCGCTTCTTCATCTCTAGCTCTGTCTTGACCTTGACTATACGTTACCTCTTGTTATCATTTACTTTTGCTCCATACTTAATTTTGGTGTGAAAGATCCTTCCAGAAATAGATTATCTAACATTTGCTGTCTGGACTGTTGTCCCATCCTGTGTTAAGTAATGTATTGCCGTCATTGTATTAATAAGTTAGAAAATGCAGTAGGCTAAAAACAGTAAAAATCAGTTTCTGATACATTCTAGGGTGGTAAATCATAACAGTGTTTGGAGGTACTTGTGTCTTGTTTTTTTAATGATTTCTGCAGAGATCAGTAGCACTGTTGCATGAGTAGGATGACTATAGCAATGAGTGGTGGTGGTGTTAGAATTATATCCTAAGTGTTGACTGATAATATTTTTATATTTTTATGCTTGTTTTTTATGGGTCATTTGATCAAAATAGTCTCTTAATATAAGTAAGAAACTTAATGTTATCTGTACTCAAATTGTATTTTGTCATCCTTTTCATCAGTCTTTTGGTTGCTATGGGTTTACAGCTTGCTCCTCTCTGTAACTGATGTGTTATTGTCACAGACACATTCATTAATTTGACAACAGTAGATAAAATCTGGAAGTAGACAGAATTTAGATGTAGTATCTAAATTAATTTTGTTGATGACTTCATTAATATCTGCATGGTATTAATGCATTAATGCCTGCATGGTAACCACCAAATCTGTGAAAGAAATCCCTGGTAGTCAGGTATACATTACCACCGATTCTGGGTAACTGAATTATATTTCAGAAAGACTTAGGATTTGAAAGGGAAAAAATGCCCTTGTCTATATAACAGACTGAACTGGCATGTTCAGTGCACAAATACCACATCCACTTAGTGTAGCTATTTGGTGTCCACGAAAGGAATTATCTTTGCATGAAATGTCTGATGTGAAGATTTTTTGGAATTTCATTGCACAATTATGTCCCTTCACTCTGTGTGGAAAGGTCTTTGCAGTATGAAGCTACATATTACGCGTTTATCACAAATATGTCTTGAGAATGTTTTTCACCATTAGACTGAAGATGGAAAATAGTATGAAAATTATCTTTGATGCTGGCATTTTCAAGTCCGCGGTGAAAAGTATGATCAGATGGAGAAAGGAGTAGGTGTGGTGCTTGCAGTTATTTGCAGCGGTTGTCTTCTTGGTGGGTGACAGGAGCCACTTCTGTTATAGGGAAATCAGTAGCGGGCAGGTAGCCAAAACTGCTTTGGCTTGCTGAGATACCACTGAGGACCAGGATGCTGACTGAGCCCAGCTTGGGATTGTTCTGGGATGTAAGTGAGAGCACGGCCCTGCCAGGTTTCCCCCTGCTCCGACCAGCGCCATTGTGCCGTCTGCCTCTGTCGGTCATGCCAGTGGTTCTGGCTCTTTCCCTGGCACTGCCTTCAGGTGGAGATCTGTCCTGTGGTGTTAATTCTCTTCTGTTTACTCTGCCTTGCATTAAGGGGGGATTTTGGTGTTTACTGTGCCAGTGAATAAAAGCCATTTACACAGAACGATATTCCTTTTCCACTTGTGTTGCTTCTTCCACTCATTTAAAATTCTCCCAAACTAGGTTATTGCACATTTAGTGGTAAGTTTTTGTGGTTGATTCTGCCTTCAGGTGGAATTGTATCAGTTGCTCAGTAAAACAGTGTGGTGGTCTTTTTGATTTTCTAGTAACCTTTGCATATTTCATAACAATATTATCATTAAAAAATCGCAACAGAACTTGCTCTGGTTAATTTTTCTTCTCTATGTGTTTTTACGGACAAAGTGGAGGCAGGTGTTCATCACTTGTTTTGTCCCAGAGATAGCATTTAATGGAGAAGGCACGTGCTTGGAGGAGGTGCGCTAGAAGAAGCTGAAAGTTGCTCTGAGGGCTGCATCAGTGTCAGCCTTGGCCCACTTGCAGTGCCATTCTGCTGTAGCCTTGGTGGGCTGCTCCCAGCAGGTTCTGTGGCAGGCTCATCAACGCGTCGGCTGGTCTTCTTCATTGTCGTAGTTGATTCTGCAAATATAGCCACCTTCTTCAAAAGAAAAAGTATTTTGGCTGCATCTTTTGTTTTTTAATTCCATGCAGCATCTGAGATGCCATTGGCCCTGTGAGGAGGTGAAGCTCAGTCTGAGAGGGGAATGCAAACAGTTCTTGCTGTGTGACATTGCCTGTTTGAATATCTGGATTATTCCTAGTCTTGCCATGTTTTGTGGTCATGCCCTTCCTAATGATGTATCAAACGTAACTAACTCTTCCCAGATCTGTTGTACATCTGAGAAACTTACCTGTCTCCAGAAAAAATGAGTATTTCTTATTCATTTACTTGCAGCTTGCTTTAGTGGTGCCCCCTGAGAGACTTCCCACAGGAGGTGTCCTTGACTACCCTCATCACATACAATGCAGTAGCAAACATCTTTTCTTTCTGAATGCAGCTGAGCTTTTCAGATTGATCTGGATGTGTTCTCTCTCATCCACATTTGTGGTGATGCAGAGAATTAGAATATGATTGAAGAGATTTTAGTAGTCTAGGAACATATATTTCAAAGTGATAGTAGCTTGGTAGCTTGTACAGCTCTTTCTTTTCCAGTGCTTGTTTCCAGTGCCACTTTATGCCTCTGATTTATGGTTAACAATAGTTAACAGGACAAAAATCTACCAACGTGTTTTATAACTGCTATTAGTAGTGGCAGATACACGAATAATAATGTAGCAAATTCAATGATCATTTTTGTGAGCAGGTTTTCCAGAATGATATAATGTTATGGGGGCTTTTTGTTGATTATATATGAATGTACCTGAACTATACCTGTAGACCCGTCTGACTAAAATTTCATCATATGATTTAGCACTGGTTCATACCCCTGGTGTATTAGCTGCTTCCTGAAAGCATTTCTTTTTTATAATGTGACCTTCAGGGACATAAAAGGCTACTGATGTAGAATACAGGATTTGTGTGTGTGTTTGAGGGGGTAGAAGAGGTGTCTTTTTAGGATAAGTAGTATAGTTTGTTTGGGGATTTTAGCTTATTTGTGTGGAAATCTTCCTACCGTTTGAATTCTTAAAACAGCTAAGTATTTTTTTCAAAGAACAACTCTGTATATCATCTCAAATAGTGTGCGTGGTTCAGCAGGATTGGAAATATATGGATCAAAACAGTATGCTTTGTGATGAGAAAAAATGCAGTGGTGATAATGGAAGAGAGTTCTTGGAATTTTTTCCCCCAAGTTTATCTAACAGTCTTAAAATAGTAATATAGCAATTACTACTTTTGTTGTAATCAATGATATTTAGCTTTCTTTATTGTAGAGTAATATTAAGACAGACTTCTTTATTTGTAATGAAGCTGCCATATAGTGACTGTGAAGGAACTATATGTCCAGGTCTAAATAAACTTACATTAAAAACTATAGACAGTTCCAGCTGTCTGAACCTTATGTTTGTTTAAGTGGATTGACAGCTTTATTCATTAACTTTTGTCTCAAAACAAGATTTAATAATTACTTTCTCCTTGTTTTGAAATATAGAGTAGGATGTTAAGCATTGTTTGTATGTCTTAATGTTTGTTTATGGCTTGAATTAGTAAAGTGTTTTCCAGGTGACTGTTATTATAAGCATGTACATTTCTACCATATTTTCTTTTGCTTTTTAATTGTGAAGAGGTGTTATTGGCTATTAAAGCTTTGGTTTTATCATTAATGAGAAAATTATTGGCAAAAAATGAACTGTAAATAAATTAATTTTACAGCACAAGGAAAATAATTTTAGGGCAAAATAAAAATCTGAAGTCACATTTTGAAACGATCATATTTAATCTGAAAAGACTTTAAAAAATACATTATTTTTTTTTCCACCAAACTATTTTGATTTTCCATTCCTGAAGAATTGGGGTGGGGGGAAGACTATCTTGTTTGAAATTTTTTTAATGAAAATTTAAATTTCATTTGATATTAAGATGGTAACCTCTGGTATGAGCTTTGAAACTTAGTTCAAGTATGCTGATTTGTTGTGTCCCGTATATGTAGGAACTGTAGCTGGACTGTAACTGAATGATGTTTACAGCCTCTGTTACTGGAAACAGCAGAGCTAGAAGTAGCATACACGTGGTGTAACATCCTGCCAATTATTTGGGGTCCATGTAGTCATTCTGCTATTTGCTTGTTTAGTATTCCAGAAGGTATTTCCATACCCTTTTCTTCTCTAATAAAGACTCACTTTTTACCATCTGATATTTGGACAGAGCCTTGTTAGTCATCATTCGTGTCTATTGCATTTTTATTTTTTCAAAGAAATTGCTGTGCTTTGTACTGCATTCACTTATGCAGTTTGATTCTGCATTCGTAAGTGTGTGTAGTTGCTTCAATTACATTGTGCCTGGTATGGTAACTAAACCCATATTTTAATAAGTAAGAAGTCTCTTTCCTTTTCAGTGCTACAAATCTGTTTTCATGAAATCTGATGCAATTATGTTGAAAGCCTGTCTTTTTTTTTTTTTAAGTTGTATTCTAAGCATCTCATATTTATGAGTACTGCCTCCTATTTATCTTTTTCTTACTGCATGTTTTCTTTAGTCAGCAATGATGAATCTTCAACTCTGGCAGGTTTGGGCTGGAACCAACAACAAGTAACTGCAGTACTTAAAAAAAAATTTACAGCAGACAGCAAATAACACAATTTTTGTCTTAGTGTTTAGTGCAAGCTAGGAGTGCAAATGTACAGTGTATTATTTGTTAGGGTGTGACTGCCTGTATGTACTCTTCTGTCATACAGTTGACCCTGTGGGGTAGATTGTGATATTTGAGAGGTAAACTCCTTAAAATTAACTTGCTTTTACTTTTTGTTAAGAGCCATGGTGTGTATTCCAACATTGGTGGAATACCTCAGGTAAAGTAGTCTTAACATCTTTTTTTATTTATAAGAGTTATGGCTTTGTTCCTGTTAATTAAGAGTTCATTAGGACTTTATCTCATATCATTTTCTGCTATTCTGTGAAAATGTCTTTGTATGAAACCTGAGGTGACTTTCACTGTCATTTTGCTGATGTTTGGATGAAGCAAGAAAAGATTTCCTTTTAGTAATTCTCAAAGTTTAGACATGCCATTCTCATATTTGTTACTTAAAACATGATATAGCCTATTAACAGCATGCTCTTCTACTTTCTAATCTTTTCTACCTGTTTTCCCCCGTCTTGTTGGGTGGATGTGAGAAATATGTCTTCACTGAAAAGTATGTGGGGTTTGTTCGGTTGGTTGAAGCCAAATGTGAAGCTTAGGAGCCAAAACAGCACGCCCAAAACATTGCTGCTTCCCACAAAGGTTACATGGGAAGTAGTTTTATCCTCTGTTGTCCTGCATCACACTCTCCTTCTTGTGTTCTTCTGCTCTTAATATTCATAGTCTTGTCTTTGATTTAGTAACTAATAGATGCAACACTTTCCTTGCTGTGTTCACTGAGCATAGATCCACCAGCTTTTACTATTCCAGCTGTACCACGTAAAGCACAGTATTTCAGATGTATGAAACCATTCTGATACTTTGTGAAGGCTAAAGACTTCTCTCCCTTCAACTTTGTATTTGTGCATTACTTTTAGTGTTCACTTGTTGGCAGCATCTGTTTCTCAATTTGTAAAGCACCTGTGCTTGGCTCCAAAAGAATATTTATAGGAACTGGAATTGGCAAGTCTTATTTCTTTCCGTGTTCTTACATTAAACTATAGTAGATTTGTGAAAAGTGGCTTCTGTCATTGTCTGTGACATCAACGACCTGGATGAGGAGACACAGTGTGTCTTCAGCAAGTTTGCTGATTACACAAAACTGGGAGGGGTGGCTGCTATACAGGGAGACCTGGACAGGCTGGAGAGTTGGGGGGAGAGGAACCTAATGATGGTCAACAAGGGCAATTGTAGGGTCCTGCATCTGGGGAGGAATAACCCCCTTCACCAGTACAAGTTAGGGTCTGACCCTCCTAGAAAGCAGCTCTGCAGAGAGGGACCTGAGAGTCCTTCTGCGCAACAAGTTGACCACGAGCCAGCAATGTGTCCTTGTGGACAAGAAGGCCAATGGTATCCTGGGGCTCACTAAAAAGAGTGTGGCCAGCAAGTCAAGGGAGGTCATCCTGCTCCTCTACTCTGCCGTGGTGAGGTCACATCTGGAGTACTGTTCCAGTTCTGGGGTTCCCAGTTCAAGAAAGGCAGGGAACTACTGGAGAGAATCCAGTGGAGAGCTACAAAGGTTATCAAGGGAATGGAGCACCTCTTTTACGAGGCAAGGATGACAGACGTGGGTCTGTTTAGCCTGGAGAAGACTGAGTGGGGATCTGATGAATGCCTACAAATACTTAAAGGGCGGGTGTCAAGAGGATAGGGTCAGATTCTTATCAGTGTTGCCCAGTGACAGGACAAGGGGCAGCAGGCACAAACTAGAACACAGGAAATTCCGTCTAAACATAAGAAAAACTTCTTTGCTTTGAGGGTGGCAGAGCACTGAAACAGGCTGCCCAGAGAGGTGGTGGAGTCTCCTTCTCTGGAGATATTCGAAACTCATCTGGATACGTCCAGTTTGCTCTAGGTAAACTGCTTTGGCAGGGGGATTGGACTAGATGATCTCCAAAGGTCCCTTTCAACCCCTACCTTCTGTGATTCTGTGGCTGAAACTGTTTTACTTTGCATAAAATCTTGTAAGTATTAATTGATGAAGGGATGGAAACTCAGTTTCACAATGAAGCGAAGCTTCTAATCCCTGAGCAACATAGAAGGAAAGGTAGTATTTCATTTTTAATGCTTAATGAAGCAGTCTCAACTAAAAAAAAAATTATATTGCTGTAAAACTCTGTGATGAGTACGCTGTTAAAAATACGAGTTTAAAATCATATGGAGGAAGAGGATTTGGAGTTTCTTCCACATTTAAGGCAGTGAGCATATGCTTACTGTGGATTCCTAAGGAAAAAGGGATATGGTCTTTTATCATGAAAAAGTGCTGGCATGTTATAGATGCTGATTTCTAGGGACAGGGTTTAGAGTTGCTTAAATTTTGGTGGATTAAGCCGGTAAAGCACTGCTGCACTCATTTTTTGCTACAGCCATACTGTGTGGAACAAATACAGAAATACACTGGGTATTTAGTTCTCTTTATGTTAGTGACTAGGTCAGGACCCTGTTTTATATCATGTTTCAGGTGCAAATTTCGTATTATGAGCCCTCTCAGTTATGATATTGTCCATGAAAGTTTAGACAATTATTGTGTTCTGTCTGGTGTTTGATTGTGCGTGTCAACTGTGCTTTCAAGCTAATGATGAATTCTAGTTTTTGCGCTTCTGTGTGCATACCTTTAAATGTAGGCAAATGCTTAACTTAAAAAATCTTCCTAAGAGGGCTGACAAGGTGTATTTCCGTCTGCTGTTTGTTTCTTTCTGTGTGCATTGCATGATTCAAGACAAAAAGGCTGTTAAAACTGCAGCGGTAGTTGCTGTGCTCTTGCATTCCTGGTAGCGTTTCCTATAATAATAATATAAATAAAATAATAGGTTTTGTTACCTTTTTATTAAGTACGTTGTAATGTTCATGATTTAAAACAACAAAAAAAACCCCACATAGGTTAGAAATAAAGTTACATTCGAAGAGATCCATAAATATATATTTGCATACGTATGTGTTTTAAAAAGTCTGCCTACTTCTGTCACGGAGCTAAATGTTTCTGTATTTAATTATTTACTAGGCAACAGAAGTGGGGCTTGGAAATCCATCAACTCATGTCCAGATTGTGATGTGGAGAGTTGGTTTGTGAACATTAGGGAAAACATTCCTCTAATAGGAAAATACTGTTTTTAACTTAATTCTAATCCTCTTTGAATATTTCAGGATAATCAGAAAGGGTTAATCTCTTAAAAATGTGTACTTGAGGGTGGGTAAAGCTGTACCCTATATATGCACTCAGCAGAATACTACCTTGCAAGCTGAGTTCTGGTGTTTGTTAACTTGTGCTTGTTTTGGATGTGATAGAGCTAATTTTCTCCATAGTACCTTGTATGACACTATGTTTTTGATTTGTGATTAAAGCATTGTTGGTAACACATTGATATTTTAGTAATTGCTGAGCAGTGTTTACGTTGAGTTAGGGCCTTTTCTGCTTCTTAAGCTGGCTTGCCAACAAGTTGTCTAGGGGCGCACAAAGGGCTGGGAGGGGACACAGCTGACCCCAACTGACCAAAGGAGTACCCCACACCATATGATATCATGCTCAGCAACAAAAATAGAGGAGGGAACTTTTGCCAGCACTGCCATTGCTGCAGGACTGGCTGGAGATGGATTGTTCGGCTGGTGGTGAGCAACTACGGATTTTTGCATCACTTGTTTTTCTTGGGTTTGTTTTTCTTTGAGGAATTCTGTATTTTCTTTTTCTCCTTCTCCTTTATTCCTTGCTAAACTGTCTTTATCTCAATCCATGACTCTTACCCTTCCAGTTCTCTCCCCCTTCCTCTGTGGGGCAGGTAGCAAGTGGTTGTGTGGTCATTAAACCATGACATAACTCCAGTTCATTTATGAAGGGTCGTCAAAATGAAGTCCTGAAAATTTTGGCTGACTGCCTGCTGAACATTTGAAGTTAAAGTGAAGTAGTAATCTAGACTCTCACATGCTTTCAAGATCTGCCAGTGGCTTTTTGCTTTGTTTCCTCTACGTATGTTTTAAGAGTTTGGTGTTTATTTTAAGTTGTCTTTACCATATGCATGTTAGGTTTGACATTTTGCTTCTGTATTTCACTTTGACTTCTTGCTCTAAAATCTTGTATTGTAGTATACAGATTTTGCATATTTTTATTGCAGAAATCCTTTATTTTGATACTACTGCTCATGAAATTGAATTGCTCTAATAAAGTTGAGACTGGAGAAAGCCTGCTACAATTGAAATCTCAGCTCCACACAGATACAGGCTGTAAAATGTTTAGGTATTGCTTAATATGCAAAGTGTTTATTTTTAATATACGAGTTTCTAGTGTCCTGTCAATATGTCCTCAGTAATTTTTCCTTTGAAGTCCAAGCAGCATTTATTTGCTGTTTAAAAAAATATTGCAAGTAATTCTAAAAGGTGAGGACAAGAGTTTCCAGTATTCATAGAATCATAGAGTGGTTTGGGTTGGAAGAGATCTAGTTCCAGCTCTCCTGCCAATAATAATAATATATATATAAATTTATACTTTTTGCACCACATGTTAAATAGATCATTATTTTTATTTAACTGTAACATGATAGTGTTCTTGAAGCACAGAAGTGATGTATCCATACCATCTGAGCCATGTTAGCGTAACAGATGTTGCCCATGTACCATTGGCTACCATGCAACTTTATTCCCTTTATTTTCAGATCATTGCTGCACTGCTATGTTTTGTAATAATCAACTGCACCCACTATTGGAGAATAGCTACACCTGGAGTTACAGGGCAAACACAGAGCTGTGACCATGGGCATGAATTCAAGATTCAAATTTATTTGTTTTATTTCACTGTTCATTGCAACTTTTTTTTTTTTTTGAAGGCAAGCACTTTGTAGTGTAAGTGAAAATGATTTCTCATTGGAAGTCTTGCTCGCTTGTATTGAGTTCTTACAGGAAAAGAAAAAGTTAATGTAAGTAGTTCAAACACAATGTAGGTATAAATACTACATATCTGTTTAGTTGTTCTGTGTGGTCATTTTGATCTCATACTTGTCGACACAATATGTGTGGTAAACCTGTCACTACATAGGATCCAAAATTTCTGATAGCTGAGCTGTGGTTGTTAGTCTAGATGGGTGTGCTTAGATGGAAGAATGTAACCTGTTGTATCGAAGTTTGGTATGTAGGGACATGCCTTCTGCTTGACCTGTATAAACAAGGCTGTAGTCTTTTCAGACTTGTCTGGACAAGAATGTGCACCTGAAGAGGGGCTCCACTGACTAAGAGAGGATGAAGGAGAGCTAACTCTTGGGCTATGCCACCCTCCTAGGTCTTGGGGTTTTTGGTTGGAAGCAGATGAGCTTTCCGGATAACTCAAGGTTATATTAAACATTTGGGGACAAATTTATCTTTGACTTCGAGGGGAAGAGCACAACTTCTCAGATACTCCCTCAGCATATGCCCCTCTGCCCCATGCTCAAGGACTAGAAATAGAAATGTTGAAATGAGAGGGAAGGTTGTCGTAACTCATCCTATGGCTGCTGGCACTATCCCCTTATATCAAATCAAGTCAATGAGTTATTGGAAAAGGTATGTTAGCTCAAGAAGAAGCTTATTTTGACATTAGTGTCCATATGTCTCTCTTTTAGCTAACAAGCTAAGTTCAGAGTTACTATTTAGATCAAGAGCAGAACAGAGCATCTGATCTGACTGTGTGGAGGTTGTATTGCATATGGAAACTGTGAAGGCTGGATGACAAAAATGTTAGTCAGGATTGTTTCCTTCATAGCCCAAACAAGCTGAAGTACCTAGCAAAAATAATAAATTCTTCTCTATGAATAGAGCAGTAAACAAAGTGTAGTACTTTGAAAATTTCCTCTTGTTTATTCAGAATTTGTCTGCTACAGGTAAAGTTGAATTCAGGACACAATTTAAGAGATGAGGAGGACACATATTCCCCACTGCAGTAGTAATTTGTGGACAAAATTAATTTATTTTTTTTTGCAGTGCATAAGCCTGTGCTGATGCTGAATATTTGAACAGCTTCAGGAGACATAAACGAGATGGCGGGAGGATAAAAATTGGATCCAGGAATAAAAAAAAAAAAAAAAAAAATCTTTGAACTTCCCTTATCACATTTGTCAGTTAAAATACCTAGCTCCAAAAGAAAACAGTTAAAGTTCTTGGAGTTTCTCTTTGGCTTGCTGAACCGCAGAAGCTGATGCAGAACCCACTTTAAATTGTTTTACTAATAAAGAAAAGGTCACACTGGGAACAATATGTTACTTATTGTAGAAATCTCTGCCTTCATGAAAGCTGTAGCAGAGAAAAAGCTTCCCTGTCACAGGCAGGAGTAATGACTTAGCCTAACCAAGACTAACAGGGCAGCAACTTGAACACGAGTCAGCAGTGTGCCCTTGCGGTGAAGAAGGCCAACTGCATGCCAGGTTGTATTAGCAGGAGTGTGGCGAGCAGAGCCACGGTGGGAGACAGTCATACCTTCTCTTCAGTGCTTGCAAAACCTCATCTGGAGTAGTGTACCCAGTTTGGGGATCCCTAATGCAAGAAGGATGCTTGAGTAGAAGGCTGGGGAGCACAGTCTAGAGGGATAAGAGGTTTTGTTCAGCAGAAGAGACTTTGAGGTAGCTGAAGACAGCAGTGTACTTGGTTACAGAGAGAAGATTCTTTGAGTTGCACAGTGGAAGGATGAGGAGCATCAGACAGCTACAACAGGGAACACTCCAATTAGATACTGGGAGGTGCTTTATGAGGGTGGTCAAATGGAGAGAGAGGCTTCCCAGAGAGGGGGTAGAATCACCAACCTCAGTGTTGTCTGAACTTGCCTGGACCTGGGCCGCTGACCTAGCATCAGCCCTGCTCTGAGCAGGGGATGGAACCAGGTAACCTCAAGGTGTCCCTTTGGACTGGAATTCTCTGCAGCTGACAGACTTGGAAAGGATAGATCCTCACCAAAAGTGATGGAGGGACTCAGACTTAACCTTGAGAGTTCTGGAATGGCTTGCCTTAGGGAAAACACCAAGAAATTTTGCCTAGCAACACTTAGCGTTCTTGAGAGCAGTTGAGAGCTTATTACCTGCTAGGGTCAGTTCTACAGGACCTGTTCTAAACACTGCTGCCCTATGTGCCTCCCCCCCCCCTCCCCAAATAGCTGGACTATCACTGCGAAGGGCAAGAATGTTCCTATTTTGCAGGGGAGGAACATTTTGGTGTATTTACAAAGCAGCATATGCGAGACTTTATACGTGGGGTATGCTGTGGCCTTGAACACTTTATCATTATGATACACATTCCTGCACATCTGTTTCAAGAGAAGTCTGATATTATCTCTGTTAATGTCAGATGCAGAAGTATTTGGAAAGGAAGCCCTTGATATTTCCTTCAGCTATCCAGCTACTTCATGGTGGATGTCTTATTTATAGATTAGGAAGCTCATAATGGAAATGTAAAGAGCTCAGAGTATGCACAGAAGAGCACAAGGCTTCAAATTGGTGTACTGGAGCCCAAGTACATGGTTTACCTGTTACATATTCCCACTTGTCATTGTAGGTCAACATAGGCAAGTAAAGGTTTGCTAGTATCACTATTGTGGTTTATGTTTGGAAATAAAGTAGTCCTCTCTCAGAGTCTTGCTGACCCTTTAATACTGTTGTGTTGAGCATCAAGTTCTTCAATCAGCAAACTTGCCCTTTAGAATTACTGATCTCCCTGGTGAATGACCAAGGTTATTTCTGGTGATGGAAAATATAGACCAATAATGAATATAATAATGAGAGAGACTAGGGGCCACCCTGACTTGTTTTTCACTCTCTCTTGCAAAAGTCTTGTGAGACCTTTGCAGAAGCCTCACAAGGGTCTCATGCTCTATTTTTTCTCTTCCTCTATATGGTATCAGTCAGAACAGATAGTTTGTATGAAACATTAATACTTTACCTGCTTCTTACTCTGTTGTTGGTTTAGCGGCTGCCTATATCTCCTATATCTATATCTGCTTTCTTATGATGTATTTGGGACAGCTTGAAAACTTACTCCATAGAGCTCACCCTGCTGGCACAGGGGTTGGCCCTTCTACCTGGACTTTGAAACAGCTGCGTTCTGAAAAAAAATGTTTATGAAAGATTAACCAAAATGTGTTTTCTTCCATTCTTGCTTTATTCCAATCAGTATAATAGGCCTCTAGCAAACTAACTGCATCGTGGGTATATAGACTAGGGTTTAAAGGTTAATTAAAAGAAGAAAAATGAATGCATCATGCTTCGGTTTAGTCTGAATTTTGACTACCTAAAACTTGGTAAACTGAAGTTTCTTTGCAGAACACCAATTTGCAACTACTTGCCAGTGACTAATTAGTGAATATTCATTTGATGGTACTTTGTGTTACCTTCTCTTCAGATGATTCTAGTCAAGAAAGTATACTTGGGTACGAGTTCTCTTTTGAAGAAAAACATGTGCGATTTTTTTCTTGAATTTTCAGATTTTCTAGCAGCTGTAGAGTATATTTGGATACATACTAAGCACTTAGGAATTTTTGAGGGGTTTTTTTTGTAGCACCTAGGAGTCTTGACTGAAAAAAGGATCATGTGTTGTACAAAGCATGATAGGGCATGCAGAAAAAGTTCCCCTGCACTTGTATAGCAATTGTGTTTATATAATGAGGGATAGATTGGGAAATGAAACAGGAGCAGAAAAACTTCTCTGAACTGCTGAACTCAGTTCAGTTGCATGTGATCTTCTGAATTTTCTGTCTGTTGGAGCATCCTTTCTATCCATTGGGTCTCTCTTGGTTTGGCTGTTTCACTATATAAGCTTCTCTGTTATTTTGGTATGTTCTGTTTGTTTTGTTTTCTTCTCTTGTGATGCTTTTTATTATTCGTTTGGGGTTTTTTTGTTTGCTGTTTCGCTGGGGGGGTTTGTGTGGGTTTTTTTAGAGGATACTCTTGGTTACCACATTGTAATGTGCAGGACATAGCGACATGGAATAGTTTGGGTTGGAAGTTTAAAGGTTATACAGTCCAACCTCCTGCAATGACCAGGGATGGCTTTTTCAACTAGATCAGGTTGTTCAGAGCCCCATCTGCCAAACCTTGAATGTTTCCAGGGACAGGGCATCTGCCACTTCTCAGGGCAATCTGTTCCACTGTTTCACTTCCATCATTATAAAAAGTTTCTTCCTTGTAAGTAGTCTAAATCTAACCTCTCTTAGTTTAAAACCAGAAACAGTAAAACATGAGACAGTATTAATTCACACAAGTGCTTTGAAGTCCTTGATTACGAAGTCAAGCACGTAAGGCAATTTATGCTAACTGAAGATTTGTTCTTAAATCTTCCTAGATAAATAATTTATTTCCAAAAGAAAATGTTTCCATATTTTTAAACTGTCCATTTACAGGTTATTTAAGCTTGTCCTACTGCCCATTTTTGTTTGATTTAAGTTTGTCCCTACTTGTCCATTTTTATGTGTGATCTAAGTTTTGCTTGTTTTGCAACGTAATCAAAATTGTGGCTAGAATGTGACATTGACTCAGTTTAATTTTTTTAACTTTTTTTCTGAAGTAGTTGGTGCTTAAATGCTGTTTTAAAATATCTTGAGATTTACAACATGATTCAAGAAAATTATATGAAATGAGAGAAGGTCAGCATGTTAAAGATGATATTTGAAAACCTGCTTCACAGGACATTAGGTGGGTTAAGCATAAGGTTAGGATCAGTACTGCAATTTAAGCATGTGAAAGATTTATTAAACTTACTAGCTTTGCTTCTTGTTAAGCATTCGCCTAAGACATTAAGGGGACACAGTGCATGGGGAGGGTATGCATTTGGTAAAAAATACAGAGTAAATTTTTTAACTTTTTTCTGTTATATTTCAATTATTCTTTCATTTTGATGAGATTCTGAAGGCATGCTTCAAAGGTGACAGAGCTGACATATTTGCATCCTATTTTATCATTATTGACATATCTGTATTACTTAATCTTGTCTTTTCTGCATGCTTGTATTGTAGAGATTTCTGATAAATCTTCGTTAAGTCTTGATCCAGAAACTCATGAAAGCAAATATTTATTCTGTGTTGAGAAAATGCATTCATTGCACAGACTGGAAGAAAGATTAAAGGAGAATTGATTGTCAGCAGTAGCACTTGGTGGTGTGTTATGCAATTTAGTCTTTTTGTTGGAAAAAAATGTGTGCATTTTGAGTTATGCTAAGGAAAAGTGACCTTTAAAACTCACTGCATTAATACCACCTTCATTAACAATTAACATCTACAACTGCTTTAACTAAAGGTCTGGTAGAGAAACATTTTTTTTCATTTTTTCTCATTTATGTTGCTGCTGGTTTATTAGAAAGCCTGTGAGGACTGCTGTTCACTGAGGTACACCGTGGAGGAGATACTTGAAGTGGCATATGAGATACCTCATCATGTAGCAATACTAGATTTTATTCTCTCTGGTGTCTCTTTCCAGCCAAATGGGGAAAAACAATGAAAACACGGTGTTTGAAGTAGTTATCACTCTTCTTTGACATCAGCATCAGCTTCTCAGGTAGTTGGTAAAGCTTTTTGGTAGCTTTTGCTTTCTTTTGTTACCTTGTTGGATGCCAGGAGGCTTTCCCAGTTAGCACTGCTCAGGCTTTGCTGACTTCTGCAATACCAGTTCTCAGCTTGGCTTGTGTGAAGGAATATGTTCTCAACTTACGGATTTCTTAAATATATTGCACGAGTTTATATGAGCAGTGCAGTATCATGTTTGTAAGGATCGTTGCGTCTTTTGAGGTATAATTTGCTAGTAGCCTCAAATTTATCTATTTTTTTCTTTCCATTTTTTGTTAGTCTGGTCATAACAGCTATCAATTAAAATTCTGGTCTTCCTGCTTGTGTTGTCCCCCAGAGTGTGTTTATCAGGTCGGATCACTATCATTGTAACATCAGTGTGCACAGCCGGTCCCTTCCTTGGGGCACTGTGTGGTTATTGTTAAAAACTCTGCCTGTCATCTTCCTACTTGTAGAGTTTGTCCTGGTTTCATGAGGAGTCTGTGAACGCTTCGAGTACATCATTGGTGGCTCTCTCCTGTTTTGGAGATGCTAGCATTGGTTTTTGTGGATTAGGTGCCACCTCATATATTTGTCTGGTTTATTAATAAACTCATATGTCTTGTCTCTCAACCTTATACTCTGTAAAATAGTGTTTGTGGCAAACTTAGATGTAGGAATAATGTACATTGATTGTTTCAGATACCTGAGCCCGTGCTCTGTACAGAGTTCGATCTTAAAATGGCTTTGGGTGTGACCAAACCTATGCAAGGAGTACCATCATGGAAATCTTATTAGAAATAATACTAATTTGCTTGATTTCACTTACAAAGTGCAATCATACCTGCAGTTTCCCAGTAGTAACTTCTGTCAGTATGCATAATGGTCCACAAAGGTATGTAACCTGTGTTTTAGTGCTCATAAATTGATTCTACATCTGAGGCTTAGTCCAACTGTCCTAAGAAATTGTGATAATCAAGTACTTCCCCAGCTGAATTTCTTAGTTTTTTCTTTTTTTCTAGTCGCGTCATGGAAGTTGTAATGCAAGCTGCCACAATGTTCTTCTCTTTGGTGTTTAAGAGAAAATAATACTTTGTAATAAGGTAGCTTGTTACACAAACCGAGTATGTTGCTGTATATTATACTAAGCAAGACGAATAGTAAGAATGACAAAAGGTTAGAAAAAATGTGAAGTAGATAGTTTGGGGGTTTGCTTTAAAGAAAGCATAGACAGTAAGTGGATAACTTAAGAGTAAACAGCAACGAAGAAGAAAGTATAAGAAAAGCACAGGGTAAAGAATCAAAATAAGTCTCCAAGCCAGAGTAATTTGTGATATTCTTCTAGCTTGATAGTTCTGCTAAAAAAAAAATATATACACTTGGGAAAAACTGATTCCTATACTTGCAGTCATCTGGATCATTCCCCTTTAAGCTGTTATTGGAAAAGACTTTCTAGCTAGTTAATACTCAACTGTATGCTTCAAATAAGATCAGAAACTGAATCTAATTAAAGAACATTGCAGCCAACAATATTCTGAAATTGAGAGATTATTTTTATATATTTGGCATAGGATTGTTGGTCTTTTTCCAGACTTGCTGTCTTTTGTTCGTAATAAAAGGTGTTGGCATTCATCCAGCTTGAAATAGAGGGGTCCAAGTTTAATGACTACTGCAGCCAGCAAAATTCTTGTATTAGTCTTAACAGAAGCTCAGTGCTATGTAAGCTCTGACTTTCTGCTTTTTGGTGGTTTTGACATCTAATTCCTTCTGTGGGATGTTGCTTCTTTCAGGCAAAATAAGGGATGCTGCAACAGGGTGGTGGTTTCTGGTAGCATTTAATGTATGATGGACGTGAAACTGTGTTTAATTGGTGTCGTCTGTTTTGAGTATTTTGGTTTTGTACCTGAATAGCCATGTGCAGGCACCTAGTGACTACATGAGGAATAAAGACTGTGGATCTTGCATGCTTCTCAATTTGTCTTAATCTGGTTTGTTTCATTGGGGTTTTTATGGCAGTATTGCAGAAGTGAGCAACTTGTTTACCCTTCCCATGCTGTTTCTTGTGGTTTCTTGTGGACTTCAGTCTGTTTGAGGGCTGGTTTTAAATACCTGTGTGTCTGTGACTTATGCTACCATTATTTTATTTTTTTTTCTACATTTGTAGATATTTCTTGTTTGGATACTGCTGTAGTTTGGAAGCAGGAGGAGTTAAGATGACTCTCAAATTTCCAGTTGTTTGTTTATTTTTCTAATTAGTTCTCAAAGACTTTTGTGCAGACAGTTGGACAGCTGTATTTTCAAGTCTAAACTGCTTAGATCTTATACTAAAAATTGCATATGCTGCTTCTTATCTTTGGATGTTGTTTTTCCCAACAAATGCTTTTTTTTCTTTCTGCATTTGTGTGATCAATATTTATGAAAATCAGAAACCCATCCAAGCTAGCACTTAAAACAGGTATTGCAACCAGGAACATGGAATTTAACAAAATTAGTTGTGTGATGTTTAAGTGCTTTATTTAATTTTATTTTTCCTAGCACACATGTTCTTTGGATTCAAGAAAGCCTGTGTCTATAGAATATAATATTTCAAATATTCAATATTTTTACATGAAATATGAGAAATAGCCTTCAGTATAAGAACAAAAGAACAGAGTGCTTTAAATTCCTTCACAACCGAGTCTTCTGATATGCTGCTTATTTGTGCTTTTTACATCTTAAGTGTCAGGTGGAGCAGTTTATTAGAAGACTTTGTCTTTTGAGAAAAGATGATGTTTTATGTGGACTATCCAACATTTTGGTATTCAGTGAAATGCTTTTTTCTTAACGGTCATTTCTCTTTAAAAATAAATTTGATAAAAACCCATATCTACTTTTTCTGGAAGACTGAGCTATTTAATTCATTCTTTCATGTTGACAATTTTTCTTGTAATTGGAAAACTGGTAAAAAATATTGTAGAACCTCTTCACCACAAGGCACCAAGAATTTTTACATAAGAATTCACTGTGTCAGTATACCCAAGATTATCATGACCCCATTTGCTTCGCTGTTACATTTCTTCTTATAGCTAGATCTCTTTTTCTGCTAAGTAATGCATAGAAATTTTGTTCAGTAAGTTAATGCATATTTGGTAATTGTTGAGTTGCAAAATAATGTGTATAGTAGTTGGTATTAAAACTCATTCTAGGGAGGCAAATTTAACAGAAATATTCATGTTAGAAAATAAAGGCAGAAAGTAAGAATTCAGGAAGATCTCTGGTAATATGGAAAATTAGCAGAATATACTAGAAATGCATTTAAATTCTAAATTTAGAGAGGTTATTTAGGAGAATTTAGGAAGAAGCTAACCCTGAGAAGTCAAGAGACATGAGCCACAACAGTTGGAGAATGAAAATGTCTTGAAACACTTAGGCATTGGCCTTCACCATTGGAAATAGTCAACGGATGTTTGCCTAAAAGAAGGAAACTATGCCGCTCTTCATACTTTCTGATAACTATGGTATCTTAGGATAGAAAAGAGAAGAAAAGAATTAAATGTTCAATAGAGTTGATTTTCCTGATGTTACGCATCTTGAGTGTTTTGTGTAGGAATTTAAGAAATATGTGGTTAAGCTTCTAACAAACACACAGAGGTCCTTTGAACATAATAGCTATGAAAACTAGTTTGCATAATGGGGTTTACTTGCCAGAACTATCTTAAGGCATTTAGGTCCTTGTTTTATTGTGTGTGGTTTTGGCTTTTTGGGTTTTGGTTGGGGTTGTTGTTTTGTTTTTGTTTTTTTTTTAACATTAGCAGAGATCAGAGAACTTAAAGATTGCACCTATCTTAAATTTATTATTATTAACTTAACAAACCAAGACACTAAAGGGCAGACAAGAGTTGATTCAATTTCACTAATAACAGTAAGTTGTGTTCCTTTTGAATTTCAAACCCCTTGCTTCTAAGTTAATTTTCATACATGTTACTTTTTTTAATCTAGCTCTAGAAAATTAATTGCTCTTCTTGCTGTTCTGAGTTTTATCTCAGTTGCTAACACCTTCTATATGTGAATTCTCATTTCTTTGTAAAATCATGTATTTATTTTAATTGTAGTTTGCATTTATTGCAAATACAAGTGTTTTCTGGGTCCTTACATTAGGAGCTTCTTCCAGGGGCTTTGTCCTTTGGGGGGTGTAAGTTACATGCTCAAATTCAAGTCACTTTCTCCCTCTCAGATCAAGGTGTGTGTTGCAGTACTTCTCCTTCAATGAGTACTTGTGATTATTTCGCCAGATGTCAGCTAGCTTATATTTTTCTTAAGTTGCATTAAGCAGAATCGTTCCAAATATTTGTGCTTTGTCATCATTTTGGTACACATTCAGCATTACATTTGGTTTGCAGCTGCTTATATCATGGCAATAAAGAATGCTTTCAGCTTTAGGTAAACTTTCTGCTGGTGTACATTTTTGTTAGTCATTGAAGAGTGTTCAGTTCATACTGATTGTGAATTTGGTGTCTTTGTTTTTGGTTTACTTCCGAAATGTTTTGGCACTCTTTACAGTCTTGGCTCTGGAGTTAAGACGACCTCATTACTATTGACATACTCTTTCTTTCTTTGGAGATTTCACTTGATTTGCCACTATAAAGATTGGCCAATAGTAGGAGGGGCATCATTTGTTAAGAATAATAGGTGCTCTTATATAAATCACAATGTACAGTGTTATTCCAGTAATGAGAGTATTGAAAACACTCTTTTGGGTTTTTTTTCTTTTTTACAATGGAGGCATCCCCACTGACTACAGGGACCTCTCTGCTCATCTCTCCTAGCTTCTGAAGCATTTCCATTTCTGAAGTTTAAAGGTGCTTTATTGCAATTGAAAGCAGTGCAGTCAGCAGTGGAAATGGGTCCTGTCCCTGGGATGTGGTACAGTTCCCCTGTCCACTCTGCAGCGGGCTGGGCTCCTGTCCTCTGTGTGAACGATTCTGTACGAAAGCTAATGTGAGCAGTTACGGATTTGGATTAACTTGTTAGTGTCAAGCTGTTAATTTATATTAAAATAATGTTAATATGTATCCGCTAAGAGCAGATTTTATATGAAATGGAGGAAGAGGAAAACTACCTTTGAGTTTCCCAGACTGGGCTGTTTCTAAACCTAATGGAGAAATGCTTTGAACTGGCAGGTCTGAACCCAAACGTAACAACTGCCACAAACAACATTGGTTTCATAGGACTTGCATTTGAATTTAGATGCAGAGTGTCTGACATCTGATAAATCCTCACTGATTCTGTTAAAACCCTTTCTTTGGTAGACAACAGCTTCGGTTAAGGTTTGATTGCAATTCTGGTGTGTGTCTGGTTTTAAATTACCGCCTTTCTTTTTAATATTTTCAGTACGGGAAAAGAAGAAAGTTCAGGAAGTGGAATTATAATGTCCTGATAGCTTTGCTATCCACATGGGATTATCCTCTGTCTTGACTCTAGCTGTCTTGAGTAGCATAACCCTTGTTCTTGGATATTTGATCCTTGAAATTAAAAATCTTTGGCAAATCCTTAGTGAATACCATGTTGCAAAGATGTGTATCGACAAATGCATGTTTAGTAAAACTCTCGTCTGTGACTGTCTTTTTGTGTGTGACTCTTTTAACCCAGGTTAGTTGCAGGCTGTTGCTGTTACATTACAAGAAGATTAGGCTATAACATGGGTGAGATAGATTGCTCCACTGTGGTGTATGTAAAATCCAGGGCGTCAGAATGCTGGAAAGCGAAGCGAAAGTTGTTTAAAAAACAGAATGGATTTTAAATAAAGTTCAGTTTTAGGTAAAAGGTCAGGCTCTAGTTCCTTTTTTTTATTTGTAGCAGTTCATCCGTATACAGTACTGTGCATCTTGTATGTGTAAGATAATCTCATTTTTTAATCTACTATAACTGTCCTTTTGATTCTTGAAAATCCTTTTGGGTATTTTGCATTCCGATATCGATCCCTGTCTGTCTGACTGCCTTAGCTAGATAATCATTTTTCTTTTTTATCCCTAATCCTTTTAATATTTCCTTCCTGTCACTGTATAACAGTAGAGCATCCCTATTGTTTGGAACATGTTTCAATGATGGCTGTAAGACTGTACAGTAAAAGTGGCTGTATTTTAGCCTAGATTTCACAAAACCAGTTTACAATGAACAAAAATGCAAAGCTGAACAACACATGTCTTCAAAGATGTATGCTGACCTTAGTGCATCACTTTGCTTAGTCATACAAAATGTTCATCTTTATAAACCATGTTCTATTCGTAACTGTTCTGAAAAATGAAATACGAAGCCAGCTATTTCAAAATGCTTCTTATTCTGTATTCTTCTTAGGGACCTAAAAGAAAAAAACAAATTTATTCTGTTTGTGTATATACATATATATATAACTTGTTTTTAAAGGAGCAGCTGCATAACAGTTTAAGTATCTCCGCAGAAGCGCTCAGACCCGAGCCTCTGATAGTTCTCTTCAGTCTTCTCCTTGGATGAAAACATGCTGTCCTTGTTTCTATGGTGATTGAATAAAGGCATCTCTGGTCACACAAAATTTTGACAAAATGGTAAAAATCCCTCCCTGAAAAGGTTTCTGGAAAAGCACAGATCTGTTTAGTTTCACCTGAAGAATGAGAAGACCCTCCCGCCCCCACTGGGGCTTTTCTTCTCCATTTCTCCCACACTAGGTTATACCTTAAGATCCTTCCACTGTGCTAACCAGTGCTTTAGCTCTACTGTTTTTCTCATTAACTAAACTTGGCATGTGCTTTCTCTGCGTGTCAAAGCAGAGCACGCAGACATAATGAAGGAAAAGAATTTGATACAGAGGTGAAAGCAAAGTTTTTAATTCTTCTTCAGGAACCATTTTTATTTCAGTACTGCTTTCATACTAGCCAAGATGTGGAGGTGGGGTGGTGTATATTCTGTTGGGTGTTGTTAGAACTGCTCTACATTAACAAAAAACCCTGAGATCTAGACTGTCTAGCATTCAGTGGCTGTTTTAATAAAACGACCTCTAACTAGTGGTCAGTTTGAGTATTGTATAAACCTTTCAGGAAGATAAAGAAGTTGCCTTCTCTTGGAGAAGGCATTGGCTGTAACAGACAGACTTCAGTACCTTACCATTATACCTCCACTCCCTATTACAACTTTGTAATGTCACGGGAAACATAATTTAAAAAAATGCCTAGGAGCTTTTGATACAGATAAACTTTGTGAAAGTTCTAGCGTTATGGCTGTTGTTTTATGACAGAGTCTTTGTAATGTTAGTGGCAAAGAAAAAAAAAAAAGAAATCCATATCTTGATTTGTTCTTGATATTCTATACTTTGAAGGTTTCTCTCTTCTCCTCCCCACCCACCTCTCCCCCGCCTCCCATGCACTTTATAATAAAATACACTGCAGCTGCAATGAAAGGTCAGTTTGAATCTTACTATGGCTTGACTTCTGAGATGCTACAACTTTCATGTGTGCTTCTGAGAAGAAAATCAGATGAAAAATAGAAATATTTTTGAGACATCCTGACTTTTTAAATGGATGATCCCTGTTTTAGTATTAAAGCACACATACATTGTAACTTATTTTGTTATTATTGTTCAGTTATATGTTGTAACTTAGTTGAAGCTTAGCAACAGCAGGCTGTTTTGCAGGCTAATTGTGAAGTAGGAGCAAGTAAACTTAAACCTTTGGACCTACAGAAAGTCTTGAAATGCAGATCTGGTACCATTAGTAATTTATATCTAGAAATAGCACTGTCACCGGTAAACTTAATAATACTATATTAAATGGTCTGTAAGGCTGCCTTTTAGAGTAGATAGAAAGTTTGTTTCCAAGGATAGGAGTCTTATTTTGAATTAACCAAAATGTCAGTTTTCCTGTTTGGTTGTGTTCAGTTTATTAAAAATGTTATCTTTCCAGATAGATTTCTTGAGAAGAATTCTGTCTCAGAATAGATAGTTTGAAAAAGCTTGATTGATCCAGTCTCTTCCTTTAACTCTGTGGAGATTCTTTGTTGGCTCAGGGTGGTAAGATGTCAGAGATACCAGAATGCTCCCGGCTTCGGTGGTGTTTGATGAAAGTTTATAAAGAGAATATGTTCTACAGAGAAACCTCATCAGCAAACCAGCTACTAGTTTCTGTTCTTTGTGTAGTTACTTGAAATGCTGCTTTCTTGAACATAAAGGCAAGCTTGCAGGCAGCTAAATTTTTCTTAGTGGGTTGTAGGTTATCTGTTGAGACTTAATTTATGAGAAGCTTGATGGATGCATCCTTGACAAGTAATTGTTCTCATTGTTAATGGTTCCTTTTTTTTCATAAAGGAGACTGAAATGTGATTAAGTTGTATATGCTTTTTCCATTAACTTTCTGATTCTGTGAAAATCAAACAGCAAAAGTGTATACAAATCCTCACTTCATAAATTAATTGGTGAGTTGTATGAGCTATTTCTTGCCTTGCTAAAATGGTCAACTTATTAAATGAGACCTATCAGCTGCTTCAAGGGTAGAGGTAGAACAATGTTTTATTAAAATAAATTTTAATTAGTGTGATAAGTGTCCTGAGTACAAACTCTTTAATTACAAACCCAGACATCTGCTTTAACGAATACTGTTACTGTCTTTCTACGTGCAGTTAGGATTGTATGAAGTTGTTCTTGTGAGGCAATCTACGTTATGGATTAGGAGAATGTGACACATGCAAACCTTCTTGCCATGTAATGTGTGTGTTAAGATGCTTCTTTATTCAGCAATAAGTATCTTATACATTTGCTGTCCTAATGTATTTCGTAGTAAGTCACCTATATAGTTCTCCCTTTCCTTAAAAATCTAGCTTTTTAGGTTCAATACACTACTTTGAAAAATTAAATTCTGTTTCTGGGCACACATGGTAATTGCTTATATTCTATTTATTGCAAAGTTAATATAATAAAATGGAGCCCTCATGCCTTGTTCGCCTTTGAAGGTGTTGGTTAGGAAGAATCTGATTTATGTAACAGACAGTAACTTAAAGCAACTCTGGGACACAGGTCAGTGCTTCATAGTGTATGTGTGTATTTGACAGAGAAGCAGTAGGTTATTATTGTGAATCTACCTTGGTCTGTTAAGAAGCTGCTTTGAAATAGTCCCTGTTTGGTGTATAAAAAGGGTAACGTAGTAAAAATATCACTGGTGAGTGATTTCACAGTTGTTTTCTGGGGAATGCAATTTACCATTGTCCTACCTTTCTGTCTTTTGAGATAGTCTGTTGTTGTATTTTTATTTATTCTACTCTGACATGCTTTCTTATTTGTTCCTTTTGTAAGGGCTGAAAGAGTTTGTTAATAAAGGAAAAAAGAGCTATTAAATGATTCCTCTTGTTTGATGAAATCTTAAATAGCTGTATGTAATGGAATTAAATCAGGAGTCTTGCTAAAGCAGTGACATTTATGGCTGTATTAATGTTTGTAATTTATTTTGAGAACAAATTCAATTTTGATGCTTTCTTCAATCAAATAGTGAAAAGGTAAACAAGTTTAGTGCCATGAATTGTAGAAATATGTCTCAAACCTTTATCCCTGTAAATAGAGAAGGTGGGAATGCTTGCCCTTTGCTGAGATAACAAGAAGAAAAACCTTGAAACCTTTCTTACTGGTTGCTTAGAAGTATTGTCTTTTATTCAGGCTTGGTATCAAAATGAGGTGCCCTCATCAGCTTTTACTGAACTGCAGTAAAATAGGACGCCCGCCTTCTTATATTGCAACGAGGACTGAGCTCAAGATGCAGCGTAGTGCTAGCTGATTAAAGTTTTAATTAAAATACAGCAATGCTACACTGGGAGCTGCTGGATTTTCGTGTTTTAGTGAAAATTCCTTTCAGCAGTATGAAGTTGGGACTCCACAAGAAAACACTTCAAATACTACCAGTCACATATGGTTTCAGCCACTTGCTCCTTTCCACAAAAGGAAAACCACACCTAAATCAAGGACCAAATCATGATGCAGTCTGCAGAAAGGTTCTTTGCCTGCCTTTGACTCTGCTGTGGGCTGGCATCAGGGAAGCTGAAGGACAAGTGTCAGTTGGCTGACCCAGCCTGGGTTAATGTATTTGACTTTCCTGTTGCTCAGTAGCATCAGCATACTGGGAAGAGAATGTTTTACCAGGTACATAATTTGAGATTAGAATTTGGATGTGTGATATTTACACAAGTAGTAGTACAGAGGGGGTTTTTTTTGTTTATTTTTCAGGACTATGAAGTAAAAAAGTGATAGTTGCACTGGATTGAAAGGAAGAACTTAAGTTTGGTTTCTAAATATCTGCTGGTGTTATGTAACCTAGTATTAAAACACAAAGGTGTCTTTGCAAGGTGGTGGCTGTTTGCATTTAAAGCATTTCCTCTGAAAGCGGTGCTGCTTTTATTTTATAGTAGAGTCCTATTCTATTCTGTTACAGTTAACTACATCTAACGTGGAAAGGACTATCAAAGATAGTAACTATGAAACATTGAGCATTTCATGCAAGAATAGTTGTCACGGTTCTCTATTTAAAATTTCTCTCTTCTACTCCTGTGATGCTTCTTACATATTGATAGTAACAAGTCCTTGCTTTCTTCATGTTTTTGCTAGGTGATCTTACCAACTCAACAATAGGCTTTGCACTGGTCTTCAAAATAAATATATCTAGAGTCCTGAGTAGTCCAAATCCCAACAGTTTGACATGCATTTCTGACAATACTTGCATTTCTGAAAGATGGTTTCAGTTGATCAAATATATACAGTCCTTAAGGAAACACTTATTTTGTATGTCTGTAAATGCATTCAGATAAGCATGGTAGGTTAACTTTTTAAGAATGAATACAATACAAAGTCTTTTCACGAGAGAGACTTCATGAGGATAGGATTACCTGTTAGTCATGGAAATCAGAAAATTGCTGGATGCATAATGCTAGGGCAGATCAAGTTGATGAGAACTGAAAGTCTGTCATGAGCATGAACTTCAAGGGCTGCACTACTGTTCTGTCACTTCTCTGTGCACGATTGAACAACACACAGTGGAAAATGAAAAGATTGTTGAGCTTTTTATTATATCCATAAACTAAAGAATATCAATAAAATACTGGAAGTAGTATGTTATCTATTATTTATACAACTTTCTGCAGCGAACCTCTGTACAGTAATGTTCAGTCTGAACAATGTGTTTAATAAGGCAGATAAGAACCTGAACATAAGGGTATGCTTAAAAAAATGTGTCTTACAAATGTTATTTAAATTTCTAGATGAGGAACATATCTACGCTAGCCTATTTTGAAGATAGATGGAAATAGTGGGGTTTTTAACTGTAAGAAGAGAGTTATGATGCTATCTAGTATCACATTTAAGTTGGTAATTTCTGTTGCTTCTAAGAAAAATATAAAGTACTAATACATGAAGGAAATACGTGTAATTATTTTTTGATTCTGTTTTGCTGTATTTGACAACTAAAATTGAGGCAAATATTTATATTTGAGATTTTCTTTTGCTATTACTAATGCTAAGACCTATATTAATATTTTTCTAAGCACTTATATGTGTAGGCATTATATCCCTTTAAGCTTAAATGAAACTAAAGAACAGTTAGCAAATCAAGCACGTAGACAAGCAATACTGCTTTGATTCTTCAATATGACCTAAAATGCCAAAGAATATACTAAAATTAGGTGTAAAAATTATCTTCTGGGGAAAAAAAATGGCTGTTATTTACATTCATTGTATGTTTGGAAGCAGAATTTCACGTTTGCTATGTTGCTTTTAGTTTAAAAAGCCTGAACACAATATCCAGTAAGTAGCTTTAGTAACTCCAATAACTAAAAAGTTATTAAAATCTGGGAGAAGATATTCTCAACTTCTTATCAGAGATGCTTATATTTGCTATGTCTTATTCAATCGTTGCAATTGAAATTATCACTAGAGGTTAAATTTTAAAATGGAAGTAGTTTAAACATCAGATTAATAAAGTTAGTGTTGTTTTTACTTTACTTTCTACTATTCTGCATCTAACTTTAATAACAACAAGCCAAGTAGTCGATTCATTTTGTAGGGGTAATAGTGACATTTATAGTAGAACTATCTAGTTGTCCAAGAACCTTCTTCTATGTCTCTCTTTGTCTTATTTCAGTGTTTGCCCAGCTTGTCGCTGTTCCCACCAACTTGTTGACCTTGCTCCTCAGTATTCCTTTTCTTATTGCGATGTGCAGGCAGCCAGTGCCTCAAACCTCTAGTGCCTGTAGCCAATGTTAGTCAAACCTCTTCTCTTTTACTATTCAAGCCACTGAAGTACGTCGGAACACCACTTTTAATGTTGGCATTGGGAGTGTGTACAGGAAAAGTCCCCTTTTCCTAATGTATGGACTTTCCAAGTATGTTAGCTGTTGAAGTTGTAACCAGCTTTCTGAATATGTGAAATATCAGTTCAGATCAACCAAGTTTAATAAATCAATCAATTAAAATCAGTTACTCATAATGAAAAGTCTTAGGAAACTGAAGGTGTAGGTGTGAACGTCAGGGCTGTGCATGATATGACAAGTTGCTGCTTAATGTCATGGTCAAATGTGTAGCTTCATAGCTGTTTTTTGAGGCTGTGTGACTTCAGTAGTCATGCACATTAAACAAATATTTTGGAAAATATTTCATAACATACTTGCCATCTTGCAAATACCAAGCCTTTTTTAAGCAGGTTCCATAATTTTTGCTAATCAGTTCAACAGCAGCAATCTCCTTTTCTTTCTATTGTTTTGGGGGGAGGGAGAAGAAAGGGAGCCTTAATTAAGCTCATCTTCACGGTTTCAGTACAGTGTTCTACTGACATTTATGGCATGCTGATTTTTCTTTCCCTTTCAGAAGAGAAACCCGATTGCTCCAAGGCCCGCTGTGAGGTCCAGTTTTCTCCTCGCTGTCCTGAAGATTCCATCTTAATTGAAGGCTATGCTCCTCCCGGTGAATGCTGTCCACTCCCAAGCCGTTGTGTGTGTAATCCTGCAGGCTGCTTGAGGAAGGTTTGCCAACCTGGCTATTTGAATATATTGGTTTCCAAGGCATCAGGAAAGCCAGGGGAATGCTGTGATCTCTATGAATGTAAACCAGGTAAAAGTAGACACATTTTTTACCCTTTTTTCAGTTTTAGAGCCTGTACAGCCTCTAAATTCTTCTGATTCTTCTTCAAAATTAAAATGATTATATGTGCGTAATACCTATTAAAAAAAAAAAGATAAGAAATATTATGCTAAATTTTACTTTCTTTTTCTTCTTCAGAGAGTTATTTAAACTGAGCAACAAAATAAAAATAGCCTAGTGAGAATATTGCATTTCTGTGGATCCTACGTTAAACTGACATACTTTATACATTGGTTAGAATATAGAAGGGCTTTTCATAGTGGCAATATATTGTGTATGGAGAGGGAATTAAGGTTTCTGCCTTCAGATTTCTCTAGATTACAAAGTGCTGACCCTTAAATACTGGAGAGAAAAAGGATTCTGGAGGAGTATACTGCAAGTATTTACCTATTTTCCATTTCATGAGAACACCAATCACCCTTTCTTGTGATTTATTATTCTTAGTGAAGTGGAAGGTGTAATTCGCTCTTTGATCCAGGCTATGGTAAATATGAATAATAAAAATAGAGGGATCAAAGCAGGCATATAAAATTGTATAATCCAAAATCTTATGTGCAAACAGGTTTGAGTATGCTTAAGCTGTGCCTTTTCTATGCTTGTTTAATTTTTTCTTAAATCCTACACAGAAGGTGATTGTACAGTCTTTGTATCTTTTAGTGCTTATCTTTGTGTTTTTTCCTAATATCCAATGCAAATCTGCCTGTGTGGAAACTTAAGCAAGCTTTTTTGTTCTCTGTCCTGAGTAAGTGGTGAGCAAGTCTTTATAATAACTTTTGCTATGGAACATTTTGTCAACCTTAGTCTTCTTTTATCTAGGATTAGGTGTAATTTCTTATGGCATAGTTTCCTTGGACTCCTTCCTTGTTACGTTGCCCCTCTCAAAGTCTTCTTAAGTTTATTCAAACGTCTTTAAAATGTGGTGTTCAAAAGCAGACTGTTAGACTGTTATTTTGGGTGAGACTTCATCAGCAGTAAGTACTATCGAATGATTACTTTCTGTCTTTCATGCAAAATTCTAAATAAGAGCTGACTCTTGCAAGAGTTGTATTTAGTTTGTAAAATGCTGTGATACCAAGATCTTCTGTAGCATGACTGCTATTGAACCACTATAGTTGTATATTTAAATTCTTCCTATATGTACTTCAAGTATATATTTTACTTGAATTTTATCTTGCAAACTTTGGATTAGTTCTTTATTTCTCAAAATAAATGTTAGCTTTGATCATGTCCTCCAGACTGTTATTTGCATTCCCGTCTTGTAGTTTGCAAAAAACTCAGTCCGAGCTTACCTTTGTAAGTTACTTCTTTGAAGGTTATTTTCAGCTTGTTAGTATTACAGAATCTTCAAATTGAATATGTGATTATTTATCGCATTAGTGGATTTATGTAACTGTGCATGTTGTTTTCTGAAGTATGTGTTTTTTACTGGAAGGAGTTAAGAGGTGATGGTACACGGGACTGGAAAAACAATGATGTGTATTAGGAGGGTAGAAGAGCAGAGGCTTTGAAGAGACTGGGGAAGGAGACTTACGGGATTTAAAGGAAGTGTAGAGCTTTGCAATGGGGGTTAGAAATTAAGAGGCTAAGGAAAAGCAGAGAGGTCTCCCCTACCTTGGGAGATGATGAAAGTGTGTTTCTTAGGCAGTGGCTGAGGCTGAGGAGTGTAGGTGGGTACTCTTGTGCACTCCTGGAGAGATAGGTGATGACAGATGTAACTGCTAAACTTGAAAATACAGAGTAAGTTGGGCCCCCACTTCTTGGAGCACTTTGGCTTTAGAGGAGAAAAAGGGAGTGCTATAAATATGGAATTATTAGTCGCTACGTAGCCTGAGTTTTGGCAAGTTAGACTTTAGTCCAACACTAGACTGGAAGACAGGGAAAAGGAGTCGGTGAATGTTGACAAATCTTAGTAGACTACACATTACTTATCACAGAAGGCTTTCTTTTTAAATTGCAAATCTGAACTTTTTTCAGTTTTCAGAGGAACCTTGTTTTCACGGAGTGTAAACTGTACTTGTGTTGTCAACATAATTTGTACTTGATGTGTGAAAAAATTAAAGACTAAACAAATACTGAAATCTTTTTTTAATATTTCCTTTCTTGTAAAAAGTTTAGGGAATTTTTTTTTTTTTGTATTTGCAAGTCAGCATGAACCTTGCTGGCTTTTTCCATCTAAACTGTTTCATTGTGTTCACCACTGTCTGTGGCTTTGAATATTTTTTTTTTTTGTTTAAGAACAAGTAATAGAATATCTTGTTTTATTAGGTTTGTGTATTCAGAGGCTTACAGAATAATTTAGGTTGAAAGACTTAGATGACTGTGGAGGTAATCTAGTCCATCCTGCTTCTCCTGCATTGTTTAATGCCTTTTCTTCTCTGTGTGTATATACATGTACTACTGTATTTGTAGTATCATATTACTGTTTTTATGTAGGTATGAACACTGTGAATTATTTGTGTGGGTTTGCTCAAATAGTGGTTATGAAGAGAAGTCAGATAATGCTTCTTGTGTGGCAGGAATATTTATTTAGCCCGTGATAAACTTGGTAATAAACCTTGTGTCTTCAGAGTTTGATTTGGTATGCTGAAGAACTGTAGGAAAGTAGAGTTGGAAAGGAACTGAACTAGCAGTGCTCTGTTTTGTTTTTCCTCTGTTTCTAATGCCATGTAGCTGAAAAAATGGACAATAGAGAGTATAAGGCCTGGTAAATAGGTGTTCATGCAGAGTTTCTTACAGGGCTAACCTCACTAGTTTTACTGAATAGTGTCAGCATGTCCATGGAGTTTACATGCCAAACAGAGAACACTGCTTTCCAATACTTTGCCACAGACCTAAAACTTTAGTTCTGTGAGTGCTGCTACCAGAATGCTCTTTCTGCACCTCTTTGCTTAACCAGCCTCCACAGGGGTTGTGCACCAGCTTTCTGGTGGGAACAAATTGCAGGAAGCTGGGAGGACTTCTATGATAGCAGTGGTGCTGCCTTATGCCAGTAAGTGTTTGCACAATTAAAGCATAAATTGTGTTTATTTCTGTTCTTTAAATAAGGTGTCACTGCTCTCCAGTTTGCAATGGCATTTGTGTTTGGAGCCTTCTGCTAAGAACTGCATATGTTCAAAGACTGTGATTGGCAACTGAGTTACTGAAAGGAGAATAGGAAGTGTTTCCTTGACACTGAATGCTAGAATAAAAATAAAATCTTTCATCTTGAGTTCCACTTGTACCTCTTTCACTTTAGGTATAAAATGATTAAAGGCATTGGCATTCAGTTTAAATGAACAGTGAAGAAACTTAGTGACTTAGTCATACCTGTCTATTAACCTCCAGATTAATTCATCTTAAATGTTCTTACTCATTGCTCCACCAAGCATCTCATCATACGTGTGGTACCTACTGAGAACAAGCATGTAATGTCCCTTTTTTTTTTGCTGCAGTTGCTGAGCTCAGCGGTGAGAAAACAGTGGCCAGGTGCCATAAATAACTGACTTTGTTCCTACAAGCCGTGTATAACTGGCTATTCATGAGCAGTGAATTTATTGAATGAGCACTGAATTTATTTTTAAGCTTTAAGTTACAGTTCTTTAAAAGTATTCTCAAAAATAAGTTTTGTGTTTTGTTGGTTTTTTATTATTTTTTAAGAGTTTAAATGACCAGTCTCAAATGGAGCTGTGTAATGTGTTAAGAGTAAAATAAAAATAAGCTGGAAAAAGATTTGTGACTGTATGTGTGCCTCTTGCTAAGCTAAACCAGTATGAGGAATGATGTTTTTAAAATCATGTTTGTTTGTTTATTTAAAGAGTTAAAATCTAATCTAAAAGGTATTTTACTGAAGTTGATATAAGAACTCTAGCTGCCACTTCTGAATAAAGAAAGGTAATGAGTTTACTTTGGCAGTTATCCACCAGATGCTTGTTGTACCTTTATTGATAACTTAATTTTTTTTTTTTTTTGGTATATGGTGGGGTTAGGAGTGTCATCTCTTAGTTTCTGGCATCCTTGGCAAAGCATTGGGAAATGTATGTCACGCAAGACAGAGCCTCTGTGGAAAAGACTGCTCATTTGTCATTCTGGCAGAGTTTTTATTCCCCCACTTTCTCTAGCAATCCTGCATGGCTTGAAAATTATTGAAATTGAGGGGTTTTTTCTGGTACCAAATCCTGGTTTAGACACAATTGTAAAAGAATGTTATTGTCTAGCTTATTTGTACTGGACTCCCAGAAAGCTGTGACTTCTGGAAAAATAAGAAGTCTTTTCTGTGCTGAGCCACTTTGGCACACCACAGATGCAAATACTGCCTTGACCTGGGAGCTTTAGACGTATAGGTAGCTATTTAGTTCATGCCCCTGAACTGTACATTCCATTATTTGGAAAGACAGCATAATACATGAAGGTGAAACTTAATATACTTGTGTTAGCGTATTCTACTCTAAAGTTCTTTTCACCTAGGTATTAACAGTTCCATGATTAGAGACCTTCAGTTTTGTAGTCTACAAAGGAGGTTGCATATTACTGCTATGTCAGTCTGCAACCATGGTAGGGTTTCTGCTACATTCTCATAGAATAATCAGTAACTCTCAGACGCTACTGTATACAAATTCAGTGCATGAGAAAGTTCCTGAAGACTTGTAAGCAAAGGTTGATCGGGTATATCTTCACTGATAGGAAATAGCAACATGTTTATGACTTTTTGAAGATATATATTTGTCAGACTGTATATTTAAAGCTTCTGCAATAGACAAAGATAATTTTCTTTAGATGGGATTTTAAATTTTTTTTAGCTTATAATAAAATATTTAATAACAGCTTATAGTGAACCTGTTCATGAAAAGTACACTTTGTAGTTATTGGAATCAAAGTAAGATGTGAAAATAAAACTATTAGTTCAGTGTCAAATGTTTGCAGTCTTATTTTTTAGGACAGCAGTACAGCTAATCTGGGGAACATCTTTTTGAGTAATGAAGAATCCAATTCATAGAATCATAGAATGGTTTGTGTTGGAAGGGATCTTAAAGGTCTACAAAGGGGCTACCGAGGGCTACAAAGATGATTAGGGGACTAGAACATCTATTTTATGAGGAAAGACTGAGGGACTTAGGTCTTTTTAATCTGGAGAAGACTGAGGGGGGATCTCATTAATGCCTATAAATACTTAAAGGGTGGGTGTCAAGAGGATGGGTCCAATGTTTTTTTACAGTGGTGCCCAGTGTAACAGGACAAGAGGTAACAGGCACAAACTTGAACATA
>VXAK01016129.1:82160-109813 GCA_013399435.1 Arenaria interpres | reverse complement strand
AAAAAAAAAAAAGTAGGAGCTTTCCTTTTTAAGTATCTTTTGTCTCTTCATTTCTCTCCTCTGAGGAAAGGCTGAGAGAGCTGGGACTGTTCATCCTGCAGAAGAGAAGGCTCTAGGGAGATCTCATCAATGCATATAAGTACCTGAAGGGAAGTTGTAAAGACTGAGCTAAGCTCTTTTTTGTGGTGCACAATGGCAGGTCTAGAAGCAAAGGCACAATCTGAAACAACAGAGCTTCTGTCTGAACACCAGGAAATACTTTTTCACCATAAGGGTGACTGAGCACTGGCACAGGTTGCCCAGAGAGGTGGTAGAATCTCCATTCCTGGAGGCTTGGAGGTATTCAAAAGCTATGTAGGCACAGTCCCAGGCAAACAGATCTATGTGGCCTGGCTTGGGAAGGAGGTTGGACCAGGTGAAGTCCAGAGGTCCTGTCCAACCTCAGCTGTTCTATGATTAATCTGATAATGGAATAATAAAGATCTCACAGTTTGGAGAGGAGACTGAGGTGGGGTATGACTACGGATTAAAAAATTCTGTGGGTGATGCATAAGCTTAGTGGATGCCCTTTATTCACCAAATCCTACTAATTCCTACAAGAATTGGAGGGCACTTCGGTACTATTAAGAAATAAGTACAAAATAAATTAAAATGGGTAAGTGAAATCGAACAGGGGAACCACTGAGTGACTACAGCCACTTAATTACACAAGAATTTTCTGTTTGGATGCTCTTGATTTGGGGTTGGTTTGTAACTTGGGTTTGTACTTTTTTAGTAATGAAAGACTATTTGGGCTGCTCTTCAGTGTTAGTGAGCCATGTACTAGCACACTATGACTACTGGAAAGAATTTAAACTATTTAGGAAGAAAGAGCACCTTGGTTGAGACTTGGTGACATAATTAGGGAGTTTCCTAGTGGTTTTTTTTTTCATTGTCATTACTGGTATGTGGAAAGATGGACACAGAAATAGCTGTGAAGGAGCACCTTCTTGGTAGAACTCATTGGCTGTTTCTTCCTAGACTGCTTACCTGGGGAGGAGGCTGTGGGGCCCTTGACTCCAGGGAGGTAGAAAGGTTACTAGTTTTAATTCAGGAAACTACAGAAACTACATTGGTATTTCTTTTGCACAACAGAATTGTGCAAATTTTATTGGTAGTGTTGGGCCATACTGGTGAGCTTATGATTCTCAGTGACTCTTGTGATAACGGAGGAACTAGATATATTTTTTTGTACAGAATTGTTTCAAACATATTATTTGTTAATAAATTGGACCGTAAAACTCTAGGGCTTTTTAAAGTGAAATAGTATAAAATTAAGTATTCCTGTCTAAAAGGCAGATAGGTATCTTTGTGTTATTATGAAGAGATATAAAAGTTAATTTGATAATCGTCAAGATTAGTAACTGGAATCTTTCCAGTTAAATTTAGTAACTTTCTGCATTGCTCCACAAAATGGACTTCAGTTAAATTCATGCATTTCTCAGTGAGAAATTCTTGAACTTGTCAGGTTGCTCTGATTTAGCAGATGGCTCCATTTCCTAAATAAGTCAAAAATAGGCGGATTCTGAATATCGGTTACACAGAGAATACACTGACTCACTCATGTACTTTGAAAGTTAATGGTCTTGAGGACAAACCTACTGGTCCTAACCTTGATGAGCTGCAGACTGCTTTCATTGAACTTGTGCTTTCATTTAAATGCTTAATGAGAGATGCTGAGTGGATGTAATTCTGAGAGTGATGTCTCATTATGACCGATTGAATTATTATTGCTGTGTACCTCTGAGAATCAAACCAGAAAAATGTAGGACTAGGCAGAACGTGGGACTTTGAAAGGTATCAGCTCTTGCAAGTGTGGTGTAGCATTGCCAAGCTGCTTTAGTGCTGCAGTGAATGGTTGTAATAATGTCAATACTGAAGTGAAGTTTAATCAGTAATCGTGGATATTGTATAATTTTCAGTCTGATAACACTCTGTTCATCCTGCCTACTCAGTCAGTAGGTAACTTGTGTCTTTAAAAAGGGAAACATGCTTTAATCTGTACTTTCTTAGTATAAGCATGGTAAGGAATAATAAATAGATAATGACTGAGCTGGTATTGTTATTAACATGGGAGATTTAGGACCAAATAAGATAAAGATGTCTTTTAGCTTTCCTGAGTATGACTTATGGGATTAAATGTGTATTCAGGCTGACTTTTTTTTTTTTTTTGTGCATCTAAGCACTTGCTGCTTTCTGAAAAGCTGTAGGTCAGTCTTCCTAGTTATGCAGAATTTGTCTTGCTAATGCAGATAGGTTTGGTGATTTGCATTTCTTTTTTGCCATATAGAAATACCTGAACAGCACAACCTAATGGAATAATCCTCAAAAATCTAGTTTACATGTGCAGGCATAAATCTATAGCGTATCTTTATTATTTTTTTTATTTCCTATAGCACAGGTATTTTACTCTTTAAACAGACTTTAATTAGGAAAAAAATTGTTAACTGTTTTTAAAGCTGTGGGGAAACTATATTCTCACTAACCTAATATATTTCTACTAACTAATATTATTCACAGGTATAATGATTGTTTCAGGTTGCATGTCTAAATTTTATAATTTTTTTTGTTAACTAATATTAGCTCAGTTGCTTCCCTAGTCAGTAATTTTAAAAAGTGAATCTTAAAGAGAATGGAAGTATTTTTGTAATGTCACCTACTGAGAATGTATTCATTAGATAATTTTTCTGGCTTAAATTAAAAAGCTGATGCGTAACTGGTTGCTTATGATGAAGTAATTTGAAAAAAGCTCCTAAAGCATGAGTAAAAGACATTTTCTTCTCCCTTTCCTCTATAGTGTTCAGTGTGGATTGCAGCACAGTTGAATGTCCTCCTGTTCAACAAGTTGTTTGCCCACTGGATAGCTATGAAACCCAAGTCAGGCTGACGGCTGATGGCTGCTGTACCTTGCCCACAAGGTTGGTGTATTGATGGCTGAGTGTTTCTCACTTGATCTCTACAATTCCAGTACTATAAATACAGGATAATAATGCATACTTCTGTGGCAATAAACATTAATACAGAATAAATGATATGTGAAGTTAAAGATATATCACGCTGACAGAAATATGAAATCTATCTTTTTGAGGCAAAAAAAAGTTCTCAGTACAAATGCATGAACATGATTTTTGCTAAAATTGAGGGATTTGTGCCTCTAGATTGAATTTCAACGCATTCAATTAATTTTACAAAAGTAAATGAGAAATTTTGAATGCCTTTGATGGTAAGGAATTAAATGATGGAGATGGCAGAAGATATGGCAGAGAAAATCTTGCCTAGTTGAAGTAAAAAAAGGGGTTTTTTTTGTATGTAGAAGACCACTGTAAGAAGCTGAAAAAACAGTGGCTATCTGGAACTGCAACGAAACAGAAGTTTTAAGTATTTGCTTCCATTTTACATCTGCTGTTCTTCAAGTAGATATAATTTATTACAATTCAAAAAAATAAGACGCTTTGAAGTTGGTTTTGTTCCAAAATTCTGCACTACTGTTTTAGCTTCTATCTTTGCAACAGACCTCCCCAAACCTGATTCAGCAATATGCCCAATAAATATGAATTCAAGCAAAAAGTACCATCAATGAAAATATTTTGGACAAAAAAACATTTCCTGTAGATGTAACTAGTTTGGTTTATTTGGTATGAAGGTCTTCTTGCCATACAATATTGGCATAACCCCTTGTGAGATTGTAAAGGAGTGATAACCTTAAAAATAATTCTGAAAGTAGAAAATGAGAGAGGCTGCATAATGAATCAGGAATCTTCCCTGTTGGGTACGCATGTAGTATGGTGAATTCTTTGAAACTGTTGTTTCCATGACATATGAGGGTCTCTTACTGCACAGGGAGTTAAAAACATCTATTTTAAACAAAAAACCAAAAATATAGGGCAGGAAAAGAGATGTGAAGAACTTCATATAGTGCAGTAATCCTGTCTAGTACAATTTGAAAACTTGAAAAATTTCTAAACTGACAAATTTTTTTTGTAATTATAGAACAAAAATAGTAGTCTACTAGTTTAAAAAAATACCTTTTTTTTTTTTTTTCTTGAACTTTGGACCAGAATATGGTATTGATTCTCAGTATCTTTCCTTTGTTCTTTAACATATTCTCATTAACAATTTTAGGAATTATGATAATTTCACATTATCTGAGATCTGACCTGGCCAGTTGGGATTGCACAGGATTTTAACTAGTTGTTGTACTGGCATTGCTTCCAGTACAGTTCAGCACATTCAAGACAACTAGAATAAAAGACTACTAAGGACTGTTCTCGGAAAGATAGATTATATAGTCAAAGAAGCAATCTCAGATTAAAATTCCATAAGTTACTAGCTTAGATAAACACTCAGAAACCTTGACACAATAGAAAACTTAGATTAATGGTAGGTTTTTTACTTCCAAATTTTTTTTAATTTGCTGGATTAAAAAATGATATATAGGCCAAATTATTTTTGTTTCCAAAAACTAAAATTGTGTTCTATTTTTCTGCATTCTAGTATAAGTTGTGGTTTGCTAGGGTGAAAAGAATGAGAAATATCCACTTTATTCTTCATAGATGATAACTTCAGTGTCCTTCTATCAGGGATCTTAGAGTACCAAGAAACAAAACTTTATTTACTTCAGAAAAATGATCAGCTGGAATTATTTATTTCTAGCAAACACATGGGAGCTGATCTTAAATAAAACACCTAGAGCAAAGATGTTCTTGAAAAATCTTTTTCTTTCTTTGATAATGTTTAAAAATACAACCAGTTTTTGTTGTGTATTAACTGTAACTGGTGTCTGAAGCTTACTTGTACATGTGCATGGTACTTAAGGCACAGAAATGGTATTCTTGTCTCCTGCACACAAAGACCCCAATTTTACAAGCAGGCTTAAAATGTGTAAATTATTAGATAATTGTGAATTACACTGAAACCTCTTGGAAATCAGATTGCTGTGCATTACTGGATCAAAGTTTAACAAGGGATCAGAACTGGGATTGATGAGTTCTCAGCTTCTGGAGTCTTATAATCAGATCTGAGGGTTTTTGTGTTAATATCTGTCCTCCTTGATGTGTAAAACTGCAAAAAAAACCCCATAATTGGCATAACCTAGTCTGGGTCCGCAGGCAGGTTGAAACAATTATAGGTGTCTTGTATTCCTTCATTAATTTTTAATTTTGTGGCTCAGTCTTTGTTGCTCTGTATAGTTATTATGTGGGTTGATAGATTTTTGAATTGCCTTAATTCAGCCAAAGCAATATTGCACTTTTTAATAAATTAGGTGAGGAGGGAAGAAGAAAAGCTGAATCTGGCAGCAGTAACATAATATAAATGCTTGTATGCCTGCTAGAAATGTATTTAGTTATTTAGATTTTAATTTACTACTGTGGTTCTTAAGGAAGACAGTGCCATAATCATCATTCACGTGTTCTAGATAAAGATATTACTTGAAGGGAGGAATAAAGGAACATAGGCGTGGGGATAATCAGAAAAGAAAGCATAGATGATGGATGGTTAGAGGAAGAGAAGTATGTGTGTGAGAAGACAGAGCAGAACAGGAAACTAAGTTCAGTTACTTGGGATGTGAAAGTCAAACCATTTCAATTCAGGTTTAGTGTTTTGTCAGATTTGAGGAAACATTGGAGCTTTATATTTGAAGCCAGGGTTTCTATCTCACTTGTGTTTCAAAACTATAGAAAAAATCAAAGTGCAGATTTATGAATTAATGACTCTGGGAAAAGAGGATGTTTTTTGTTTTTCCTTAATTCTGGAATTTCTTACTAAACTCATGATGAAATATAAACATTGTATTGACTGTAATTCAGTGTAGAATCACCGAAATCCATATCATATCTCTTTAATCATTAGAATGAAGTTCAAAAGAAGTGTCATTTACATTTTAATGTACATTTGGGAATAATTTGCAAAAAGCAAAGAGATAATGTTTAATAAGGTCATAGTCTTTAGACATCGTGAAACTATTTTGTTGCGATCATGGACTTTTTCAAGAAATTACAATTAATTGTTTCATTTACTGCCACTGAAATAAAGGATTAATACCAGCAGAACTGGAGAGCATCAAGGAAAGTATCACAGCTAAGGATGGATGGCGTGTCACATGGTTAACAGGTAGTTGATAACCGCATACAGCAGATTGACATCTGTGCCATATCTTGTTCTTCACTGGTTTCTTGTTTGTAATATGCTAGGAAAACACAGATCCTTGAGACTGGTGTTAAGCTAGCATTTGCTTCATGAGTGAGCTCTTGAATGCATATTCATAATATTGAAAGCTCCTCTAGCAATGTCCAGTGGGAACAGTAAACAAACATCTGATACTGTAAGTTCTTGTACTTGCGTTCAGAGGTTACATCTAGTTTCACACTGATTTCTAATGCGATGGTTCAAACAGAGCAGCCTACTGATCGGGCATTGGTGCCAAAATACCAGTTGCTTCAGCTTTCATAAGACTGTCGTGAGACACTTGCCTTAAATTTCCAGCTAAGTGATATGTCTATCTCTGGTCTTGGTGAAAATGCTCTCTTCTCCAAGGAGCTTATCGAATAAAAAATTATTAGAGCTCTTATAGAGAACATGGTATCACAGTTTTGTTAATATAAGTTTGTCATCTTCTGTTACAAAGTTAAATAAAGAGGTGATCAGTGTGAAGCATACAGAATCCGTTACCTTCAGGTGTTTCCTTTTTTTCTGTTGTGAATGAATTTTTCTTCAGATTTTTCAGATCCTTTTGAGAATTTATTTTTAGGTGTAAAAATCTTTATCAAAACTGCGTAATTTTTCGTCTGCGAAGAATGGACTATGAAGAATGAAGAGGAGCTAATTTCAGTGATTAGTGTTGGCTTATATCTTTATTGCTCATATGGTTTATACATTTTTCATAGGATTATATACAATGGTGTAACTGGCACATTTGGATAGCTTTGCTGCTCTCATTTTTAGAATAAAATAGAATAATTAATCTTTACTAGATCTCCGCTTTTTGCTCCAGTTTTATTCCCCTGCTTCTGTGCTCTTTTTGCTTCATGTAATCTAAGTACAGTGTTTTCCCTTGAGCAAGTTTCCATTCTCTCTGCTGTCACAAATGTGGTAACTTCAAGATTCGTTCAGTGCTCTGTTATCTCAGGTCTTCCCCCACACTGTTCTTGGTCAGTCTTTTGATAAAAACGTATAAACCAAGAAAATTCTAGAGAACTAGAAAGATGTTAGTACTGTGCAAATATTAAAAAGAACATGAACTAAATAATTAAAGTCTGGCTATCTTGATCTCCATTCTGAGAAAAATAGGGGGAAAACTGATAGAGGAATGAATTGAGGATTAAAGGGTGTAATTATAGCTAAAAGCAAATGATGTTGTTTTGACAGAGGCAGTTTTATGAAACTTGATTTTTGCCACTTGAAGATACCAAGCTTGCTTGAGAAATCTGACCATCAGCATGCCTTTCTTCTCAATTTCTGTCTTCTGTAGTCACCAGTCCTTTTCCTTGTATTGGATTCTAGCTTAAAAACAAACTAACAAAGAAAACAAAAAACAAACAAACAAAAAACCACCAACAGAACAAAACAAACAAAAAAAATAGAACTAGGACTTCTTAATTAATATCGTCTCACAGGGTTTACTTTATAAAATGGAAATATATCCTCTTCCCGAAACTGCTTAGCGTTGAAGAACAACTTTTCCCACAGCCCTCCTCCCCCAGATTTTGTAAGTGAATCACTCCCGATGAGTCAGCGTCGTGGTCCTTTATCTCCTGAGGTGGACTCTTGCAGCGTGCTCATGCTGGCTTGAATATCTTGCTGGTAGTAAGGACATAATAATATCCTTCTGAGAGGAGAGAAGCATCCAGGGGTATGATCACTAAATCCCAATAAGTTTGCTTGATATATTTATTCAAAAAGCTCACACCATAAGCTTGAATATGTTCTAGACTAGGAAAAGTTCAGAAATAATTGATATATGTTTATCCATCAAAATCCGCAGCAGTTTATTTTCTATCCAATATTAGCATTTAAAAAGCAGTTTCAAGGTTGTTGTGGGAGGAGAAGGGGGAAAATTGGATGTAAATGAAGCATAACAGAAGCAGATAACAAGTCACAGAGAAACAGAAACTTTAAGAGTAGTGAGCTACTTAATAAATCTAAACAAAACAGGAATACAAGTCACGACGACTATTTCATATGTCAGAAAAGTGAGGAGCAGCTTTTTACAGACACAGTCTTGCACGGTTGGAGCCCAAAATACTTGGGCTTGAGGGATGAGTGAATGAAGACTCTTTGAATCAGACCATTTCACTTTCACTTAGTTACAGATAGCTGCATGGCATTGCAAATGCAAAACTCTCAATTGGCTTGAGTACCGTGGAGGAGTAGGATTATAGGTTTATTGTTTAGAAGAAAAGCTCTGAAAACGTTTCTTAAGTGAATTAGTCAGAGAACCTTTTTTTTCCTGGTTTGAATAGTCTTTTCCCTGTTGTTTTTTCTTTAAATGTGACTAAAATGTCTCAATCTGGGACTGCCGTGAATGGCAGGGCCACAGTTTGGTAAAGAGTTGAAATGTACTTGACCAGCAAAAGTTAGTTCTCTGGACGGTATAATAAAATATTGTTCTACATTGTAATCACCTTCTCAGTCCTGTTGGAGGGTCGGAGGGGCAATTTATATGTGCATTTTGTTTTCCCCAAGCATAAAGCTTTATTTAGAAAGAAGTCCAGCTTTGCCTCCCCTCCCCACCCCAGTTCTTAAATACTTACATTTTTGTATAGCTCAAGAAAATGAGTAATACTTTAATGTAGTAGTAAATAATTTATTTACCCAAGGTTTATGTTAGGCTGAATTTGAATATAAGTTGAATACAACTTAGAACAGTACAAAACCAGATTTTATTGTCATAATTAAGTAAAATTACCTTTCAAGGGATGAAATCGTAGCAAAAAAGTAAATTTACTAAACATGGAAAATACTCTTTTGTATCTGTCCTATACTAAAATATTTTTAACATTGGTGTGTTTTATTTAGCAATTCTAAAGACGTTAAGGAACAGTAGAGGTTTATATTAGAGAGTCTATCAATTTTGTATACCATTACTGAATTGTTTTTTATTCTATAGGAAGAAATTGCCTGTTTTAGTACTTGTAGTCTTTAGTTTCTAATAGAACTTTGAGATATCTTAGGCACAATATAGATGCCACTTGAGAAATTCATCATTAGCAGTTTCACTTTTATTTTTCAGAAAAGTTGTAGATACCAGTTGTCAACCATGCTGTCTTTTCATGTTAGTGAACTGAAGCAGAGGTCCTGTTGCAGCTGTTTATGCAAAAATCACACCTCTTCAGAGGTCATTTAAATTTATTTATCATTTTGTTATCCTTCTAGATTACTTTGCCCAGTAAGCAATTGCTTTTCATGTACTTTATTCCCTTTTATGACACTTGGGCCTGTTGTCATTGTATCATCTATTGTGTCCACAACCTGTCATGGCATTAGACCTACCAGTCAATATTCTGTATTTCATGTTACACCAGTGTCCAGGGAATCCCAGTGGCAGCTACACATAAACTAGCACAGTTAATGTCTTCTCATTTTCTGGCAACCACCAGAATCACAGCTGGGAAGTCTATGGTTGTAAGTTCTCTTTTAAAGTATTGTCAATTTATATTTGCATTTTATTTGAGAGTACCCACACATAGCTAGTTGGATAATGTGTTTTTTCTGATAGCATCTGTAGAGGTGGCCTCTGAGTCCCTGATTACCTTTGCATCAGGTTCCACTCAATAAGAGGGCTGGAGTACACCCTTTCTTTTCATTCTTCTTAACTGCTTGACCAGGCAAGATCTTTTCTACATTGTTCCTTGTCAAAATATGATATGATTTTGTGTGTTTGTCTAGATTCTTTCCTTAGGTTTTCCTGTCTTTGCAAGACCTTAATTTTATGATACGTTGTTTGGGTGTTCAGTACAGGATTCACCACTTCATTTTTCCCGAACTTCTATAGAGGGCAGTCATGGTATTTCAGGAGGTGTAACGTTTTGTCTTTTCCCCCTGTGCCAGTCACCTCTCTTAAGCAAATTTTGCTGATACAGAGGTCTCCCTTGTATTTGTTCTAGAATTTTAGATCCTTGTCCTGCACCCATCTCATCCTCAAGAAATGATATCCAAGCGAAAATGGTTGTGGATCCCAGTTTTTGTTAAAGGAAAGTTCAGCTGGAACTGGTAAGACCAAATACATATCCAAGAACCTGTGTCTTCCTGAGATTTCTATTCAGGGCTTGACTTCTCAGTTGACCTGGATAGCTGGACCAAAGGTCTAACAAAAGCATGTTAAGGGTTCTGTAGAAACTTTGCTATTCCTTCAGTTCTTTCGTTAGCATCTTAGAAATGCTGGGGTTTAGCTCTTATGGCCAGCTTGTTCAAGTTGTTCCTCCTGTACCTTTAACTCTAGCAGACCATCTGCTTTTTTTGACATCTTTTGATGTCAAAATTTTGACATCTCAAGTACATCTCGCCATCCAGTACTGTGGTGTTGTAACACCTGGTGTTGAATTGGAGACTCTGTTCCTTACTGAAGAGGCAGGGTTTGCATCGAAGGAAAGCTCTGCGTTGGTGCCAGTTGAACCCATTGCATGTCAAACTCAAGCTTGCAATAGGGTTTTATTGGTTTTAACAGTTGATGAGAAGGCTAAATAAAACACTGCAATCTTTTGATGTTTCACAATACCTGGAAATAGGTGTTCAGGCATTTTCATGTATTTTAGTCTTTCAAGAGAAATCCTTAAAAGTTGAGAAACAACAAATATTTTTTCCAGGAAAACTGTTTTTCTTCATTGAGATCTGATAAGTGAGAAAATGATAGTCAATCCTGTTTACATACTGTATGTTTGAATATCCACAAAGAGCAAGGATTAACGGGCACATGTGTGACCTTTGTAGGTGATCCATGCTCTTTGTCCATCTTTTCCATGTTGGTGTTCCAGGAGATGTAATGAATTGCTGAATTCAAAGTTCAGGCAGTCCTCCTTACTACAGCTGCCTCAGCCATTCCTAGATGTTCTCAGTGTGATGGTAGTTATTGGGCACCTTGCTGGTATCCAGCCTCACAATGTGGGTTGTTTTGGCAAGCAAACATTTTTTCCTGAAGTCCACAAATGAGAAAAAGATAAGTTTCTCAATGAAACTTGAACAGAAGGTCCTGAAACACAAGACATTTCTGGAGCCTGATGGCAGATGTCTGAGCATCAGAGACCTCTAACAGAGAGAGGAAACATGAGAATGTTTTCAGAAGAAATACCATATGAACCTTCTGCAGAAGAAGCTGTAAGATGATGTAAATATAGGGGTCCCTGCTTGTAGCTTTTTAAAGATCAGCTTTTTGCACCTCTATTGGGCAAGTTAAAAATGCACATCCATACTTTTCCACCAATTCCTAGGAAGTATTGAATTGCAAAACCTTTCAAGACAATGCTATGAAAGGAAGGAGCACATTTCCCATAAGCAAAAAAAAAACCAACTCCACATTTGCACAGCAGAGAAAGTACTGATCATAGTTATGCAAGCAGTGTCCTTTTTATATGTGTGAGTTTTTATGGAAAAGTACATGTAGTATTTTAATCTGACCATGTGCCGTGTTAATGATACATTTACTTCTTCACTGTTAAACTTAAGAAGACATTGTAACCCAGAAAAATTAAAGTAACTCTTAATTGTGTCTACTGCTAGAGGGTGTTTTATGCTTGGAAGTAGAATGAGACTGTAGTGTCTAGATTTTGGTTTTGTTTACATACTTAACAAGCAAGCTGGTGTTTGAACTCTTCCAAAAAGACATGTCTACCAGCTTATAAACTGGTACAAGTTTTTGTTTTCACTTGTCAGTCTAAGAATTAGCATATACCTTGATCACACTGAATATTGCTCTCCTTCCTCCCCCCAAGACTTCCCATGCTATTGTGTTCTATTTCTTCTACTTAATCGGCTATTATCTTGCCTGGAAATTGAATAGGTGATTTAGTTCAGAATAATTTCTGACTTTAACAGACAAGTTTCTGTTTGTATCACAGAGATCAATAATGTCTTTCACAGTTGCCTTCAAACTCACAACTGTGCAGAACCATATACATAATAAAGCAGTAGAATTATAATTTGGATGTTTGCATTTCAGAAGGGAAGCAGACATGAGAATTTCCAAGCAGTTTCCAGCAGTACTCAGAGCAAATGATAGTATTGTTACTGAGGTTACATCAAAAGAGTTTGAAGTTGTTTCCTCTAGAAAATAGCAGGAAACATTGTGTCAGCCTTCAGTAGCCACACATTGCTGCTTCCTTTTTTCTTTCTTAAATTACTTAATATTTAAGTGGAATTGAAGGTTGTGGACAGTTTTAAAATGACGGTTTCTCACTGCTCTTCCTTGAAATGTCATTGGTGGAATTTCAAGAATCTTGTTTCTAGAACAGGGTTACAGTTCTTCCCTAGATGGTTCCCACTACATGGAAAATGTCTCATTATTGAATGGAATTGTTTGGTTTCAGAAAAACTGGGATTTTGGAGCAATCTCATGGCCTTGTTTTTAAATTCAGTCCATAATGGAATAAATTCAGAAGCTAAATGGACATGTAATGGTTTGCCACATTTTTAGGAAGGTCATATTTGCCTCTTCCATACATACAGTTTGCTTTTGGCCTCTCTTATATGAAAGCAGCATGGAACAGTTCTCAAACGGAGTCTTAGTCAATTTAGCCTTTCTAAACTTGTACAGAATTGCCTTCAGGAGTATGAGAAAGGTGTTACATGCCACAAATGGCATGGAAACGCTAAGCATGGAATAATTATTAGAGTTTTTTTTTCTTTCAAGGAAGAAAGAGCAGGTGTCAAATTAATCAGATAAATTAAAAAATACTGTGTTTTGGGAAGGTTGGGGGGGGTTGCTGCTTTTGTTGTTTGGGTTTTTTTGTTTTGCTTATGTCGAGTCCCTGCTGGCTTAGTTTGAGGGAGGTATGTCATTCAACAGTAAGAAAGTTCGTAGTCACAGGTATATTGAAGTTAGTGAATTACTTATAAAACTATTATTGGTAAGTTATTTTTGACTTGTAGTCCTTAGGAAACTGGTTTTTTTGTAAGAAGATCGGGTATATAATTCCTCACTAAAAAGTAGCGAAATAAGAAAAGAAACAGATCCTTACAATACCAGATAACTAACATTTGTCTAACATCTTAACTAATGTCTTATCTTTTGGTTTTGAAATGTTTGTTATATCATGAAGGGTGAAGCTGATAAGCCTACAGAAAGAGTTACTGAGGTACATCGTGGTTACAAACAAAGAGATCTTCAACAGAGAAAAAACATAAGCTGGTATGGGAAAATATGAGAAAAATGCAGGGTTGGACTGGACAGAGCAGGCAGCGTGCAGTTGCAGCACAAAAGGCCAATCACATCCTGGGCTGCATGAAAAGATGCATTGCTAGCAGGTCCAGAGAGGTGATTCTTCCACTTTGCTCTGGTGAGACCTTACCTGGAATATTGTGTGCAGGTCTGGAGCCCTCAATATAGGAAAGACATGGACCTGATGGAGCAGGTCCAGAGGAGGGCCACGAGGATGATCAGGGGGTTGGAGCATCTCTGCTACGAGGACAGGCTGAGGGAGCTGCAGTTGTTCAGCCTGAAGAAGAGGAGGCTCCAGGGAGACCTAATAGCAGCCTTCCAGTACCTGAAGGGAGCCTACAGGAAGGCTGGGGAGAGCCTGTTTACAAAGGCTTGTAGTGACAGGACGAGGGGCAATGGCTTTAAGCTGGAGGGGAGCAGATTTAGATTGGAGATTAGGAGAAAGTTCTTTACTGTGAGGGTGGTGGAGCACTGGAAGAGGTTGCCCAGGGAGGTGGTTGAGGCCCCTTCCCTGGAGATATTCAAGGTGAGGCTCGACGAGGCCCTGGGCAACCTGGTCTAGTTGGGGGTGTCCCTGCTGACTGCAGGGAGGTTGGACTAGATGACCTTTGGAGGTCCCTTCCGGCCTGGACAATTCTATGATTCTATATGTGTGATTTCAAAAGGGTCTATACATATATCAGTATACTTGAAAAAATCAGTGTACTTGGCCAGTGGTTATATGCCTACTGGGTTGATCGCATGACTCTTTTGTGACGGTCCTCTTTTGCCGTCTCATCCCTCCGGGAAACAGATCAGTTGATTTAACATTAGTCAGAGGCTGAAATAGAGTGTTTTGATCAAATGAACTCTTTGAATTCTAATAAGCCTTGGAAGGATGGTAATCTAGTTGATGTGAATGCTGATTCTATGACTTTTTCCCCTTGCTTAATATCTGTTTGCTATTTCCCAACCTAATAATATGCAAAAGAAGCACAAAACACATTCCCTTTCACACTATCTTTAATTAAAAGCTAGATAGTTGCCTTTTGTAATATTTAAATGTCCCCTGTGTATAAAGATTACTATACTTATGGAAAAATGCAGTATTATATTTGGTATCTGTTGGTAATGATATCCAGAAATTTAGACAGGAATTCTTACGTGGGAGCACGCTAGCTTTAATTTCTCAATATGTAAACCTCCTGGAGAATTAGAATACTTCATATACAAGTGATACAAAAGCTTTGAGCATTTGGAAACGGTCTTATAATAAGTGTTAGATGCAACTTCTACGGTTCTGCTGTGTCTTTCTACAGGTTTATTACTGATCTCCAAAATAAAATACTAAAAGCTTTCCAGGAAAAAGGAATACTTTTTATGACTGACTTACTTAATCATATCTTTAAAATGGAAAGTGCAAAATTTATAAAACAGTCACCTTGAACTGGTGGGCAAAACCTCTTCAGTCTGTATGTCTGAAGAAATTCTAGCTGAACTTCTTGGATGGAGGCGTTCCAATGGCTTTGCCTTTGCCTGCATTGTCACTTTCCGTATAGGGCTGGAGTTTTTTCTTTCTAAGATTAGCATTTGGTTGATTCCTGAAGCTGTAGCTTGCCCAGTTTAAAGCTTATTATCTTGCCTACTTACGTCGTGGCTTCAAGTGTAAGTAATATGGACATAATCCTTTGCTGATTTCATGAGATTGTTATGTTAACATTTCATTTTGCTGTGTCATCATCTCTTATACCCTTATGGTTGATGATAGAGAGTCTCTTGCATTTTAGTCTCTTTTCCTTGCCACAAGTTCATGAAGCTTTGATAATGCTGGGAGTTTTCTCCTGAAAATGCCCTCTTTTACAGTGTCCTTAAGTGTTTATATTAACAGATCTGTGTGAGTTTTCTCTACTACATTTAGGTAGCGTAAGCGCTAATAATGTTAATGCAAATTGTATTAGATTCCTGCAAGGAAAAAAAGGAGGACTGTCATTAAATCTCCACAGGAATGTGATGTATGTTTCAGGAATGCTTTTCTCTAGTCTCAATGCTTCAGACATAATTTTGGTTTGATCCTCAAAATAAATATCCCTCTCCTCAACACACCCCCACCCCAACCTTCCCATTCACTGGTACTAAATCTTTTTTCCAGGGTGCCTGTTCTTATTTTCATAGCCATTATGCATTGTGCCTGGAGAACTCTTTTGATCCTACCATCAAAACAGCTTTTCTGAGGCTAACCAAGCCCTTCTCTCTTTTCATCTGTTTAATAACAGAAGTAAATGAACCAAGATAATTAGATTTTAAATAAAAATTGTCATTTACAAGTATTCTGTTTGATTTATTTTTCTTCTTATTCTTCCTTTTCCTTTTCACACTTTTGGTGACATAAAGGAAAAAAAGAAAATGATGATATAAAGGCAAGAAAACTAACAACAAAAACTAAACAAAACCCCCTCAAATGTAAAAGAAACAAGTGATGAAATTATTTCTGTTTTGAAGAACTTTAAAACTGAAATTAAAAATCAGTCCTTTTATATTACTGAAGCAGTTACCTTCCTCAGTCTGTAAAGCATTGGTTAATGAAGATAGTCTTGTTTCTGGTTCTTCATATACTGAAGGTTCCCTTGCTCAGTTCTTGAAATTTCTAGGATTATTTTCGTTATTACTTTTCTTTTCTTTTTTAACCTGAAGAACTAAAGGCAATTCCTTTTACCAGTCAGGTTGATTCTGTATTTTTCAAATTTCAGTACAGCTGACTTCTTACTTGGGATTCTTAGTTCCCTCAAGCTATCCCACCACCTTTTCAGGCTGCACTCCATGAATTCTCTTGCATGACTGTTTTATTCTCCTGGTTTGTTTTTTTTTCGTTCCAGACCTTTTGTTCGGGGACATTGTACTCTCTTACAGGACTGTTCCTCCATGTTAAAAGGAAATGTTCTTCTTGACTTGAGTAAGTTGCATACAGCCTGCAGGTGGATAGCTGCCTGTGAGAGAGCACAGAACCGGACTACAGCTTTTCTTCCGTCCATCCCTCTGCTCCAAAAGGCACTTCAGAAAAGTCTAGTCCTATAAAGCTCATTTCGCTCTCTCACTGAGAATGGGATCATTTATTCTGAATTTCCAGATGTTGTTGTTTTGGCAGTGTGACAGCCGTGCTTGGCTACCAGAATTCCTTGGGTTTTTTCCTGAAAGACTTCTGTCTCCAAAACAATGTTTTCCATGCTAATAGCCTGGATGATGGTCAAAGGTTTTCCTAGCAGAGCTGGCTGAAAAGAATTCAGACTATTTAAAAGTCCATCTGAGACCATTTGCTACTTTGACATTCTCCTACGCGTGGATTATTTTTTACCCAAATGGGAAGTTAGTTTATAAAATTTTGGAGGGTGGGGTTTTGTTTGCTTACACTGTGAATGAATATGTGAAGCTTTGATTACTCTGAATGGAAGGGAGTGTCTTCTGCAGAAAGGAACATTGGCTCCCACCCGTCTTTTAAACATCTTTTTCAACCCTTCTTCTGGAAGATTGCCCTATCTTAAGTTATTTAATCTGGTGATTCATATTTTTTTTGTTGTTTGGTTTTGGGGTTTTGTTGGGTTTTTGTTTGTTTTAAAGCAGTTGATTGGGAAGAAAAGAGAGGGGAAAAGTACAAGTTATTAGTCTAATAATGTAATATTCTCCTGCAACTTAAATCGTCAGTGATAATGAATGTGAGGCAAAGAGTAGAGAAGATACAGATGTGTCTGAAAAAGCGTATTGTGAAGGCAGCAAAGCTAAGAGTGGTAATTTCAGCTCATGAGACTTGGAAGATCAAGGTCCACAATTGTATTTCTATCACGTGTGCCCTTTTCTCTGTGAAAGGTGTGAATTTTCAGGAAGTTTGATCTCCCTATTTTCCGAGAGGTTATCTGGTTGTTGAACATAGGGTGGATGAAGTGAAATCCAGTATTTTCATGTAGGCTTTTAATACCACTTTCAGATTATGCCTGTACTTTTTTTTTTTGCTTATGTTTTAAGATACTTTTTTCTTTCTTCTTTAGTAATTTGTAGGCACTTATTTCTGTGTTTCATTCTTCTCACAAGGGAAAAACATCTTCCAAAGCAATATCTGCTAGATGGGTTAAGGTACAAATTCCTTGAACCTGACAGTGCTAATTGTTCTTCTCCCCACCCCCCTCCACGTCTTAATTTTATTGGGGAAGCAAAAGGTAAGATATTAGTACAGAATTCTGTAAGATTACTTACAGAGTAATCTTAAAGGGAAGCTGCTATCACAAATCTTCTGGGTTTTTTGATCCCATGTAGTAGAAGCCATAATGCTTTTTTTCCTTCTACATCTATGAAAACAGGAGGCATACAGTAAAGAAAATAATTAGAACCCTCCTTTCTTTATATTTACAAATAAGTCAAGAGGAAAATGTCAAAAGCAAAGGTATGCTAAGTAAAACTCAGGTTTCTGTACTGTTACTTTTTTTGTTCATTTAGTTCATTATCCTTTACTGTTATGGTAAGCACAATATTATAAAAAAAATCCTTGAAATGCCTGTTTTAAAACTGTCACTATACTGTAGTATATATGTGCACATAGAGTTAAATTCCTTCACTTTGTCTTGACATATGTAACATTATTTATGAAAAGTGGTATAATTAATACTGTTTTTTTAATGACTCATTTACCTCTTTGTAGTAACATGCTGTAATAACACATTATTTTACGAATCCTTTTCAGCTAGGATAATAAAGGTTCTATGAAATTCATTTACTTGTATTTCTTCTTGCAAACTTCGTTTTGAGTAACACCTTACAGTGGAGAATGTAACAACGTTATGTAGCACTGAGGTTAAAGGGAGGGATATTAAAACCCTCTCTGAGGGGGCTCTTCCTTATTCATTGAACACTGATTTGAGATGAAATGGCTTTTGGGCAGTTAAGAAGACATGCATGGTAGAGGAGAACCAACTTATTGCATTTTAAGCATAAAGAATAAGCCAACACATTAAGTGCTGATGATGCTTCTTATTAATGGGTGTTTTAATGTGGGGGTTGTCTTGGAATACTTGAAATATTTGAAATAGATATTAACAACTAGAGTTCTTATTTTGATTTCTGTAACTCATAATTTCAGGATCTTCTGCTGAGTTGTTTCCTTTTGAAATTCATGTGTATTTGTAGTATGCTAAATTAATCTACACCTTTTTTACAAAAAAAACCCAAAAAACTGTGATTTGCAGTTGAAAAATGTAAGTGCTATTCCATGAAATTTCTCAGCTTTGATATTTGCATATTTCTCTTTGTTAATTTTGTCTTGCATTTTATTGAATCACAGCTGCATATGCCTATAATATGCCCTTGTTCAGGGCAAGAATTCTGTTAAATGTAAACTTATCAGAAGTCTTGAGTGTCTGACTTTTAAACTATTATGTTAATCATAAAGCAAAGAATCTGGAAACAAACCTAATTGTTGTTTATCTACATTTTATGTCTTCCAGTTCTTTAGGCGGTTTTCTTAAATAAGCAAATAAATACTACTTACACAGAGAAAATACTCTTTTTAGAATGATCCCATCTCTAAAACTAACCACAATATTTAATATACCAAGCGTCCCACGTTATTTGGCATCTCATGTATTTGGTTGCCCCTCCACAAACTGAGGGGGCAGCGCCATCAAAAACCAAAAAAAACCCTGCAGTTATTTTTCATTTGGTTTATATTTAATGATTCTGCGTGGTCTTTTTTTCTCTTTAATTGTTCCTGATATAAAACTGGGTATGATATGGTTTCCTAATGATAGAACGATTTTCTGATGAATGGGTGCAGTTACTGCTTTTAGCGTTTCACCAATTTTGATTTTTCAGAGAGAATTGCAGGAGAAGCCTAATTTTGCAAGTCTGGAGAATACAATTGTTTTAAAACAATCTGGAACTACGTTTTTCTGTGTTTTTACATACACCACTAGGGAAATGTTGGTGTTACACAGTACCACCTTCTTTGCTTGACCAGCAAACAGAGTTTGGATGGTTAAAAAAAAAAAAACCAAACTTCAGGTTTATAAGCTATCTTGGTTGTTGGGTTAATAAAAGATAATTCTAAGATATGAATACACTAATGCTGGAACTTGTGCTCTAGCTTTCCGTTTTCCTCTTGCTTACTCTTTCCCATTATACATGGCTTCATTAATTTATGGGGTTTTCCCTACTGTTCTTTGGTTTCAGATGCGAGTGTCTCTCTGGTTTATGTGGTTTCCCCATGTGCGAGGCAGGCTCCGTTCCCCAGATAGTCTCACGTGGAGATGGAACACCTGGCAAGTGCTGTGATGTCTTTGAATGTGTCAATGGTACGTGACGCTTCCTCTTGCACCTAGAGAGGAAGAATTTATCTGTCTGTGGGAGATTCAGGGCATTTGGTTATTTTTACGGTGTTGTCAAGATCTAAGAGAAATAATTTTCTTGAGGCTCACTCAGTAAGAGGGAACTGGAAGGTCTGCTGAAGATACTTAAGTGGGAAGCTGTGTCATTTGTAAGCTGTATGTTTCTTTAATTTCTAAAGCACTCTTTCCTGTTACCCATGGAATTACAGTTTTAGCAAGGCTCCCTCACTGGGTGTGTTTCAGGTACTCCTTTGCAAACACTGGAGTCCTTTCAGAAGTCAAATTTTTGTGAAGCACTGCAACTGCTTGTTGCAGTATTGTAAACAAAAGCACGCTGTTTAGACTATGGGATTTGCTTTAATAAACATTTGCAAAATAATTTTTAATAGGAATGTACAACCTTTGGAAATTGTAAGTCAGTGTAAGAATAGATTGATTTATATTCTTTGCTTCCCAATGTAAATGTTTAGAAAATGTTTTAAAACCTTGAATGTGTTATGCAAATAACCACATCTCAGGACTGCTCTACGCTGTATATGTAGAACAGCATATATACTATACACAGTGAGCTGGGAAGAGAGACATTTGACTATTAGTAGATAGAAAGGGAAAAATACTCCTGAAAGGGTTGCATGCTCAGAAATTAGAAAACTTATTCTGACAAGAACTTGCTAGATAAATGTCTACTGCAATAACAAACTGGTAATATATATATATATATATATATTTAAATATATATATATAATTCCTACCTTTATTTCCATCAATTTTAAGTGAAGAGGAGGGGGGCATGTTGTTTGTGAGACTAATAGTTGAATATAATATCCAGTTCTAGTTTTAGAAGGGTCTTGAAATACTAACAAGTGCAGAAGAGGTATAGTAGATATCATTGACAGATGGAAGAAATATCTTACAGTGATAGGCTTAGATCAATTTCTTTACTTCATCAAAAAATATTGCCATCAAAGTAACATGAGCCAAATCTGTAAGATCTAGGACATGCTGTTCTCATCAGTGAGGGTGGTTAGCTGTTGGCACAAACTGCCGGGAAGATACTGAATTCCTTATCTTCATCCTTTCCAATTAGGATTAGATGTCTTCTTAAAGAGTGCATTTTAATCAAATGCGAGTTAATGGCTTTATAGATGGTAAGTGGGGAAGTTGTGTAATCAGTGTTACCAATGAGTTCCATTAGTTACCTGTGTTTGAAAGTCTCTGAAAACAGGCCAGAGGATGGAATAAAAAGGACATGCACAGTCACATTAGTATAGTTTTCCTGTTGTTATAATATCTAATATTAGAATGAAATAATTTGGGAGGGTAGAGGGAGCAGTCAGAAATAGTAATGGTCATCTGAGTTACCTTAAAATAAAGACATCCGTTATAAATAAGTGTTAGTAGACTGCAAAAAAATGCATATTATGTATTGTGGGGTAACTAAATTCTGTATTTAGGTAACACTAATGATGTGCAGGGTGTTAAAGCAGGCCAGCCTTCTGCAGTATGTACTAACGTGATAGATGCAGAGCTGCATGTTTAGAGGGAATGTGGGAAGGCTGCCTTTACTGCATTGGAAAGAGATCTGCTCTGGTAGCACAACAGCATTGGCCAGTGTTGAGGGGGTAGTTAATGAATAAAGGCAGCAAAATACACGTTGTGTAGAGACTCTGTAGTATGTTCTGTTTGTTGTTTGTCAGGCTTTTGGGAAGAGATCAGTCATTCTTTCACAAATGTTTTTCCTGGTTTTAATGTAAAACTGATTTAGAAGCTCTACAATGTATCTGTAGATTTTGTGTGGTTCTCTTTGTTACCAGTACACACTATCTCGAACTCGCTTTTGGTTAATCTGTCTCAGAAAAGTATATTAATCTGTGGTGAGAGCAACTTCTACAGTAGTTACTCTTTGCAGATTATGGAGTTGTTGTTGTTCCTGTTTGATTATAAGTGCAGCAGTAAGTCAATACACTAATCATTATTTTCATGCTTCAAGTTTGTATTGGGTGTGGCCTTAAGGTTCCCATCACGTATCATCTGATGTTTCTCGCAGTTTTTTATATAAACTTTATTTAGCACCAAAACGTTTACATCCTGACATTTCAATTTAATTTGGGTTTGTTGTTAAGTACCTACTGTATGTAGCTGTTCAGTCATTGTGTAGGTTGAGCATCTTTTTGAGTATTTTTTTTACAGGAAATTATTTAGAAAGTGCTGAGAACAACTTTATAATTGGTGACAAAAAAAAATATATATAACAGAGAACTGATGTTCCTAATAGTTCTGTGTGACGTTTTACTCATCATGAATCTATGCAGAGATTAGAGTATTTTACATAAAGCTGTTATGTGAACTGGGGACATAAATTTTCGCTTTTGAAAACACTGCTGTGGTTAAAAGAATTCATCATTACAATTAATGCATAAGTATTACTGTTGTTAGAATGTGGTTCTTGTCCCAAAGGTCAGTCAGTTAAAAGTGTCAATTTTAATGCACATATTGCTTCCTTCATTTTGAAGGAAAGCATCTTTGTAAATAAAATCATTCTGTAACACTGCTTGTTGCATATGGGAACCAGAGATTAGTATAGTGGTGTTCAGTAGTGAAGTTTTCAGGGAAGAGCTACATCCATAATTAAATGTGGTTGTTCCTGAAATGTATGAGGTAGATAAGGCAACATGGGAAATCTATAGCAAATAATTTCATCTTAATATATGAAAATGAGGTTGTGCCTATTGTGTGGTTCCAGTGCATTGTAACAGAGTGCACGTTTCGGTGAAAGTGAAAAGTGTATGCTGCTTTGTTTAAAGGTAGATTAATCCAGTTGCTGTGCAGTTTCCCTACTTGCACTTTTCTGAAATCGGCTTTCCATGTGGAGAATATTAGATTGTGTTCCCCAAATTTATATCATATACTGAGAAAGAGATTCCCAAGATACAGTCCTTCCCAAAATCCTGCATTTTGCAGAAGTTAATTCAAGTCTTCTTCTGATTCACCCAAAATATTTACTCACCAGGATTTTTGTCTGCTAATCCTGGTGTGCTGCGTTTTCCCATGGGAGAGCTTGTAAGGAAAAAAACTGATTCAGCATTAAATTACAAGCATCAACAAGTGAATCTAAAGAGATTGAAAGCTGCATGTGCAGCAAGAGCAGAAGTGTTTGGAAACGAGAGTATCCGAACTTGCCTGTTCTCTAATGAGATATTGATGCATGGGTCTCTTGAATGTAAGTTGCGCTAAAGCACATACTGACTGTGAGCTGTGCCTTCAAAATTTGAGAGAGCAATTACCAGACTTCCACTTCTCTGTAAGTTTACTTGAATACAGGCGCTACTTTAGAAGGGTCTCTGATTGCTTTATGAAAGATGGTAAATTGCATGTGTTAGAGTGGTCCTTGTGAATGTGTCCACATGGTCGAAGGGACCAGGCTGTTTGCTGCCACAGCCACATACGAGCTGTGATTTGAGCCTGCAGCCTTGCCAGGAGTGGCTTTGGAGACCCACTTCACATCCCTTTCCCCTGGAGGTGAGGTGTGGGCTTTCCTTGCCCTGTGCATTGAAGATGGCACCACCTGATGCATGCACAAAAATAATTGGCATTGATCCAGGGAAGAAAGGATAACAACTTCCCCTGGGACTTAAGAGCGTGACCTTTTCTATACTGCTGTTTCAGGCTGTACTGATTATCACATAGTGGTGTGTAAGTGATCTCCTAAATCATCACTTTACATGACACATAACCTGTGGTTTATAACTGCTTCTATAATTTCGTTTCCTCATTTGAGAAGATAACAGGCATAAATGAGGGATTTCTCTTTTCTCTCTGACTCCTGGCTTTCTTCATGCTTGTGTCTCTATACAGTGGTACTGCATTAGAGGAGAGATTAAAATCCCTCTTTAATCACACTTCTTGTCACCTGTTGATGCACTTACTCCTCACAGCAATTGCAGTTCCATTATTAAGCTCATGGTGTGGAAAAGGATAAAGGTGATATCACTATTTCTAAAATGAAAAAAGAATCACCTGTTTCTAAAGGGAGCATCAATGAATACTAAAGGGATTTGATGGGGAATATCGGGTCAGCAAGGAAAATCTTCAGTAAAGAAGGAAGACTGGAGTCCAAGTGAACCACTTCACAGACACTGGCTAATTACCATGGAGTTCCTGTTATTTATTACAGTAATCCTGACAGAACTTAATTGCGCTTTTATTGAACTTACTTTCAGTGTGCTGTTAAGAAATAAGGATTTGACCAAGGTTACAGAATCTGTCCCAGAGCAGAGAACTGAATATAGTCCTGATCCTAATTAAACATTACTGCATATTTCTCTCTGGGCACCCAAAAGCGCAGAATTTTGTGGTGGACTTTAAATAGAGGCCTGCTTAAAAATAGCAAGATGCAAAATGCAGCTTGCGAGGAGTAAAAGGTAACAAACTGCTTGCTAATTAATAAAAGGTAGATTAGTATTAAAGGAAGATAATCTGATGTCCAAAAGGTAGATAGATTTATGGTTGTGGGGTTGGGTTTTGGTTTTGGGGTTTGCTTGTTTTCACTTGAGTCAGCAAGTTTGAACAGTATTTGAAAATCATGGCTAATCACCAGTGACAGCAGTGTGAGAGTTTGGTCTAGTATAGTGAAAAAGCAGATCAGTCTGCCAAACCAGGTCAAATGTTTTAGATCCTCTGAACCTGGTTTATACTCACTCAAATTGGGAAACGTATCTGAAACAATGCAAGTCAATAGCAGTTAAATTTGAAACAGGAGGGAAAAGGGAAATGCAGAGAACTGAAGGCCAGTCAGCCCAAAATTCCTGGTAAAAATATTCAGTCTGTAGATGCATATAAATAAAAGCTAAATAAATAAAATGTAAATGCATAAAAGAGGAGGGGTAGGTATGGTCAGGACCATAGCTGAATGTGAAATCAAACTCAAAGCTTTTACAGTGGTTCACTGTGGGTGGGAGGGTTGATCAATGGGTCGTAGAGACTGAGTTTTAAGTAACATAAGAACAAAGTTTAACTCCATTCATATCAGTTAATGAAAAGCAAGATGCTAGATAGATTCTGGGGAACTGATGGTATGTCATATATCCATATATATGGTGGTTTTAAAGAAAAGATTACTCCAGGGATATACCAGGTAGAGCTGATTCTGTTGGGGGATCTTTCCCTGGTCTTTTCCATGATGCAGCCTCCACATGATACAGTGACTTGTAAATGAGTATTTTGCCTCTGTGGGGAACACCTCGCAGCCTGGTGTATGTGTATACCAACCTACACAAGAGCAGTCTTCTGAAGCTGCCTAAAGATTACTGGAATGGGACCTGCTGCAGAGGTGGACAGAAAATTTTAGGACCTTGTGGAAAGTCAGCACTGTATGCGGGTTGTGGCAGGTGGATATAAAAGTGGTTTCTAGAAATATTACTGTAAAAAATTGATTATTTCCATTTTGTTTTCGAGGTGAATTGCTAAATTTTATTTTCCTCAGCATCCTGTGTATCTTTTAATATCTTTTACAGACTGTCAGTGCCACAAATAATGTTTATTTTCTTTAAGCTGTGCAAGTAGATATAAATAATTGTATAAACATATGCATAAACAATTATCATTGATTTACAAATAATAGTTACAGGTTTGTTTTCATTCTGATCTCTCTGTTTCTGGATGACCTTTTTAGAAGATGCAAGATGAAAGGACTCTCAGAATTGTCCTGCAATTATGCTAATAGGGAATACACTGCACTAAGCAGTATAACTTGAAGAGTAAGAACCCAAATATTTTTTTTTCTACCTAGCTTGTTTTTATACATTTGCAAGGAAACCAAAGCAGACAATATGTTGTCCTTTAACACTGCTATGGGCTAATTCCAATGAAACATATCCTTCTCTTTTTTCAACTCCCTGTCAGCACAGCTTTTGAAAGATGGAAAGCTTTTCTGTATTTTGTTTGTACGGACTCAGGATTCAAGTTTATCAGTTTCCTTCCCTTTCATTTAATCAAAAGTTCACAGCACTTGCCCCAGTTCCTTCCAAGAGTCTGGTACAAATACTTCTGTATGCTGAAGGAACATCCAAAGTGCTGGAATCACAAACCTTTTAATCCTTTAAACAAGAGAAAATTCTTTTGAATCTTGCTTCCGCTTCAGGAGGACTGGAATTTCTGATACTACAAAAGAAAATGCCCAAACTTGCCTACAGACATCTGATGCCTGAAGCATCTCATGCGCTCGGCACAACCGTGTGCAGAATTGCTGCCTCACAAGGGATGGATTGCCAAACTTGCATGTTTTTCTGAGCTGTTGTGTGACTCTAATCAAAGAAAACCAGAAGTATTGGGAAACTACAGAAATCTCAGTAACAGAGAGTTCAGCTAATAGAACTGTATTTAATTAGATTTAAAACTGTAAGGTAAAATACCTTAGAAAACTGATTGGATAAAATGGATTGTGTCTGTTCGCAGTTCAGGTTGGAGATGAAGGTCTTGAGAAATAATCAGTTTGTGTCTGTGTAGTGCGAGGCTCCATGGCTTGCTGCAAGGCTGATTTTTAGGGCTCTCGCTCCCAGAGCAAAAAGGCTGTCGCTGTGAGATCTGTAGAGCTAAATGTGTGCAAGAGCTATTTCTCATTTAACTCTGTGGCAGGAACATTAATGCCAAACCAAGTCTCTTAGTCATGTTTAACTTTATATAGGAGCAGAGATGTGATATCACCTGGCCTTCCACAGCCAGTATAAACTCAGCGTTGTTTTTGGGTACCGTCTGCTCTGCCCAGGCTCCTTTCACAGATCGGCAGTTGTACATCTGTGCTTGATCTGGATCAATCTTGTATTACTGGGTTATCTGATGGCTGGCAGACACTAAATTCAAGTTCATGAATCCGTGACCCGGCTGTCTGTCTTATGCCCACTGTTTAGTTGTGGGAGTCTGCATCAGAAAAGGGATTTGGAGTTTTGGATATGTTTAAGCACTTTGTGCTATGAAGTCCAATCAAATTACTTTGTCACGCAGCAAAGCTTTGGTAGAAGCTTTTGGAGGATTCTACCTGTGGTATTCTCTTTATTGGTAGAATAATTAATTCATGGTTACCAGCCTTTAGGAAAAGATGCATTTACTTAATATTAGCTTTATGTTCTTTGACTCCTTTGTGTCTGCCATATGTAGATCAGTAAGGCAATAAAATTAGCACTATTAAAAAAAAAAAAGAGAGCTGAGAGAATCTGGTGGAAGAAATGCATTGTTACAATCGCACAGCATGGTTCTCACTCCTTCATTAGGCTTCCACTTTATGAGTATCTAAAGCTAGAGTTCTTCATTTAGTGCTTGTTTTGGCTTGACAGAGTCTTAAGACTGCAGTCTTACATATAGTTCTAACAAAAGTAATCCTTGTCTCATAGCTCGATGTATAGGCATAGGTCAATAGTTTAGTATGAATGTATACACTGCCATAAATCTGGATGGTAAAAATACACATGTAGTGAAATCCTATGGTGGTTTTCATTGTAGGAATGAAACATACTTTGTCCTTTCAGGGTTTACAGTTACTCGCTTGGTCTTGTTTGGACATTCTAAAAATGAATGGCAATTCATGGAAGATGATGTTTCTACTTCTAAGTAGGCAGGAATTCAGATCTACTGTTTGAGAGGGAGGAAAATATCAGTAAAAATCTGGAAAGCTGCAATCAAAGCAGTAGAGTCAGAAGCAAATAGATTAAAGGCCTTTTGAGTTGTGTTGGCACTTTTTCCTTTTTTGAGAAGGTTTTTAAACTAGCAGCTTGAGCTACATAAACTTGAAATATTTCTCAAGTGTTTGTTTATGTGAATTGCTTTCTAATGAGGTCATAGCTGTTTTCCCGGACACGGTGGTATTTCCTGCTCTTTTTTTTTTTTTTTTTTTTAATCCCATTTTCTAC
>VXAK01016129.1:66156-76210 GCA_013399435.1 Arenaria interpres | reverse complement strand
ATCACAAGATATGAAGAAGGTGTCTAACAATATATAAAAGCTGTCAGTGAATTGTAGAGAGTTGCTACTTGCACTGGATTAATTTTACAATGAGGAAGGAAGTTAACTGCTTTTAAACCCCAGTGATCCCCTCATGATGGAAGTCACAGAAGATGTGCTGACACCCCTCATTATTTAGTTTGTATGCGAGCAAGCTTGGGAAGGTAGTACAGGGAGGGAGGAGTTGATGGAATGTTGAGAGCTTTTTTCCTCTAAAGAGAGAAAGATTGACAAATGTCTACGTTTTCCTGTTCCAGGTTGGAGAAAATTGATGAGAGACAATGGGATTAAATGCTTATCTATATCAGACTGAGACAATTATGATGAACCATGGGAAGAAAACACAGGGTAGAGCATAGGCTTCCATTATTCATTACTAAAGGTTGCCACATGGCTAAGCTGCTCCTTCATTAATGTACCACGCTAATGCCTCTACAGTGCTTTCAGGACACAAGTTAGCTCATCTGGCCTACGTTAGGTAATTCTGTGCTATAACATGTTTATACTCTTTGAAGAAGAGGTAGCTAGTAACTGTTTAAGTCCATAAAAGTTGTTTTTCTTATTGGGGGGATGGAAGTGCGTTAAATTATACTTAGGATACAAATTATGTCAAACAGATCAAGACTGACATAATAGCACCATGGAATCAATATTTAAATGAGATTCTTGTGTCATCTTAATTATTTTCTCAGCTGTTGTATGATGTAGACTAAATTGTGTTAGAGTGTATCGTCTGGGGGAGAGTAATAGTGAATGGTATTTTGAATGACTTACTAAATTTTAAGCTTAAAAGTATCACATTTGACTTGGTGTTTCTTTGATAGTACATACAGCCAGGTAAACAATCAAGGGGTAATGAAATTACATAAATGGTGGAGCCAACAATTACTGGAAGTAGTTTCAGTTTATGCTAGGAGGGGATTTGAGCACACTCAGGTACCAGTGGTTAGAGGATATGTGAAAACACCTTTCTTGAGTTGCATTGTAGTTGGTATTCACTACTATCTGTATTGGGTCTAGGTCTGATGTTTTCAGTAACTCAGATCAAAGCTAAATTTATTTTATCTACAGACAACAAAGCTGAAAAGGGCAGCCAGTATCTTGGAGAAGAGAATATGAATTCATATATTTGTTTTAAAGCAGAGTGCTTGCAGAAAAATGTTGAGCAAATTCAACAAGGGAGAATACAGTACACTGTGCTTAGAGGAGATTCTTCGTGAGTCCTGAGCCAGAGTAATTGTTAAATAGCTGTTCTTTGGGAGAAGTCTGCTGATTAAGGGGAAAGAAAGAGTTGAATGTGGATTAACAGAGCTTCGAGAAGACAGACACCATACTGAAATTACAATCAAGAGTACAGTTTGCAAGACCTGAAGTAATGCTGTTTGCTCTCTTTCTTATGGATGGGTAACAAAGTGGGCCCTTGGTCCTTTTCTGAACATTGTTACTCTGAAAAAGATGGAGGCAAGTTCAGAAGAGTCAGAAGGAGAGCTATAAGCACAGTCCAAAATTTGCAAAACATGTCCTAGGAAGAGAGACTGAATAAATAGTGTTGATTTAGCTTAAAGAGAAAATTATGAAGTTGGAATAAGAAGATATCAGTCTTCAGGTGCCTAAAAGGTTGTTGCGAAGAAGAAGATAGCACAAGAGAGAATGGAATTGAATTGCAAGAGGAAAGCAGAAAGTGGTTGAAGAAAACAGAATTCCTCCTGTGGCATGTCATGACCAAGATTGGCTTTTTGATGCATTCGGGGCATTGCAGTTTGTATTTTCAGCATCAGCAAAAGGAGATTCACTCAGGAAATTGTATACATAACTGAAAGTAGTAGCAATTCATGTGTAGCTTTCAGTGTTTATGCAAGTGCTGGCTGTGGCTCACCAACATATAGCTCCTGGGTTTTTTAAGTAAACATCAAAGTGATCAAAGTCCTTTTGGCAACACCTTTTATTACAGTATGTCCACCCCTGACACTTCTTGCCAGTTTTCTGGCACAGCAATGGCACCCGGTTGTGCTGGTGCAAGGTGTGTTTAGCCCAAGGTGTGAGCAGGGAGCTGGCTAATTTGAGGTGAGTGTCTGAGTTGGGAGGGAGGCAGAAGGCAAGGGCCACCAATGAGGCATGAGGCTAGACACGGAGGAACATTGAGAGTGTGGAGGCGAAGACTTTCCTTCATCAGCCTGCTCCCAAACTCAAGCTCTTTAGTCTTCAGCTTTTCAAGGCAGGCACCTCCTTTCGCTGGGGAGAACTGGGAAAAGCAGGCCCATCGCATTCTGTGGATCCAACACAAAGAATTAGTTTTAAGCTTCTGATGGATGCTTCTATATAGCTTCTATAGCTGCTGTAATTATATTGGTCGTTTGGGATTTGCCCTTGTTTGTTTAATCTATTATCTATTTAGTCTGTTTTTTCTTTCTTTGTTTTCTAGACTGTTTTCATTAAGAGTCGAGGCTTAGGTAATCACACTGGCCCTCTCTGCTTTCCCCAAAGTTTTAGAGCCGATGGCTTCTTTCAGCATGAGAAAGTCTCAAAAAGAACCCATGTCTGTAGATTTAATGAAAACAGGCAGATAGGTGGAGGGGAGAAAGTGATTTTTCAAGTGCCATAAGGAGCTGCAAAATTTTGGTATGTACTCACATTTCTTTAGGCTCAGAGATTCTTCCTGGGAGCTGGTCTGTATACCTGTCCCACTGGAGGTAACCAGATCCGTTGGCAATCGGGCTGCTGTTAGTACTGCTGCTTACAGAGCTGCTTGCATCTCTGTTGGGATAATAATTGTTTGTTTTATAAATAAAATGGGTGTGGTTTAAGTAGCAATTCCATTTTTAATGACTTCTACCCCCGCAAAAATGCAGATACTGGAGTTTATAATAACAATTTAGTATTAATATATAATAGCATATCAATAATACCAAGCAAGCTACAGTGATAGAAATAACCATGTTTCCCTCAGGCCATCTGCATGTGTGGACGGCCATCTGCAAATTGGAATAATAGTTGCGTTCACAGCAAGTAAATATTGGGTAGGTTCGTATTAAACACCTGATTAATTTTTTTAGAGAAGATAATAAATATAAGTGCTCAGCACTGGCAGTGAGGCCAAAAATGTCTCTTAGTAAGATCTGTTGTTGATTCTGTTCCCTTGCATCTCCCAGAGGCTCAGGCTATTCACAGGGAAAGCTGTGACCCAGTCTGCTGATACACAGTAATTGGTTGTCTCACAGTACATTCTTCTGCATGAGAGCCCTCAGGTACAGGTGGCAGGGTGCCAGCATAAGCTGTGAATGAGAAATTAAGTGTTAAACAAAATCCCCTCGGAGGATTTTCATGAATAAGGCCTGCATTACTTTGCTGTCATTATGGCTGACACTTTATCTTCACAAAAAGAAATTAACATTTTCATCAATAAAGGGCTCCAAACTCTAGCTGAGATGTAATTCAGTTCAGTTCCTTTAGCGTGTCCAGCACTTCATTAAGTAAAAACAGGCAGCAGAGTCCAGTGAAAAGAAGTTTGATTCATTCAGGATGAAGTCAGTGGTAGTGAGCACTGTTTTACCGGCACAGGGTTTGGGCCCAGAGTTCTCCTTGGAGCATGAAGTATAAGTTATTGTTCGGCAGCAGCGCTGCAGTTCTCAACCAGCCTTTTCATCAAAATTAATTCAGGGATGCTGTAGAGAATTGGGCTTACGTTTGCCAGATCATGATTTAGTATAGCAGTTTTAGACAAGGCAGCTGAGGCTGTTGAACCACACAATCCAGGGTATAATGAAATCTACTGCCGATGAAAGTCTCTCTGAGTTTAAGAAAGTGAGGAAGACTATACTAGTATAAAATAACCTTGTTCTCATTTTCAATTATTGATAGTTAAGTTCGGTGGAAAAACTACTGAAAGGATAAATAACCAAAGCATCCTAATGAATATATATCAACGCAGCTAAGGATGTCTCACTTAGAAAGAACCTCATGGATCCTCTAATTAATTCTTTTCAGTCTCTATAGCATTCAGAGATTTGCCCCACATGCACATTAATTTAGTGTGATTCCTGTATCTTTACCTAGTAACAATAACTGAATGGCCTTCTTACCTGTTTGGACATTTCTTGATAGGCAGGATTAATTGATTCTGCTTTTAATAAAGGTGATTATTTCATAGTGTCACTCTACCTAAAATTGGCCCAAAAAGTCTCATCAGCATTAAAATGTATTTAAAGGGTATACATTCCTGTTAAACAGAAAACTGGAAGAATTGTATATGACAGATAAAAGGTTTTAACTTTACATCTTGGGAGTGGAAAGCTTGTGAGAATTTTGATTGTATCAGTGCAAAAAAGAAAAACCCCCACGCAGCTTTGGTTCATAGGAGAAGTCTCCAGTTTGCAACAATACAAATAGTCTTGGATTATAATAGTTACTTTCGAGGAAAAATGCATATTTCAGGTTTACAGCATGAATAACATTTGAAACAAAAGCCTGCCAAACTGAAATATGCGTTTGGAAATACTAGTGAATATATTTTCGGAGTTATTTGTGATATTAGAAAAGTATCACATCTTAAGTCCTTGCATACGTTTTATAAAAAGTTATGTAATGCTGAATTATTAGACACTGATAGCTAACACAGATAGCTAAACACTGGGGGAAAAAAATCCTGCAAGGCATTAGGTATTTCAAACTCAGGAAGGAAATTCTCTTAACCAGGACTTGGGACTGATATTTTTCATGTAATGAACTGGAGGGGCGGGGAAGGCTGGAATGCAAACTATGAGGATGGAAAACATTTAGTCACTCTTGGAATGATATGAATGTTTTTACAGGAAGCTTAAGTAAACACACATGCTGCTGCTTAGTAGGCTGCAGTTAACTTTTTTGGACAGTAGACAAAATGCAAACAAGTATGCAGACTCGAATGAAAGGCTGTTGAGCAGCACACCCTTCAGGACCAATTTTTATCCTAGTAGCATGTAAAGAATTAGGTAAAAAGTAAGACTACTGTTCACTTTTTTTATTCTTAATTTTTATTGTAATACTTGAATGCACTGATGCTATATTTCTTTAAGTCAGTGCGTGCTGGTTTCATTGGATCAGAACATCTTAATCCTTTCAGAGGTAGTTTGTGTTATAAAAAACTACAGAAAAGGGAGCTAGTTCATTTTCCCCAAACTCAGGCATGTTCTTTATTATTGATGTTAGAGGTCTTTCTCCATGTGTAGAACATGGTTTTGACTCCTTTTTCCATTCTCCCCCAGGAAGAGGTTTTCATTTCCTGCTCCCAATGAGATGTGCTTTCTAGAATCCGTTTCTGCTGAGCTTATTCTTTGTGCATGGCTAACACTTTCTCCAAATATCCCAAGACCAATCACTGCAGAATCTAAACGCACTGATATTTTATACGAGTTGTTCCCTCTGGGATTAAAAAACATTGTAAATTAAATGTTTAAACTTCAGAGTTATTTTTTGGATTTGTGGCTGAGCACCATAAGACATTTATACAAAGTTCCTTCCTAAAAAAAACCCTACTCAACAGAACAAAAAAAACCATATTTAATTACCGTTAAAAACATTGGAAATAGCAATGGGCAGAATTTGGAATTATTTTATTTGTTTTCCCATTTATGTGGAAAAGCAGGGGGTTTGTGATCAATACTGTTGATCTAAAAGTAGGAAGAGCATACATAGTGCTGCTCGCAGGTGGACATAACGCTTCCCTGTGCGATACACTGAAAATGTGTTTCTATGTTCCAGCCTTTTTAATAACACGCACAAGGAATTAATCTATTTTATCTGACTGTCTTTAGTTAAACTATAGACTCATTTGCATTAACAAGATGGGAATATGAAAAAGGAGATTGGGGAGTTGTAGCACTGAACAGCGAAGCACTTCTTGTTCTACAGTTGTGACTACATAGTCTTCACATTTAAGTTTATGATTATTTTTAGGGTTGGTGGCTTCGTTGTGCTGCATAACAGTTTGGTGTGTTTGAAAAGTCCACGTGTTACTGTTGGTATGAACTTGTATGTTGAAATTATCTTGATTGCAATTTAGCCTTTCAAAAGTACAAATGCTTTTTTGCTAATTTTTTTTTCCAGTGCTTTTTATTCCCCAATGTTTTTCTTATGCATGGGAAGAAATCACTGGCAAATTTATCTTCTAGTTGCGTGAGCAATATTTTCCAAATAATTCCTCAAAATATCTTCATTAGAATATACTGTATTTGTGTTATATATTAACTATGAAAACAAACATCTGAAATTGTTTTTAAGCAAGCCAGTAATAGTCAGTATACAAATACTGAATAAATACAAATAAAATACAAAACAGTATTTTGGTGGGTGCTGGGGATGTATTATTTTAGTGTCTGCTAATGTAAAAATTGTTTGCTTTGCAATGAATTTTTAAGGCCTGTGTTCCTAGATTCCTTATAAAAGATAGATACTCGTGCAGTAGTTTGCGGTCACAATGGGATTGGTGAAACCCTTGGCGATCTGGATATTCAAAGAAGAATCTCAAAAGATAATTTTCAACCTCTATATTGTGATATATTTGTAGAGCTTACAGTTTTATAGCTTTGAAGAAATGTGTTTCCATGGTACAGATTAAAACCTCTTTTTAGTGTGAAGTTGTCTGGAAATGCTGTATTTATATGAATACAGATAAATTTATATATAAAAATCTGACAAGGCAAGAAAATCTTGCATACTTACATAAAAGGCTTGTAGCTCTGAGGTCCAAAATACCCTCTGTTTCCCTGATTTTGTTGACTTCTGTCAACCCACACTTTGTTGTAGTTTATTATTATGGCATTTGTAAATAATGTGATATGTTTGGGTCACTTTACACCAAAAATTGGTAGGACTTGCTAGCTTTCAAGCATATGCACGTAGAATAATACTGAGTAGAGCTGCACTGGCAGCACCAAGGAAGATGGTGAAGAGGAGAAGTCAGACCTCCTGTGTCTTCTTAGCTAGAGTAACCGATGTGCATAAATCAAAATAACTGAACCCAGGTGTTTAGTGCATACTTATGTCATACTTTTATGGCAAGGAAAAATACAGTAATTTTATTATAATAGGGATAGCTTTTTTCCCCTTCTGTATCGACAGGGACACATTTATGAATCGAATTAAAAACTGGAATGATTGAGTAGTGTGGAATACCTGTCCCCTTACATTTCTAGTACTTCTGGGTTAAGATACACGATGGTCTAGATTTCTAACAGTCAATTAGAAGCAGGAATAGAAGTTGCCTATTTGCTTTTAAATTCGTTTGTGTTTAACAATGTTATATTTAACAATGTGTGGAAGAAAAAACTTAGAATGCAATAGTTACTTCCCTACTTAAAAACAATTTTGTAAAAGCCTGGAGTAGGTATTTCCCTCACAAAATATTACTGAAAGTGTGAAACCTGTTTCGATTCAAAATATTGCATTTCAAATGAAACAAAGCAAAGAGCTTGTTTTAAGTGTTTTTCACATAATGGTAATAAATATAGTTTGCCAAGAGGTGAAGAATGGATAATGTGTTAACTTAAAGGAGGACAAAAATTAAGACTGATTGAAAGTGGTTGTGGCTGTCACTGAATAGCGCTTCAGAGAGAATTACTGTTATAACAGCCTGGAAGAAATGTTGCTTCTTGAATAAAAAGCTAGTCTTCAAGACGTTTAGTAGATTTCAGAGAGATGGCGTTAGGCAAACATGTACTTTTATTGCAGAAGGAAGGTAATCAGTACTTGGCAAAAGCATACAGAAATCTGTATGTTTCAGGAACTGTAATGTTTGTCTTAGGATTTCAGTTTCCTGATTAGGATCCATCAAGGATATTGCTGCTTTCATTGGAAATGTCCTGACTTTGTGTGAAGGTGAAATTCATGGAGTCATGCAGGTTGGAAAGGACCACAGAGATTTTCTAGTCCTGCCTCCTGTTCAAAGCAAGTCCAGTGACAGCAGGATCTCAGGGCCTCGTCCCAGTTATGTTTTGCGTATTTTGAAGGATGGAGATCCCACAACCTCTCTAGGACTCTGTTGTAGTTTTACCACCTGCTTAAAAGGAAGAACAAAGCAACTTTTATTAAATTGTAATTTCCCATGTTGTCTCTTGTGTTTATTGCCTCTAATCCCAGCCTGGAGCATCTCCAGAATGAGCCAGGCCTTGTAGCCTTCGTATTCTTCCTTTAGGTAGTGGTAGCCAGCAGTAGGATGCTCCCCTCACCTTCCTTCTCCAGGCTGAACAAGCTCCAAGCCCTTGTCTCTCAGCCTGTCTTCCTATGCCATCTGCTCCAGCCCCTGACCAGCTTGGTGGCCTGTGCTGTGTCTGTGTCTCTCTTCTGCTGGGAGTGTCCACGAAGCTGGACACTACTTCAGCTGTGGGCTCTCAAGTGCTAAGTATAGGAGAAGCATTGCTTCCCTGCACCTGCAGGCTCTGCTCCTGCTAATAAAGGTTCCTCTTATCCTTCATACAAACCAAAAGTGTTGCTTGGTGCTCTCATAATACATATGGCTTTGCAGCAGCACAGTTAAGTGGAATCCCTCTTCATTTTCTGGTAGGAATACAATGGCCAGAATTCAGATTTTGAACAACTAAGGGTATGACAGGAAGATGGATATAATTTTTCATTCTGGTACTAGACTTAGGGAAGATTATTTATTTATATTTTTAGTTCTCTTTAAAATTAACTAGAGAATTATGTAAATGAAATCTCCAAAGTTAGAAGGAAAAATGAAATCTTGAGTGAATGGTTCATTTTTAACTTTCAGATAAACAGTAGAATTCAACAAGATTGCAATAAATTTATTGAGATTTTTTTGTTTGTTTTGATTTGTTTTGTTTTCCAGGGCTTTAACAATCAAGGGTGAATTTTAGTTTTCTTTCTCTTTTATTTTGATAACTTCAATTGATCAAACTGTGTGTATAATAAAATTCTAATCCTAAAAAATTCTTTTTCCCTTGGTCTCAGTGAAACTTGAGTGCATCACTTTCTCTCCATTTCTGAATACTTCAGCTGAGCATTATCTTAAGACCTCAATACTCATCCAAGTATAACAAGATCTGTATATAAGGCACAGTACTAGACCAGACCAACCATCTTGTGTTCTTTTGTGGGTGTGTTTTTACATATATACATATAGTATTTCACTTTTTCAACAGAAGAAAATGTCTGCTCTTTGTAATACATGCTTTGTCATGTCACTTATAGGAGAAGTGGGAGGTCTCAAAAATCAGAAAATACAGAAAAGAGGGGCCTGAGGGTTGGTTTTGTTCATATTACAAAAGCATCCTGGGTAGAAAAATACTAGTGAAAATACTATCTTATTCCACCTTGACAAGTTCTTTTTTTTTTTTTGTGACATCCAGTTTTTGTGTTGATACTGCTAATGAGTATGAATGAGATTCAGGGTTTTGATCACATACCATAGTATTTTTCAGTGGACAAGTCAGAATGACAGCAGTGGCTGAAATATTTCAAAATGTTTGAAGTTGTTTTTAAGTATACAGCTGTGTAAAGAAATTTAATTCAAAGATTTTTATGGGCCTCACAGCATGCAAATTAGTAATCATCTGCACTGAAATTCAGCATAGAAAGTATCAGGCTCAGAGAAGAGTATATGGGAAACAAAATGTTCTAATAGAAACCGAAATTTAACCTTACATAGAAGCACCTGACATCAGCAAAATCTGTGCTCTATTAAAAAATCCATTGTTTTCATTCAGACTCTCTTCAATCCTCTTTTTTATTTTTTTACTTCTCTTACTTCTCTCTTTCTTTCTATGGTATAGTTTTATTGTTGGTAAAGCCCACAGAAACAGCACCCATTTTTCCCACCCATTGTCTGTGCGTTTGTGCACTGGATCTTTCTTCTGCCGTTTCTACCAAGAGCAGCAGTGAAAACCTAGCTCACATCATGTGGTGGTACATGGTTTTTCAAGCTTAGCTACCGCTTGCCTATTCAAATAGCCAGAAGCCTGGCAGAGGAGAGCTGGCTTTATTTGTTGAGTCTTGTCTAGCGAAGTGAAAATGGCTGATT
>VXAK01016129.1:41357-66095 GCA_013399435.1 Arenaria interpres | reverse complement strand
CTACATTTTTGCACATGTGGGGGCAGGGAATGAAATTATGTCTTTTGTCCTCTACTTGCAGCTCATTGAGAAGCAGGCATGCATATAAAATTGCTGTATCTCAGGGCTTACCTTTAGGGACAGGAGGGAGAAAAAACAGATTTGTAAGCTTGTCTGAAAACACTGAGGATTCTGAGAGCAGACACAAAAGTAGGAGTTAGCAGAATAATAAAACACAACAAATAGAGCACTAGCAAACCTCTTTCAAATTAATATAATGACAGTTTAATTTTGTCCCTTGCAAGAAATACCACATTACTGGATGTATCAATGGGGCAAAAAATTGTTGTGTTGGTGTGTCCACGACACAGGAGCATTAAAATGCAGAAGTATAGGTTTGAAAAGGCATCACAAAAAGTACATAACAAATATGCACTGTTTTTTTTTTTTTTTCTAGATATCAAATTATGCCTGCAATTAAAGAGAAGTTATCTTGAGGGGTGAACTTCAGTGATGGATTGTGAAACACAGTCCTGTTTCTCTCTAGGCTTAGTTTACACCCAGGTGGATCAATGAATACTAACCTGCATTTCAGCTTTCAGTGACTTTTTGTGGGGTTTTTACCTACATATTTTACCTAACTGTTCCGCAGTCAGATGGTAAAGCTACAGTCTTCTTCAGTTCTCCAGCTCATGTTACTGTCTATGAACTTTGCTCTGTGTAGCATTAATGATTCATATGATTTGTAGTGGTTTTAACTACCAGTGAGTATAAGCATTACTGTGGCTTTTTTGTAATTTGAAGTGTAGGGCTTGGGCTGGCTGACCAGTAACCTGAATATAGCTTCAGGATAACTCTTGTATTCTGGTCTTTTGCATTGTCATGGTTAATGGTATTTTGGTTAGAGAATGGGGTGAGGTAGAGAAGGAGGTTTTCAGAATAGGCTCCAGATGTCCTAAACAGACGGGATTAATTAATGGAGTTTCTGGAATATATCATATTATTGGTCTATATCAGTATGTTCTTGATTCCTAAACTAATGGTTTGTTTGAAGTTGCAAATGTTAAATATTATACATGAATATGATTTAGCCAGATAGTTTACTCAATGAACTTGAAAACAAATGTCAAGAGTTCACTGAGATTAAAAGAAGTCTATTTTGGGAATCCATGGATTCTACAATACATTGCTCATTATGATTACTCATCTGTGCTACATGTGCAAACTTGGAACTGTGAAATGAAGAATTCACAGAAATTATAAAATCTCTCCTTCCACCTTCAATCTAGGAAACTGTATTAAGCTCTTAGGAAAAAATCTGTAAAAGTTTTAATTTAAATTAGAAGAGATTTGAGTGGTCTACAGAAACCTGGATGCCATTATACAAATTTCCAGCTTGTATTTGAACAAAGCTGCTGGTAGTGGTTTATATACGTATAAAGCGTATAGCTGCTATTCCTACAAAACTTACACAAGCAATAGAATTTGAATGTTACTTTGAAACTTTCAGCAAAGTGAGGAATCTGAACCGTGACTTCTGAGTTAAGTTTGAAATCATCTAACTTTCCTGTAGTGCCTTTCATGCAGTTTTCCCCTCCAAACTCTGTACTTAGCTGACCTAATTTGAAAAGGATTAAAAACATTCATCTGCTGCATAAACTGTTGTGAAGGGAAGAGTAGGGCTGGGGAGAAGCTATGAAGGCTGAAAATTGTGAAAGATAATGAAAACACAAAAGCTCATTCTTGTAATAGGAGAATTTTCACTCGACTGGAAGGCATGGGTGCCAAAGCTGGACATGGAGCTAATAAGAACAAAAATTTGTATTTTGGTTAACAGTGTATACTTCTAACAACTTAATCAATGTTGAGTAGTATTTTGTCCTCAGTCTGTGAGTAAAGACTAGCTGCCCTTAAGTAAGGATGGCAAAATCTGCATTCAATGTATTTGGTTTGAGGATGAGAGATGGCAAGAAGTGGCCACTTCCAGTCCTTGAAAATGTGCATACTGTATAAAACATATTATGGTTTATTGCCCAGATGGGTAGTATACAGTTTCTCCATATTTTCACAATTTATCAATACATATATTGAAATTTTTTTAAATGTAATTTTCTTTACGTCTTCATTTCTTGAGATGGAGGAACAGGATAAACTCAAACTATTGAAACAGTGAAAAGAAAGATCACAGTTCGTTAAAATTCATGCAGTTTGTGTTTCCTGAACAAATAGTGTAATGTTAATAGTGCTCATAACTATAAATTTGTTGGTTAAGTGCTTGAGTTCTATGAAAAAGATAAGATATACCAACCTAGTCTCACAGAGCAAAAAGTCATTCAGGAAAAGATAAGTGTTTCATTCCTTCTGTATCCTGTTTTGTAATAGTAGTGTTGAGGTTCCTTGTTATTTTCGTAAGTCTTTGGATATTATTTTATTCTAACAACTTTCTATATTAAAACACATTAATATTTCTGGCTACCACATACATTAAATATGTTGAAGTATGAAATTTGTTTTAAATGGTTTCCAAAAGTAAATCTTATACTGTTCATAAATACCTAATAATTGGTAATAATACTCTGAACTTCAAAAAACCGTAATCGGGTACTACAAAGTATACTGTAAGAAGTAATGTTTTTGATGAATAGACACATTAAATAGTTTCTAGAGATCTTTCACATGCAGTCTATCTTATATTTCCTTCTTGGTATTCAGAGTCTCTTCTGCTTTAAATTTTATTAGAAAGGGTCTTATTTACACAGAGAAAGATTTGATCTACTGAGTCACATGCTTTGATTTACAGCTTGGGTCATATCAATCAACTGAGAAAACTGTGCAGTTTCTAAAGTAAGAAAATCTGCATGAAGTTTTGATGAAATACTTGCAGACAAAAGGGGGAGAAATAAGTATTTTACACTCAGTTTTAAACTGCATATGCAGGAAAGCCAATTTCATAGTGAACAAAAAAAAAAGTAGTATTTTTTTTCTGTTTCAATATTTCAAAAATGTTATGCAGCTTCATAGTGTTTGAGTGTACCTCACTTCAAAACAAAGTCTGTTTCTTGAATGGTTTCAGAAATACCAAGAATATTCATTAATAAGAAGAAAAATTATTTAAAAAATATTCTCTTCACTGTTGCATACTGTATGACTTTTTGTGAACTTGATTAAAATATTCAATTAGTCTCATAATTATTTGTTTTCTTTTTCTTACCTTCAGAACCAACATACATCACAATAGGTCCACCCACCTGTGATATTTTGGTGAACTGTACTTTGACAGAAAAAGACTGTATCTATAGCTTCAAACTGGACCAAAATGGTTGCCGCATTTGTCAGTGCAAAACTAGTGAGTATGCAAAAATGCAATGGCTTCTACCTTTTATATCAAGCTGTATGTGCTGCTTTTTCCATTCATGATGTTGATTATACATTGTGTTAGTATGCATGTGCTTTCTAGTTGTTCGTTTTTAAAGGATAGGTTCCTGATTTCTCACATGGCTTGTTTGCTTGCTTAAAATGTGTTTGGAGGCAAATATAAAATGTCTGACTTCGGGTAAAAATCAACAGCTTGGTAGAAGAGGTAATAATTTGGAACTTAATATTTATTCAGACTTTGAGAAGTCTGATAAGACTTCCATATTTCATTTTCCTCTCTGTATGTAAAGAGTTTGAGAGCATCTAAACTTCAAAAACTCCTATTGCTAGACAGCCTATTTTCAACTTAGCTTTTTTTCCTCAAAACTTAAGGTTTGAGGATAAATGTTTGAAAATTATATGCCGGGGGAGTATGGGGGGATGTGTTTGTATATATGCAAACAAGTCCATATATAACTTTGTTTCTATAACATACTCCTGCATTTATGTTATATATACATAAAAAAGACTTCAGTTAGGATTTATGCAGGCTTTAACATCTATTTCTTCCCCAAGAAAAATCACTGTGCCTTGTGAGAACTTTGTGTGTATCAGTGAAGTATGTATTTTCTGTATGTGTTTCCTTAGGAATTCAATGTTTAGAAATGAAATCTCAAGGAAGGTCAGGTTGGTTGTTGGAATTGCCCAATAGAAGACACCTGTGGAGTACTAGTCTCAGCTGCAGGACACATCAGTCTCGCCACCAGCCCAGCCTATGAGTGGGTTTAAACTCCTTTTGAGGCTTTTACAACTAAAGTATTACTCTGTTCCTCTTCTTTTGATTTCAGTCCACCCATTTTCAGCCACTTTCTAAACCAGTATGACTATTTTAAGGGTCCCCAGTAGAAATGGTAAAAATAAAACTCTTAACTGGTACAAACTAAAGAGTTTTAGAATTGGATTGATATTTTGCTGAAGAGCAAGAAAGGCATTTGTCATGGGTTTTTAAACTATTTTTTCTGGAAAAATTTGCATTTTCTGTTTCCATAAGGTAAAGAACAGGACATCTTAATAACAAGTAAATATATGGCAAGAAATAATATCATTATGGTAATACAGAAATAATACCTTTGATTACTAGTTGTATTCATGGCAAGGGCGACTTTCCATAGATTGCTTCCAACTGTCCCATACATGCCTTACTTAGTTCTTCTTAATGACAAAATTAGAAATGTTAAGTTCTGCTTTTAACTCTGTAATTTGATTTTCCTTCTTTTTTATTGTTGTTAAATTGAATGGGGAGTTTGACACAAACAAGAAGATGGACTTGGCAAATTTCATCATCTGTGCCTATGCATGTGGTCCTTTCCTCCAGTTTGGTGCACAGGGGACCTGTCACTCCAAGGGATCATTTCTTTTGTCCTAGACTGCCAGATTGCACGTGTACGCATACCACATCCCAGGAAATCTCTATTCTTGCTTGGAGTGTTTCTGATTAAATAGTGCTTAAGAACCTATCTATTCAAGGGAAATTTTCACTTGCCAGATATGCTTGAAATTATTTTCATTTTGCAGTAGCAAACTGTCTGGAGCAAACTTAATAGTATCATTTGTCTGACATCTTTTTTTCTGTTAAATAACTTGAATTGTAGATTGCCTAAAAATCTCCTCAGTCATTCAGTAAGCAGAAACCTTTATTTTCTAAAGAACTGAAGAAAAATAACAGCTTGAAAGTCTTCATCACTTGGTGGTTATCAGTCAAAATGACAGAAATAGAATTTTTCTGTCAAATAATGTCTCTCGCTTGCAAGGCTCTGGGTAAATGAGTGTGTGAGCAGTGAAAAGAAAGGATTTTTAGGTCAAATATGCTGAAAACTTACTGTGCTTCTTTGCGTTCTCTGCATGTAGAGATCCTACATACTTTCATGTCCAAACCAGTTTAATTGCATCTTGGCTCTCTAAGAACATCAGAATGTCTATTATCTTTAGCTCATGTAGACTTTTGTGATCTTTTGGGAACATTACTATCTTTATACTGCACCCATTTGTTTCTTGCTGGTCTAAGCTGCTCGACTGAGTCAGATTTAAAGTGCCTGAGTAAAGGAGGCCCACATGCCCCCCATTACCATTTGAAGTCATCATATCCTAATTCTACTAATCTCTTTCCAAGAAAGTTTCTTTTTTTGCTAATTTTTCTAATATTTCTGCCGGAGATTCATTATGCTTCAATCTATTTCAGCCAAAATAAAAGCAAAGTGACAAAGTGGAAGAACATAGTTTAAAGCTATAAATTGTTCCTCATTATTACCTTCATTTACATTCCTGTACCCAGAAATCAGTACAACAGGTTTATTGGAAATAATTATCCAAGTACAATATCATGAAACTTGTTTGGTGCTTTATTGTAACAGTTTCAAGTTTATCCACCTTGACTCAAACCAACTACAGATTGAGAAGGAAGAAAGAAGCAAATCATAACATTTTTAGAATATGATTTTAATAGAAGTAGTTTACTTTGTTTTTTATCTTTGTTCTTTCTGTTTTTGCAATGACTGCAAAAACATTCTTTAACAACATGCAGTAAAAATATACATGCTGTAAAGTAAAATAAAATTAATTAAGAAAAAAAAGCAGAGGCAGATCACTGTTGTAAGAGAAGAGAGGAAAAAACTACCACTGAGCAAAGGGCAAGCATAATTAGATATGGGGAGAAAGTTTCAGTAAGTAGAGGTGGAACCACAAATTATGACGGAAAAAGAATGATGATACTGACCAGAAGCGTACAGAAGCTAAAATAGCACTACAAGACGATAAAAGGAAAAAAGTATAACCCAGGATATAGGAAGAACTGCTGCAAAACACCAAGAATAAAACTGAAATAGTAGGAAAAATATTAAGTGTGTTAACAAACAAAAAAAAAAAAAATTATATGGTACAAGATCACAAAGCAAATAGAAAAAAGTAAAAAAGCAAAAAATTATTACTTGTGGGGTGCAGTAACTCCTATTAGGAGTGTCTGGGCCTTTGCTCTTGTAGGGATGAATTAGGGGAATGCAAGAAGACCAGTGATTGTCTTTTTGTGAGGGAGGACTCCCGTTCCCCCAAAGATGACTAACGGGCACATTGAATAATGCCTGCTGTGATTGCAGTAACATAGGATTTAAAATCTGATAGTTGCTGCTGGACACTAAATCACTCTTCAGTGAGTCTGCAGTGAGGGCCAGTATTTGATTCTTTTTATCTGGCCTTGTGTATTCCCTGTATTATATTCATGAAAAAGAAAAAGCCTTTAAAATCTCTCCTGCAACTTAGTCTATAGCTTTTTCCCCATATGGCCTAAATGTGAAGTACTGTTCGGGTTATAACTGTGAGCATGTATGGCTTTAGTATTTTTTAACCTTTCAAATCTTGAACGAAATTAGAGCATTGCTGTCAAATTGAAAAATTGTTTGCTTCATTTGTAAGGCTTACCTTTGCAGTTACAAGATGCAACTGTCATGCAATCTCTTTAATTCCAGACTGCTTATGGAAAGATGCAATTGTAGTAGGCTTAGACGAGTCGCTTTTTCTGTGCATCATAGTGCATCATCATCCACTTCATGTCATGGTCTCTTTTGTCTGTCAAAGTAAACCATGAAGTCACTATTCAAAAATTAGAAACCCTTCATAATATGTGTTTGCACAGTTCTCTAGACATAAAACCATCCCTTTCTCCCAAACACACATTTCTGTATAGATAGAGAAATATTTTTGGAAGAGTGTTGATACCTTTTCCTTAAATGAGAAGACAATGTATTGTACCATGGAGTTAAAAAGGAGGTACTATCGTTTACTCTATACAGGAAGACATATGCAGCACAGACTTCAATATTCTGGCGAGTCACACCATCTCCCTTTATAGCTGATGAAGCAGAGTGGAATTCCAATGAGGAATTTGGGTTTGTCAGTGTGGGACTTGGTTTAGTTGTATAGATGTTCAAAGGCAGGATTGGAAGGTCTAGGAAAAGTTAGGTAGGTGCATCTACAGGCTGTCTATTAACAGCAGTGGTTAACACTCTGAAAAAGTGTACAGAGATGTGAAAAGTGTAAGGATGGGAAAAAGCCTAAGAAAAACTTTGCAGGGACGACAGTGGAAGAATACATCTCAATTACTTTTTTCTGTGTCTTAATCATTAAGTAGTTAGGGTTTTGGATGGGTTTTTCTAACCCTTCACTCTTCTTAATCAAAATTTGAACATTTCATTCCTTTGTGCCTGTAAATAGTTTATACTCAGGGATGTGTTCTGAACACTTCAGAACTCCCTCAGTGTTAATTTTGTCCACTTAAATAAACATAATTTATGTTTATTTTGATAGCAAACTAAGATGGGACAAATAGTCACACACACTGATCATGCAAAATGTACTTTTCAGACAATGCAAAATTCCTGGAAATAGTAAAATAAAATATAAATTAGGTAACATTTTTCTATTTATTAACAATTATCTCCCATTGTTATCTTGATTTAGCAACAAATTTAATGAGGAAAAAATTTTTAAAAACAAAGATAGTCCAGGTGGTTTCCCTTAGTACAAGGAGAGCACATCACGGATTTTTTTAGTAATTTTGTAGACCTAGCAGAAAAAAGGATGTTTTATTATCCTTCTGCAGTGATGTGAAAGGGAATAACTATTATACAGTACAATTCAGTTAGTACAATACAGCCATGGAAAATTAAGTGTGAAGTATGTTTCTTAAAAATTTAAGACTTAGGTGAGAAAAAAGTACATATTCTAAGTAGAATAGAGATATTAGCTCTAAGTACACATATGGAAGACAGTGGAAGTGCTCCCTGAAGAGGGTAGAATTGTCATGAACTACTTATGCCAAATAAATATTATGTCTTCTCAGTAGAATAAAAACCTTTGTGGGGATCTCTGAAGATTACAACCATGTATTGTTTTTAGTAATGTTTACAATATATCTGATGCAGTGGAAGCAGATAAGATCTTCACTTCACTTGACCTGTGGAAATAAAACCAAAAGAACAGTGTGCTGATACAAGGTTTGTGGAAGCTTGATCATTTTCCAGTAGTTCCACCTTTGAGATACCACTGCTACAAATCCATTTTCATGAAGTCATGTGTTGTATGTGAATCCTAGAGTTGTTTCGAGCAAGTATCCAAGCGGGTAATTTGCCTCAATGGACTCATGAGATTATTTTTTTAAACAGGGTTTTCTAGCATCACAGTGCCCAGTCCCTTCATTTTTATCCAGCTATTGTGAATCGTGAGTTAATTCTAACGAAAGGAGGGAGGGTTAGTGTGGATCTGTGGAGGCAATATATTCAGAGAATTCCAGTTACTGATAAGTAACCTAGTTTTCTCCTTCATAAATTTGCCTCCCCAGATCCCCACCCCTGAAGATTAACCAGCAGTAGCAAACCACACCGAGAGGACGGCTGAGGAGTGCTTAATTATAAAGGTACTGTGAAACAGTTCTCCTGATATGATCTAGCCTCAGCATCAAGAAAATAATGATGGTAAAGGTATGTAGCTAGCTGTATGCCACGCTACAAATTTTCAAAAAAATGGACACCAGCCGAAGGCAAGTTGAAATACTGACATCATTCTTGTCAAGTATCTATTAATATTCTCTGGCAGTTATTTTTTATCTGTGAATTAGAGGACTGAAAACTAAATGTATATCAACAGGGTGTGCATCTCTAGAATGCATTTTCAAAAGTTTTTAGACTAAGATGACTTTTGGTCTTTACAGTACAATTATCATTGTGTCCATACGGAAGATAATAAATTGGAGAAAAATAAATACCCCAGTTTAAGAGCGTAGGGTATTTTACATGCCATATATATGCTAGAAGAAGGAAATTAAGAAGTGGGTTTTTTTAATAAGTTAGCTGGAGTTACAATCAAGCTATTAGACATTCAAACAGAAGACCTTTTTTAGACCTAAACATACAATTCATGGAATGGAATTTTGTTTACTTTTCAGTTTGATTTTTGAGCAATATTTTATAACACTCCGAATATTCGTAGGCTCATGTAAAGTGGGGATGTGAACACTCTGAAATCAGGAATAAATCATGCATTTGATGGTTTGAATTTAGGCCAAAGAATTGTGATTCCTTTTGAGATACATTGCCTCTGAGATACCGTACCTGAGAAGGAGAGACTGTGTTTATCTGAAATAACCAACTGCTGAGTGAATCCTCACAAATGCAAAGATTGCTAACATTGCATATACTGGGACAGAATTTTGTTGTTTCCTTGTTTGCAGGGTGAGCCTTGGACTATAGTAGGTCACATCGATATATCAAGTGCTGTCACATGCCGATTTTCGTACATGTCTTTCCTTCCTTTAGCAGCCTATGACTTGGTCTTACAGTGATCTGGCAGCCTTTTAAAACAAGAGTTGATGATGAGAATTAGATACTTAGTGAAGAAGAGTTTTAAAACACTAGATGGTTTGTACACAGTGTGCTGTGTAGAGCTCCATCATATCTTGGTAATCATCTCTTCTTAAGGCGAGACTTTCTTCTTCAGAGAGTGTTGTCCCATCCCCTGTATTCCATTCCCCTTAAGCAGCATCATGCTCTTGTGAAACTCTAGTATTTGTTTTATTATGATGTGAGTGTATGAAACTGCTGAGTGAGTGGGTGATGACGGGGGGTGAAAAGGAGTTTATGGGCAATGGTGGCAAGGCATAAAAACCTTTGTGCTAATATTTGCTCATTAATAATTCACATTAATCATTCATAATAAATGGTTTGTGGAAGACCAATTCCTCTTTCCAACTGGTATTCCCCTTTCTACCTGTTTTTTTCTAACAGCGTCTTATTAAATGAATCCACTGCTTTAAAATTCCCATATCCAGGTCAGCATATAATGTGTTAAATTGTTGCAAACTACAGAAGAAAGTGTTTGCTAGAACTACAGTTTTTAGAGGGGTCAAAGTCCGTAAGCAGTAGCTTTTGTCGGTATAGTGAGGTCTACTAAGACTGCAACTGGAAATGTGGATGTATTGGTAACTGATCTTCATGCTGCTTTTGCAGTCATGGTTGCACATGGACAAGAAAACTGCATGGTCTTGTGGTGTGGGCTAGATTCACTGCTATAAGTATTTGGTGCATGTTTGTCCTCAAGGGGGTATTTGTACCTAGCAGGGAGCTATTTTAATAATGTTGTTGGTTGAGGACAAACAGCCTTTCCGTGATTATTGTCCTAGCCTTCTGCTGTACTCAATTCAGTTGAAACTCTTCCAGAATTCTGTGTCGTATTTCAGCTAACATCTGTCCTCACACTAAAATGCTACGTATTTGTGGTAAAAATACAGTTATATTAGCCTGAGACACTCAGGAACACATTCATCTTTTTCTAAAGTCATATCACGTCAGTATCATTCTGAGATCAACCAATGTCCTGCGCCTGAACTCTCAGCTTGTAGCACAAATTATTCTTTATTCCCTATGGGCTGCACGACTATACATTTTCAGTATTACATTTCACCTCACTATTATTATTTTATCCCTCTAAGTCATCCTGTAACTTTGTGTAGAAGGATTGTTTTCTGTATTGACATTACCTCATTGATGTTTCATGTTCCATAAGAAAAATTAATGGACATATTTCTACTACTCTCATAGAAGAACTCTTACTCTTTGGCCAGATATTTCCCTAAGCAGCACAAGGAGAGATATCTTCCCTTTAATTGGTTTCCTGTTCATCATTTTGTTTCTGGTTTAGTCTTCTACCTCCTACCTAACCATCAGTTTAGTTCCCTAGATGATGTTATTATAACTAATCAGTCAGAGAAATAAAGATGGCTTATACTATGCAATCAGAAGCTTGATCCCGTTCTGTTAGAGTTGCAGCAATGTGCAGGTGCATAATGCAGTTCCCTCGAACTCTGAAAGGTAGTTAGCTTTTGAAATGTTTCCTATCCCCTCTCAGACTGTCCAATTACCCCAATACACTTTTAAAGGAGTTATTAGCCCAGTTAGGGCTGGATCTCTTCTCTGCAAATAGGTTCCATGTTTGGGATTCAGGTTCCTGATGAAATTTATCTAAGCAGAGGTGGAAAAAGCCCCTAAACAAGTAACCTCCTGACATTTTGCCATAGTAAATTTTCTCAGTTCATTGCAGTTGACTTTCATGAACTAGTTCTCTTTATTCTTTAGTATTTGTCACTTGAAATGCAAAACCTTAGCAGAAAAGATGTTTTTACTTATCCTTTCATAACAAATTTGTGATTATTTTATTAATGATGAATTTAAAGCTATAGCTAAGGCTATAGAAATATTGAATCTTTAGGCTTGCAGTCTTTTTTTATTTTTTTATTTTCTTTCTCTGAAGGCTGCAGCTGCTTTGTTAAATTGATAGTTCACTCTGTTTTCTGGAAAAAATACCTGGTTTAAAATGCCGGAATAGGGTTTTTGACAGCCCTGTGCAGCAGACATAAATTGTGTGTGTGACCAGGTGGTACTTCAGTTTGAGGTTGCCTGTGATTGTCATGTTTCAGTAGGAGAAATTTAGATAGTTAGATGTGAAATCAGAAAGTGGACCAGAATTCACATTCTGATTTTCATGACACTAAATTTGTTCACGGAGAGTATTCTTCAAAAACTATTTAAAAGCTATCTCCACAGCTTGTAATGCCACACTATCAGAAATTAAAGTAGGATAACGTGTTAATAATTAGTGTACCAGTAGCAGACAGTGGATACTGTAAAAAGAAATTACAACTACTTGTAGTGGGTAACTCCCTGTTAAGGGGCACTGGGGCACCCATCTTCCAGCCTTACAGGGCATCACGAGGGGTGTTCTGTCTTCTGGGAGCTAAGGTCCGAGATTTTGCTGAGAGGGTGCCAAACTTGTCAAGAGCACAGACTACTATCCATTGCTACTCTTTCAGGTGGGCACAAATGATACTGCAAGCTGCAACCTGGGCAGAATCAAGGACGACTACAAAGCCCTGGGGGTGCAAGCAAAAAGTACTGATGCCCAAGTTATCTTTTCTTCCATTTTACCAGTTAAAGGAAAAGGTGCAGACAGAAATAGACATGTAATGCAAATTAACCTCTGGCTTTGTGGCTGGTGCCGTTGTGAGGGTTTTGGCTTTTATGACAATGGGACATTCTTTGATGACTGTAACCTGTTAGGGAGGGATGGAATCCACCTCTCTAGAAGAGGCAAGGGAATCTTTGGCAGCAGGCTTGGCCAACTTGGTGAGGTGGGACTGAAGGAGTCAGGGGGCAGGGTCCAAAGTGATGATGCTTACACTGCTGCAGCTAACTGGGAAATAAGCCAGGCCAAACATGATCAGCAACAAATATCCCTTAGATGTCTGTCAAGATGAGAATCAGAAGACCGACCACCTCAAGTGTATGTATATCAATGCGTGCAGCCTGTGGAACAAACAGGAGAAACTGGAGCTCCGCACCCATAAAGTCATGATATCATAGGAATAACTGAAACATGGTGGAACAACTCACATGACTGGAGGATTGTGATGGGTGGCTATAGGCTGTTTCATGAAGACAGGCAGGGAAGAGGAGGAGTCACACTCTATGTTAAGGAGAACCGTGAATATATAGAAGTCAGCTAGGGCAATTGTGGAAGCCCTATCAAACACCTCTGCGTAAAGATCAGAGGGGTTGTCTCCAAGTGGGATCGTACAGTAGGTATCTGCTACTGACCTCCAAACCAAGATGATATGGCCAACGAAGCATTATGTGGGTTACTTAAGCAAGCTTCGGGTCAACAGAACCTGGTTCTTATGGGTGACTTGAACATTTGTGGGAAGAAGAGTACAGTAGCTCATATGTCATCCATCAGCTTCCTGGCATGCGTAGAGGACTGCTTCCTTATACAAATATTAGATGTGCCAACCAGGAACAAAGCACTACTGGACTTGCTACTCACAAACCAAGGAAAGCTCTTTATCTCGGTCAGTGATAGCCTTGGCAGCAATGATCACAATGTTGTGGAGTTTAGGATCCTTCTGAGCACGCTGAAGGTTAATACAAAGGGTGTAGATTTTAGAAGAACACGCTTCAGGTCGCTCAGAACTCAGATGGGAGGGATTCAGTGGGAAGCTTCCATAGACAATAAAGGAGGAAGCGAGTGCTGGGAATTTTTCAAGAATGCTCTCCTGGAAGCACAAGACCAATTCCTCCCCTTTAAAGGTAAGGGAAGTAGGTGGAGCAAGAGACACCCTTGGCTTAACTGTGAACTTCTGAGTCTGCTCAAAACCAAAAGAGAAACATACCAGAGTTGGAAAAGAGGAAGAATACCTGCTGAGAACTACAAGGGCATTGCCAGAGTGTGCAGAGATAGAGGTAGAAAAACAAAAGCTCAAATTGAAATTGGCCAGAGATGTCAAAAAATACAAGAAAGAGTTCTTCGGGTACATAAACAATGATCCAGGAAATTATAGGCGGATCACTCTTACTTCAATCCCTTCAAGTTACAGAATGAATCCTCCTGGGGGCTGTCACAAGTCAAATGAAGCATGTGGTTGGGAAAGGGCAAACAAAGTTTGTCAACCATGCTTGATAAACCTGTTCGCCTTCTACAATGAAGTAACCTGTTCAGTTGATGTAGGGTGAGTGGTGGACATTGACTACCTGGATTTCTCCAAGGCTTTTGACACTGTTTCCCACAGCCTCCTTTTAGAGAAACTGATGCACCATGACCTAGACAAGTGGTCTGTGTGGGGAACTTGCAAACAGGCTGCACCCAGCAGGTGGTGGTAAATAGCTCTTTTTCCAACTGGCAACCTGTCACAAGTGGAGTCCCCATGGATCAGTATTGGGTCCAATGCTGTTTAATATCTTCATAAATGATCTGGATGATGGGATCCTGTCTATCCTGATGAAGTTTGCTGATGACACCAAACTGAGTGGGGAAGTTGACACTTTAGATGGGAGAGCCACCGTGCAGGAAGACTAGGCTGGAAAAGTAGGCTAACAAGAACCTTATGAAGTTCAACAAGGTTTTGCACCTGGGAAAACATAATCCAGGACAACAGCATAGGCTGGGATCTGCCTGACTGGGGAGCAGCTCTGTGGAAAGGGACCTAGCAGCCTGATGGACAACAAGCTCAATATAAGTGAACAGGGTGCTGCTGTGGCAAATAAAGCCAACAGGATGCTGGGTTGCATCAACAAGGGCATCACCAACAGAGATAAAAGTCATTAGCCCACTCAGTGCTTATCAGGCCACACCCGGAATAATGTATTCAGTTTTGCTTCTCGCTATGCAAAAAAGATGTGGACATGCTGAAGAAGGGTCCACAGGAGGGCCACCAAGATGATCAAAGGACTGGAAAGTCTGTCATATGAGGAAAGGCAGAGAGAATTGGGTTTCTTCAGCCTTGAGAAAAGAAGGTTTCGGGGAGACCTTATCACCACATTGCAGTATTTAAAGGGTGGCTACAAAGATGGAGGCTCTCTTTTTACGAGGAGTCACATGGAAAAGAGGAGGGTAATGGGTATAAGTTACTGCTGGGGAGGTTCTGACTGGACACAAGAGGAAAATTTTTCACAATGAGAACTATCAGCCATTGCAATAATCTCCCCAAGGAAGTGGCAGATGCCTCAACACTGGACACTTTTAATATTCAGGTGGACACCTCCCTGGGCCACCTTGTCTAGACTATGCTTTTGCTAAGAAAAGTTGGAGCAGATGGTCCTTGAGGTCCCTTCCAATCTGGTATTCTTTGATTCTCTGATTCTCAGATGTCATTATGTTTAGCATCTTATTAGAAGACTGTCAGCAGAGTTCTGAGGAGATTATTTTGTTTTCCTGGTATAGCATTGACATAACACTAGTAAGTTCAGATGTGAACAGTGATCTGTATTAATGTCAGCACGTTTTCCCTGTGTGTTTGACATAGCCAGAATTTTGATGATATTTTGTATTCTCTTCAGTGTCTTTCTGAGAGGCAGTGGTGGCTAGTCAGTCTCCATCCCAAGGCTCTGAAGAGCTTTTCTTTCTTGGACACTTACAAAGTGAAAATTATTTTGAGGTTAAGTCACTATGTAAACGATTAAGCAAGGAAAATACTGTCTTGAGACTGGATCTTCTGGTTAGTATGTCAGCTGACTTTTTTAGAATACTTATCATAAGCTACTTGGGATAAGACACTGTCCTCCTGCTTGTACAGCCGTATCCTAGACACCTTAACCCTTTTAATAAAGTATGTTAAAGTCACACGTAACAAACTTGTTTTATGTCTCTGAAAAGCACTTCTACTAACCAAATCAAAGCAGAAGAGAATACTGAAAACAAAAGCATATTTGGCTGTGGGATTCTGAGGAATCATTATTTTGCTGTCTTCTATAATTTCATACTCAAACCTGGGTGTTGCACTTTGGTAGCTCTTGTTAACACGTAATTTGGGGACAAATAAGATAAAGAAATGTGCCAAGTAAAAAAAATGTTCTCGCTTTCATTTTTTTAGAGGTATTTTTATTTTCAGCTCTTCCCTTCACTTTTTTAAGATGCCTATTCATTTCTCCCATGCTTTTGCATTTGTACCTTCTTGTTCCTTGACCTGTCTTCCATGAGCCTGATGTTTATGAACAGCCATCTAAACACTTCGTCTCCATGACAAAGTACTCTTCAGAAAATGAATGGTTCTAATCGATCCGGCCTGTGCAATTCTGGGATTATTCACTGATCAGTTCTGAGCATCAGCAGGAGATATCATAACTTATACCATATCAAAGATCATAACTGAACTTAATACGTTTTGGAGATATTCCAGTGTAGGTGTACTTTTCGGTACATTCTTTATAAAGTTCAAGTCCAACTTTAAAAGTTATGACTAATTTATGAAGTCACACATAATGAAAAGTTTAGTTAATTTTATTATTGCTGCATGCTGTCAGGGAATAATTTTGTGTAAAAAATCCTAAATTAAAGATAAATTATCATTATTTTAACTTGCTTCATGGAAAGCCTTTTTCTTTGTGTTACGTGGACATCACTCTTTACCAGAGAAGTGTATCAGAGTTTCCTCTGCATTATAATGTTTTAAAATTGGCATTAGTGACTACATTTTAAAAAGCTCTAGTATTCTTGATGGATCAGCCTGAACTCTATCCTACAGAAACATGTAAGACTTCATGAAGATCTCTTGAGTAAAGCAAAAACGTGAGATAAGGATTACCATTGCTGTGCAAAGGTTAGATCTGACTTGAGAGTAAATGCTTAAATCTTGCAGCATTGCAACTCTGCTGACAAAGACAAGCTCTAGTGGAGCTGTGAAAGAATTTGGCATTTCTTTTTTGGTATTCTGTGACCAAAAAAAACTTGCAGCCATATTTTCTTCGGACACCAAATTTGCTTAAAAGTGGATAAGTGGGAGCTACAAACCTGGTGATCTTCATCCTATTTAAACTGAGAACTGTTTTGGGGGGATAATAAGGCTCTTATGTTGCATTGCGCTTGTATGCTCAAATTCCACCACAGAAGTAGGCAGTGAATTTGCCAGTCATCTCCGAGGCTTCAATCTCACTCTGGGGTACTAAAAATCGTGCCTTCTTTATGAAGTGAGCATTGGCGTTGTAAAATAGGTAATGAACAATTAGCTTAGCCACATCTGGTTAAATCTATATTTTGCAGTCTTAAATGCCACATTACAAAAACAGAAGAAAATACACTTAAGTAAAGCAAAGATCCTTTTCTGTGGTCTGCCTTCAGTATATGACCATGTGAGAGACGTGAAGATGATCTTTGCATCTGAGACCCACAGAAGTAGTGTAAGGAACAGAATAAGTCAAGGTACTGATCTTTTCTTTGGCAAAACCCTGTCCTTAAATGTTCATAGGCCTAAAGGAAAGCGGTCTTCAGAGCTCGAGGGAATGCTCTGCACCTGACCTCTGTATAACCAGCACTTTGTAGTAGTGTGGATATTTCAACTGGAGATCAGCCATCCTTTAAATATCACTCTTAAAGTTGGTCCTTTGGTTAGAATCTCAATTATATTTCCCTCTTTTTCTATTTTGATCTACTTTAGTTATTGTAATAATGTGTTTTGCATCCATAGTGTAACAAAAATAATTATTTTCTGTCTCTTCTTACCTCTGCAATCTATAAATGAACTATGCATCCCAGAGTATGTTAAGAGTGGTCTTTCTGGCACTTCTTTCAAGAAGAATAAAAAGAAACTGATCATTCTCAAAATAGTAAATTCCAATGAGAGAGAACATAATGACCATTATTTATCTGTACTGGAGAAACTGAGAAGTGCTGGAGAAATCTAGCATCTCCCTTACACCACAAGAGGCTGATAAAATATGGTAGTGGACTTCAAGAGACAGGTCTTTTAGTATAGCATCTCTAAGCTTATATCACATCTTAAGGTATTACAGTTGTATTTTTAAAAAGCAGGTCTTAATCATCAAATATTTGACAGCAAACAGCATAAGGAATAAAAATTGCTAATATATCCTAACCTTTCAGTCTTTTTCAAATAACTAGAGAAATAAAGGTGCTCTATATTGAACAGAAACGTATTAAACCCATACAATATGTTGAAAATATATGTTATTTAATATATTTTATTAAAAGGCCAATAGAATCACAGACATTGAACTCCTTTGGCTGCACATCTATTCACAGTATTATGTTAGTTTGGGATACTAGGTAGTACTCCCCAAGTTCTTGACTGGAACAGAAGACATCCTGTAGTGTCTGCTCATACAGTTTGGGTCATTACTGGAGAATTCTATCAAATATTTTAAAATGAGGACAGTTCAAAGGTAAGGATTACCACCATTTTAAAAGTGACAAAGTAAAAGGCAAAACAAGATTCAGTCTGCTAAAGATGGATTTGTTTGGTATAAACAGTTTTTATGTTGTGATAACCTACATGTGTTCTTCGCAGGGGAGGAGCTGTGCACCGGCCTCATTTCAGGCTGTTCCTTGGACTGTTCCTTCGGCTTCCAGACTGACATTCACAACTGTGAGATCTGTCAGTGCCGACCGCGGCCTAAGAAGTGCAAACCCATTGTATGTGACAAGTACTGTCCCTTTGGATACTTGTACGTATTATTCTGAAAGCATATTTAATACAGTCCCTGTACATATTGAAAATATGCAAAATCCAGGCATGTGTATTTGTGCTTACTTTCTGGCAAAGCAGAGGAAAATGTAGGAAAAGAGAAATGTCATTACTTTATGTGAGATTAAATTATTCTTCAAAATAGATTTTGATCAGATTAAGAAACAGCAACTAAAAAACAGTGGCAGATTATAAAAGCAGAGCAATACTTAAATTTTTTCAAAGAACGTTTGACAAGCAAGATGAAAAAGCTACTTAAAAGTAACATCTCTTGCACGTAGCTTTTTGAAATTCTGTTTGCATATTCTGCTGTGATACCTTTTTATTTTATAGCCCATTTATTTTGTTCAAATTATTTTCTAATATTTCAAGGTTTTTTCAGTATTGATATGACAGCAGACTAGTTTTAGTGAGACATTTCTGGTAGTTACTTTACAGGATTTGTGAAGAACAGTACCATCTCTTAGATAAGTTTTTGTAAATGTATTCAAAACCTATATTGTTGCTGGAGTTCTTTCTCCATAAAATGAAATATTTGTGGATTTTATTAGTTTGTGGAACAGGTGCCAAAAACTAGGCAGATATTTTGTCACATAGAAATTTCTCAGTTACCATCTTATATATATATATATGTATTACGTTTTCATAGAATGATGTTCAATGGAAGTGACCTTAAAGATCATCTAATTCCAGCCCCCCTGCCATAGGCAGGGACACCTCCCACTAGACCAAGTTGCTCAAAGTCCCATCCAACCTGGCCTTGAACGCTGCCAGGGATGGGGCATCCACAGTTTCTTGCGGCAGCCTGTTCCAGTGCCTTACCACCCTCACCATAAAGAATTTCTTCTGAGTATCTAATCTAAACCTTTCTTTTTTTCTAACTCTCTCTTTCATTTAAAAACCATTACCCCTTGTCCTGTCACTACACACCCTCATAAAGACCCTCTCCGCATCTCTCCTGTAGGCCCCTTTAGGTACTGGAAGGCTGCTATAAGGTCTCCCTGGATCCCTTTCTTCTCCAGGCTGAACAACCCCAACTGTCTCAGCCTGTCTTCATAGGAGAGGTGCTCCAGCCCTCTGATCATTTTTGTGGCTGATGGGACCATGTTACTGCCTTCTTTTAATAACATTTTATTTTCTACGTTATGACAGCTGATCTTCAGATAACATTCATATGTAATTTTTCCTCATGCTCAAGGAGTGTGTGCATGCATGTGTTTGCATAACAGTGGAGACAGTTGATATGAACTACAAAATCTTTTCGTTTTTACCCAGTGTGATTTACTATCTTTCAGCTTGGAACAGGAGAACGTTGTTTTTAATTTTAATGTTATGAATGCATAAATAAGTTACTATTTTCAAGGACATTTGCTTCAGCCTATTCAAAAGTCATAATATGAGAAAACCATTAAAAAAGGTCTGTCTAATATCTTTTGCCAGTGCCTTTTTGGACCTATACAGATAGAGCTGAATATATTAATGAACCAAGATCTAGGTGTTTATTTCCACTCTGGCTAACTCTATTCTTTGACTTTTCTGTGGTATCTAAAGCAGTCAAGTTCGTTTCTCCTTTTGGTTTCTTTCAGTTTACTACTACAGGTTTTCTTCACTGGCAGTCCCGATGTAGATGTCTCACTAAAGTGTTAAAAATGTTTTTCTACTGCTGATAAGAACTGTTCTGAGCTATACTTACCAAAGTCATTTACACGTTAATGTGTTTTGCTTGTGTAAATGTGTTAAGTTTACTGTTACATTCTTCTAGTTTATTGTGCAATAACTTTTTCAACAACATGGATTTAGGAAGAAATACTCTCTTTTATATAATGAGCAGGTTTATCTGGTTGGGTTATATTAAACCCTAATTTTTGTTAAGAGGAAAGTGGACATTATTTTTACAACTTTAAACAGAACGTTGTAGAGATCTTAATAACCTGTGGCGAACTGAATATTTTTTTTACCTTCAAAATTCTGAATGTTCAGGAAAAAGCAAATAGTCTTTCAAGATAAGACAGTAAATATCCTTTCCTGGGCCTGTGATCCCAGCTTGTGTGACTGGCAGTAATGTTCTTGATTTAAGTCTACCTCATTAGTGACCAGATCATGTATAACTGCTAAAAAGAATAGTGTTTTCTTTCGTCCTGTTTTCTTCCTTAGCTTTCAGTAATGATGCTTATATGTATTTTACTCTGCAACTTCTGATTTTTTATTTCTTTTCTGAAGCAGTGGTCTCTCTGTACTATTGTCTTCTGTGCTTTAGTATTGTTAGTTTTGCAGTGAAGTTGGCTGTTCCATGTGGACTGAATTGCTTAATGAACTTTGATTAATTCAGAAGTTTGTCACTTTGTTTGAGAGATCTGACTTTCATTTTACTAGGCTTGCTTTGTACACCCAAGGGAGACTAAAATTACCAAGTAATATGCTTCAAATGGAAACTCAGATCTCCAGAAATGGAGATTAGTGAAAAGGAAGAAAAATGGTAAACAAGTCGAAGTTAAAAAGCATAAATACTGAATCTTGCAATTGCAATTATTCATGGGAAGTCCTAGACATGATAAAATGACAACCCGATCAGAAATTGACTCATGGAGTATCAGATGTGGACAATTTAATACCTTGCCTGGGCACTCCCCAGTCCAGGGCGTGCTGCCTGCCCCATCGCACCGTATCCCCTTCAGAGGAGCTTTGGGAGGTCGGTGAAAACATCACACAGGTCAGGATTGCTCCACAAGCTAGTGCTGAACCACATGACTCATCTTCAAATAGAAAGCATTATAAAAAAAGATAATGTTGAGCCTTTCACAGAATTACACCACTTGTTGTAAAGAGTAGTAATTTTTAGCCTGTGTGTGTGACTCATTTAGTACATTGACCTACAGAGGAAAACTACAGATTTCTTGTATGTGTTTTCTGTACTTAGATAAGCTGAAACACACTCTTCTTTTTCTCCTTTTTTTTTTTTTAAACTAAAAAGTTCATAAAACACTTTTATTACAGTATCTATGTGAACTATGTAGCAAAAACGTTTTAGAAATGACAGCAAATATTCGTGGGCATAGTGTGGTAGCTGGGAGTAAGATAAAGATGTTTTAAAATTACCAAGTTGACTTCAGACTGATGCTACCATTTTAGATACCTTGTCTTTGAAATTATCTTTCCTTTTCATTTTTGTACACCTGAAAAAAATGAACTTTAAACTTTTTTAAGCTAACTGGAAACTAATCTTCAATTTGAATTCTGATTTTAAATGTAGAATGCAATTTAAATATGCACAATACTTGGCTGGTATTTTAAAATTATGAGTGTCTTAAGATGATTGTAATTTTAAAAAAAATAAACCAATACCGGAAATGAGCACAATAATCTTGTCACTGTCTACCAAATACATGAATAATTGCACTAAATGAAATGAATAACATTTAGCGACAGTTATGTATGTAACAGTTTGTAGTTTAAAGGACTAAAACCGTGGTAAGAACTATTTTAAGATCATTTCACCTCAAGTCTCTACTTCGGTGCTAAAATTATTTAGCTCTGCAGTAGTATAGTACATTTTTTTGGTTTTTTATCACTGCTGTGCCAATTTATTTTCTAAAATATCAACCTTTATGTGACTTCCAAGCCTATTACAACCATCAAAATCATAGGATTTAATCTCCATTTTTGTTTAAAACTTCATTGACAAATAGGAGACTACAGAAGCAAGTATTAAAAGAAAATTTTATTACAGAGTGAGAAATTAAGGAGTAATTGGAAAACCTGAGTTCATGCATCTTTAAAGAAACAAAAACCTGTTCACAATTGTTTGAAAAAAAATGCTCAATAGAGTTCACTGTTTGAAAGCTCTGCACATTAATGGAAAGCAGCATTTCTTTTAATATTAAAAGCGCTGTGGTTACAGACATTAAGGAGGAAAAAATAGATGGATAGGAGGACAGAAAGTCTTTCATTCTCTATCCTACAATGTGCCAATTTGTTTTACTCAGCCTTTTACCTAAAAATTAAATAAAGTTTTCTGGAGCTTGAAGTCAGGCTTTCCAGAGATTTACATAATTTATTTCTTCTCTATCCCTCTCAATGTTCTTCTTTAACTTCCCATGTCTTGTGTTTGTTTTGAGGGGAGCTGGGTGCATTTAATGGTGTAGTATTAGGTGAGGGATCTGTCAGTTTCCTAATAAATGTTTTCCCCAATTTCAGTGAGTTATCTCATTAGATCAGTGTGTTTATCAGCACACTCGTAAAAATGATTTATTGGGTTTTTTTCCCCTCTTAGTCTTGAACTTCTTCATTACAAGTTTGAAGTTTGTTTTTTTTTCCCTGTATCTTGGGAAGGCACAGAAAACTATCTGTATATGAAGGGAAATAGTACACTTGTGCCTAAACTTAGAACAGTATTAGCTATCTTCCTGAGAAGAGACAAGCAATGTTCAGTACAGGAGTCAGAAGCAACATGTTTACAGTGCTGTGAAGAGATGCTGTCAGGTGGTGCTCTAGACTCCTGCCTCGCTTCACCTGGAAGCTTTGGAAGCATTTGTGTTCTTGTGTACTTTGTCTGCTGAAAATTTCTCTGGTTTTCTCTGTTTCAAAATATGTTACAGTGTGTCTGCTACTTTTTATATGGTTCATTGGAATCCACTTGCTAGTTTTCAAGTAAGCTTTGTGTCTGCTTATTTAACATTTTCGGAAATCTCTCTGTAGTTTTTATATGCAAGAGAGGAAATCTACCATACTTTACCTATTGGAGAAAAAAAAGCTAACAGCAATTTGTGTTATAAAGACAGTAATTATAGCGGATTCCTACCTACCCAACTTCTTCATAGTATTAGAAGTTATTCTTTCTACTTTTTCACTTGAAAAAAGAATTCATCATCAGTAGTAGTCACAAGCACATACATCTCTATTATCTGCTATGGCTTGAAAGTACCAAATACAGAGATTTTGCCAGTCACATGGAGGGAGCACATGCCAGGGATGGAGACCTGTACACCCCATAGACCCACTTAACCTAATGAGGACAGTTAATGGTAACTTCTTTACTTGATCAATCACTTCTTTAGGGGATGGTTTGCTTCAAAGATCATGATATGTTAAAGTGACCTTCTGACCTTTTTTTGACTCTGAAATTGTTTTGCTCATCTAGGAAGAACAAGCATGGCTGTGAAATCTGTCGGTGTAAGAAATGCCCAGACCTGCCTTGTGGTAAAATCTGTCCGATGGGCTTCCAGCGGAACAATCACGGCTGTTTTATCTGCAAGTGCAGAGGTACGTGCAGGGCATTACCACCTCTAATTACAACTTGTTTTCAAAGCAGTTGGACGCTAGAGCAAAAGAAAAGGATTACTGCACAGAATATGTAAGAAATGAAACATGGCAACTGGTGGGAGAGCTGGTTCAACTTTGCTCAAATGAATGTATTGTTTTGCAGGTGTTTGTTATTATCTGTGTTCATCTTGACTTCAATAGAAAGCATCGGCTCCACTTTAATAACCCATTACAAAGTCACAAAAATCAGTTCACTATCATTAATAAAAATTATATCAGGTTCTTAGTAACTACTAGAAATAAGCTAGTCAAGAGGGCTTTTTTTTTTCAGTATCAGTGTTCATCTTCGCTTCTTCACCATCATCTTTTATTTACAAGCTCAAGTAACCTAAACTTCACCACTTAAAATTAGAGTGCTGTTTCTTGGACACTTTTCAGGTGGTCTCAAGGAACAATGAGTACAGAGAGCGATTACCCAGGAGAAAGGACTTGAGTATTCTTAAGCTTAAGATTTCACATATGCCACATCCAGAACTTGTAACTACCAAGTTCAAGGTGGAGACTGAGATAAGATATTCATTAGTTGTCTGCTTTATTTCTGTGCTGCTTTTAACATGTCTCTTTAAGGATATTTTCAGTTTGTGTTGGTCTGGGTATCAGACTCCCTTCATTGCTTATCTCCATATGTTGCATTTAATAACTTTTTGTTTTTGCTCCTAACGAAGATCCCAACTGCTCTTTCACGCATATTGTCTTTCTTACTTGTGTGATTTCTTAGCTATAGGCAAGTAAGTTTGAGTATTTTCCCATTGCCTTGTGTAAAGACTCCATACTTAACTTTTTTAGCAGCTATTTCTTTTGCATTGTACAGAAATGATAAGATATAATAAGACAAGCTATGGGAACATGGGACTGAAAGAAAGTGTACGAGTTTCCTGAAGTTGCTCTGCTGTAGTTGAAGGCAAACATGCAATCATATAAGTCAGAAGGACCTGACATATTTTCTCCACATGACATACATGCAGAAAATGATAAGAAAACTTTAAGACTTATAGCAAAAAAAAAAAAAAAAAAAC
>VXAK01016129.1:21368-41215 GCA_013399435.1 Arenaria interpres | reverse complement strand
TAACTGCTGATTGGAGTCCCATTGAGAGAAGTCTTATCTTGTCATTTGTCTCCATATTCACAATCAGCACACTTTTCCTGATCGTAGTGGTATTGTGATGGAATATACACAAGGTGTTCTCTTAGGTGTGCCATCCCAGACTATAAACAGGTGCAACTCTTCAGTTAGTAATTATGTGTATGCACACCTTTAAGTCCCTTTCTTAACAAGGATGGATTTTAAAACATGCACAAACATTTAGTGAAAATAACTTGATCCCTCTGTAAGTAGGATTTTTTGTTGTTATGATCATAAAGATACCAAGCCATGGGCATACCAGTTCAACATCACTTCATTAGCAACTTGTCCAAGAATAATTAGAGCAATCACCAGTATGTTCTGGGGAAGCTGTGACTCCTTATTAAGATTTTGACCCAAAATCCCTAAGTAAGAGACAGGGACAAGTAAATCCCCTGCTTGTGAATTAGCTCCACTTTCTAAATTGCTTCTGCCAGAAATAGCTTATGTTAGGATTAATAGAAGCAGAACCGTAGAAGCACAGGGCTAGGGTAGTCCTCTGGAAAACTGAGAGTCCGTTCCTTTGCCCTTGTATAAAATAGAGAGTATCTGGATAATCCTTGACAGATGTTTGTCTAAGATTTAATTTATTAAGAATCTCCACTCTCAATAGAAAAAAAAAACCAAAACCCTCTCTAAAATAATGTTTTCCTATGGTTACCAATATGTGACATTTTAAAATAAATTTTCTAATATTCCCGTTTCCCTTTCTGCAAATTGAGCCAGTTACTTCTTGTCCTAAGCTCAACAGACATGTGGAACAGCTAAGCACCATTCTGTTTAGAATTCTTGCAATATTTACAGGGTTGTAACTGGAATCCCCTAAACATTTTTTGGTTGGTTGTTTGGGTTTTTTTCCTATGTCAAATAAACCCGGTTGTTTTGTTCTCTCATCACAGTTTAAAAACCGGATATTGTACTTTAGCAGTAGCAAAAACTTCAAACTAGTAGAGGTATTAGTACTGCATTTAAATTTACAGTGCTCCTGTATTTGTATCTTAGATGAAACTTGCCTTCTCTGCTGTGTTATCGCATTACTGACTCATTTTTACTTTTGAGCTACTGTAATCCCAGGTCTTTTCCACCATACTTCTAATTGTTATTCCCAATTTGTATTTGGGTATTTGGTTTCCTCTTGAAGTATTATCTTTTATACTAATTTTAGTTAAAAAGTGAAAACAATCTGGTTTTTGAGTTAATTTTGAATTGTTGCCTTTATGCTTGACTTTTTCCTCCAAATTTTGGACTATACTTTAGAATAGTTTAGGAAAAAATTTGATTACATCAGATACTTTATTAAGAAGGGAAAAGGGCAGTACTATCTAAAGCTTTCGTGTGTCAATAATCATTTTAATGTAGGCCAGTATTCCAATGATATTAAGTCAAATAGGAATTAATATATAATCTTATATGAAAGTATGAAAGTATAAAAGTATAGTAACTGAATGTAATTTTTTTATAGTATTTCTGTTTGTGCAATAGGATAAAGTCTGTTTTAAGAAATATTTCATCTTTATGCCATGGCTTTTCTTTTTAATTCACAAAATGGTATACTAATGTAATTTCTGTGTATGAGGTTCTTATTCTGATAACATGCATCAAACTAACTCTGTACCATCTGTTTGTGGTTGTTAGACCACCTTTCATAGATCTGCCACAGCTGAAGAAGGGCTTACCTACATGTTAGTAAAAAATCAACCAACCAAAAACAACAGAAAAACCACCGTACTAAAATTACATATAAACATCACTAATCTTCATACTGCATCCTTTTTTAAACACAAAACAAAATAAGCAACTTAATACAAATAAACTTATATATACATGTCAGCAGAACATGGTTGACATACCACTGAAAACAAGTCAGTTCACTGACAAACTGATCCTAAATCCTTCATCACCATAATGATGTGGGCAAGGGAGTGTTGGGCTCTAAATTCACTCTGCTGATTAACAAAGAATATATTGAGGCTGTGTCCTGCAGCACTTAAATAGCTCCTAAGATATAAATAAGACTTTATCCTCCCTGGACCAACTGCTTGCGTGTTCTGGCTGAGTGCAAGTAATGCAGCAGTCCAAGTTACTGTATTCTCATCTCAGTAAAAAAATTGTCAGAGCAGTTTTCTTTCAAGCATCTCATTTATCATAGTAATGTAAACAAATTATTTCTCATAGATGTTTTATGAAATATTTTCAGCATGAACCTGTTAGAACTTGCTTGTAAGTTTTTGTCATTCGTGATATAACACCATCCTTAGCTCTTATAAATGCTTTTATATTCTACTTGCTATCAGATGTCCACATTATAATCTAATACACTGTAATAGTTAAACCTTTCATTTTAGATGTTTTGTGCTTTCTGCTCTTTCCCTCCATTGCATTTCTCTTTTTTTTTTCCATATTATTTAGCCAGTACTGCATTTCTGTATAATTAAAAACAGTATAGGTGCAACAGAAAGAAGTGATTATATTTTCCAAGGTAATACTACATCCTACCATCCCCTTCAGTATACTTTCTAATTGTTTCATGTGTGTTGTTACTTTATTTCTAAGTGTCAATGATATAATTATTATTCATTTGGTCTTACATGTGCTTTAAAAATAAATGCAATCCAGGCATGAAGCTGGTATGGTTTTTTTGTTAAGCAACACATGTTTATCAGGACACTTCATTTTCCTTTGATTTTGTGCAGAGGCAACTGCTTCTCTTATGCCTCCCATCAAAACAGGCTCTTGCCTGTCAATGGATGGGCGCCGACACGAGAATGAGGAGAGCTGGCATGATGGCTGCAGGGAGTGTTACTGTCATAATGGACGGGAAATGTGTGCCCTGATCACCTGCCCTGTTCCTAATTGTGGAAACCCTACCATACATCCAGGGCAGTGTTGCCCATCATGTCCAGGTAACATGCTTTCTTCAATGTGCTTTGTAATCAGATTTCATTTCACATGTGTTCTGTTTCCTAATACATGAAAATAATCTCATGCATCATTCAGTAATAGGCATATATGAAGGCATTATATTCTATGCCCGAATATAACATGATGAGTGGCTTTCATTAAGATCTCAGATGTGAAGGGTGGGAACTTAAATAAAGCACATGCATGTTGTGGATCCTAAAATGTTGATCTTTGACACATTGAAACCTTTAAACTAGAAAAAGTTTCTATATTTGCTGATCTATAATAGCAAATTCATACTTATACACAATTTTGTTACCTGTAATGAAAACGTAATGTCTTATTATAATACTTGCTTTTTTTTTAACTTGAAGTGACATTTTAATAAAATTCATCTCCTGGTCTGTGTTTCACAACCCCTCAAAGGAGTACACATTTAAACGGACATCTTAAGTAATTGAACACTATGATTCCATGTTATAAGGGAAGGCTTCGCTGCCACCAGCAGTAGAACATATTTTTAATGCTTTTGGTGAGAAGGCCAGGTACAATTAATGTTGCATTCCAATGCAATTCTAATAATAAGATGTTAATATGAAAGACATCTATGAAAGATGCTGGAGTGTGGATAGAGTGTAAGATTAATGCCCTCTGTCTTCAGAATGGTTCCTACGATATTTTACATGCTAAATAGATTAATTTGTAATACAGTGATACTGTCTATGACTTTATTGTAAGTCATGTTACAAGTGGGAACAATGAGGCTCATGATATTACTATAAATATCAAAAAGGTAAGACAGCACTGGCAGGATATAAGCAATTACAAACTGTTTCAAGTTCTTTGTAAAAAACTGGAAATCCTCGGGGCAAATTAATCAGCCAGATCCTTTTTCTGAAAGTGACAGAGAGGAGTGTATCCTCCCTAAAATCTAGGATAATCAATCTCTTTAGATCTCGTAGACAAATGGTGATCTCTAGCCCAGTTCACACCTTGTGGTAACTGGAAAAACATAGACCCCAAAAAGATCTGAGACTCCGAAAGGTCTGTCTCTCTTTCTCAGTCTGCACCACTCTCCTCCCCTTAGTATCAAGACTGGGCCCTGTGGTTCCATAGCCAGATGTGGTGTTACTTTTGGCACTGGCTGTCATGGCTTCACTGGCTTTTTCAATATTAAGGAATTTAGCAGTGGTTACTGAGGCTGAGCTCTTTGTCTTGAGCATCCTAGTAATGACAACCATTAATGAAATTTGTAGCTGAGATGGAAACACTAAGGAGAATATTCCCACCAGTGATGCACACTAGGGGAATCATCCTTCACTCCCTTCTCTTCCATTATCAACTATCTGGCTAGTTGGACAAGGAATTTAAAAGTTACAAGATTTTTAAAGGGCACCTTAGTGTTTTATCAGCTTGGAGCACATTTTTTTTTGCCACAACAGTACACACTGTGGGTCCATATCACATCAGGTACTGTCATTCTTTCCTTCAGCTCCCCATGCACACATGCACATTCACAGTCTGTCTTAAATAGTACAGATCTCTCCCCTATGAAACCTCAGTGTGGCAAAAAAAAAAAAATAATTAAGAAAACAACAAAAAAAAAAGATTCAGTTCTGAATATTATTCTAGGAGTAGCAGCCAAGCAGCAAACAATAAATACAGAATATAGTATACCTGAAGTCACGTCACTGGACAGTGATGTTATTTTCCATTCGCACTACCTGGAATTCAGGGCTGCACAGAACTGTCAGAGTACCTGCAGTAGTCACTCACCTTTTCACAGTGATTTGTGTGTTATTGCAGGGGATGGTGTATATACTTCATATGGATGAGGACAGGTTAGCATGTTGGTCTTGCAGTAGGTAAACCTTCAAGATTCAACATTTAAAATGTAGGAACGTTGTTCCAGCAATTCTGTTGTTAGGTCCCAGGATTCGCTCCTAATTTCACTTCTCTGTCAGCATACTTCTGCGTATTGATTTACCTAACACACACAGAAAACCGCAGAGATTTCAAATAAGAGTAGTTTTAATTTTGGTCTTTCAGCAGCACAGGTGGCTACTTAATTTGTGTAGGGAGAATGAGTTTGGGAAATCCATTCATATGCCTGATGTTGAGTTTGCAGAAGAAAGATCAGTATGAGGTTAGCAGCACCTGTCTTCTCATGCTATACATTTCTTGTGGATGTGATCAGTGTTTGATTCTGAGCACCAGCAATGTTGGTCTCTTGTGTAAAATAGCAGTTGCTTACCCAGTAGTGTCTGTTCCTTTGAGATACAGTGTCTGCATAGGTTTCTCTGCCTGATGTTTTTCCTGCTTTCAAGGTACTACTCACCCAGCTTCTGTGTTACCAAAGTCATACTTGGTGTAAACTTCTACAATGCTAGGGCACACACAGCAGTTTTTAAAGTGATTGCATATATAAGTATATGGATTAATATGGCCAAATTAGTCCCAGTGTGGTTTTGTTGCCCCCACTGAGGTTTTATATTTGTTAGAAATGTACTTCTGATTCTATTTTGCAGTGTATCCCCAGTGATGTTGTTAAATAAATATCATGGCTTTCAGTAGATAGGAAAGCAGTTTGGAATTGTGAGACTGAGCACGTCACTCAAATGTGTCTGGCATAAGGATATTGAAATAATTAGCAGTCCTGATATACTCAGTTTTGAATAGCACTGTTAACCTATCAACAGGGAAGTAGAAGCTCTCAGAGGAAGCAGAGCTCTTTTTTCAGACTGAAAAAAAAAAGTGTTTACATTCGATTCCATATTTAGTTAGTTTTCAACACAGCAAGATATACCTTGACTGCTACAACATTCTGTATAACCATGTTTCTATATATTAAGAGGTTTAAGTGGATTGTTGCAATGCTTGTGAAATGCTCCAGGTTTCCTGCAAGATTTAGAAAGCCATTAACTGCTAGTGATTTGCAGAACTGTGCTATCCAGAAAGTGTGTATCTGGCTAGTTGCTCCTTCAGGAATATAGTAGTTGTGCATTTGTAGCAATTCAGTTGCAGTGATACATCATTATCAATGCTGCTAAGGGAGCAGTAAGCAATACCACGTGTGCAGCCGCACAATCTGTTTATGCTTTTCTGATTATGAACAGTTTATGAGCTGTAGTAGAACAGGCCTGTGACTTTGCAGAGAACTAAATACAAAGGAGACGACTTGGAAAATTTCCAGAAAATAATTAGTATTGCCTTTGCCATGGTGAGTTAGGATGACATTGCATAAAGTGTCACCTATTGTTCCAGCAGAAATATAAAACAAATATATAGCTGGTCTGCTGCCTTGTCCCTATCTCACTGCAGGTAAATGCTACTGAATCACGTCTAAGATTAATAAATGGAAGCAACAGAAGCACAGCATAAGCGAATCAGTGGAAGATAAAGTAATTCCTTGAAAGAAAAAATGTGCAAGTAGTTTGTGAATAGAGTAAGATGGGCCAGAGTCAGGTTCCTTGAGTTCTATTGATCATTCTTCAGAAATGAAAAGAAATGGAGTCATGTGTCTTCTACATGGCAATGTCATAGAGCAAAGGGCACAAACACAGTTCTCCAGACAGGTAGAGCAGGGCTACGAATGTGGAGAGAAGCACATGCGCTTTGTGAGCCTTTCCCTGCTGAAATGACTAGAGGAGCTGCTGTCCATTTCATTTTTCTGTCCTTAACCAAGTTATTTGGATTAGGATGATATTCTTATTAGGCATCTTTATAATTAAGTAGAAGAGAGGGACCTTCAGAAAGTGGTTTAGAGATGTAGAGTCGTTACCTGGAAGTCACTTTCTCTTCCCCTCCATTGATAGCACAGAAAACCACAGGCAGCTCAGTGCTTAACTTAAGCACCTAAATTAGTTGTGTAGTATTAGATGGGTTAAATTCAGGCTGAAGGACAACACGCTTATAAGCCTGAAGCTTCATGTTGCAGCATGTAATGTTCAAAGTCATGGCTTCTGTGGTTGAGTAAAACATGCTATGTGAGGCATCTCAACTCCTATACACAGTGCAAAGAGAAAGCTGGTGGACTCACTCCAGCAAAGCTACCAGCATGCAAAGCTGGCAACTATTACTGCCCTTATTGCCCCTTATGTGGGCATGGGCTCTGAAGCATTTTAAGCAGGCTAAGAGGATGTAGTTTGTGGCGTAACATTTTCTTGATGGTAAGTGCTTAAACACTTTCAAAGTGCAGGGCAAGTTTCTTTTTTCCTTTCAAAACACCAAAAGGTAAGGAGAGTTCCCCCATGTTTTTAATACCCCCGGACACTGGAGGACACTGAACAAGAGAACAAGCTGAACAAAGGAAACAGTCATAGTTCCTTTCTTCACTTGAAGAAGGTCAAATTTGTTCTCTAAACTGCCTGGGTTAGAGGCTGGGTGAGTCTTGTAGTTGGAGCTGTAGAGGTAATGTTAATTCATTGTTTGAAAAGGTATTAAGGTTCATTTGGTGAGATACAGTCACTGGAAATATGAGTTTACACACTGTGGCATCTCTTTGGGTCCAGATTTTAATTCAAAGACTGCAGATAATAATTTATTTTTTTTAATGGAACAAAGTAATGCAGCACTTTCACCCATGTTAAGTGCTTATGTATTTTTAGGGGATTCAGGGGGGCGGCAGTGGGGGGAGAGGTTCTGTTTTTTTTGTCTTTTTTTTAATCTGGCACCAAATGGTACAGACATGTATCACTCAGGAAATTTAAAGGCATGCAGTTAAATCTGGGCTTCCTAAATCCCAGACAAGAACCATTCTTATCTGTCCTTTCAGGAATTACACTGCTGCTAATATTTAGCAGTTAAAAAACTGTCTGATCAGTATTTTTCGGAAAATGACAGTTGCCTGTTAGAATTCCTACATCACAGGTTGGTTTAATTTTTTTCTGAAATGCTAAGAATGCTTGATTATTTCTGATTTATATTAACTAGCAGTTATTCAGGCTGATTCTCAAATTGTTTCTTGTTTATATTTTTTCCATTTGCCATCAGATGCAGGGGACATAAAGTGAAAAGGGAAATAAAGTTGAAAGGGTTTCATTAGGAGTAAATTTATACCTGGTTTTGTTATTCCTAATATTTTCAGTAACAAAATTATTAATTTTGGGTACATTTTTTAATCATTACAGTCATAACTGATTTTGCCTGTCTTCCAATTCTGTTTTTCCCAGATGAAATAATTGTGCAGAAGCCAGAGCTCACCAGTCCATCGATATGTCATGCTCCTGGTGGGGAATACTTTGTAGAAGGAGAGACATGGAATATTGATTCTTGCACGCAATGTACATGCCACAGTGGACGTGTCCTATGTGAGACTGAAGTCTGTCCACCTCTTCTCTGTCAAAACCCCACCCGCACACAGGACTCCTGCTGTCCACAGTGCCCAGGTATATATTGACAATCAGCTTTCATCAGAGTCTTTTCTTGATCTGAGAATGTATGATGTGAATATTGAATGTTTCAGTATGTACACAGTTGGCTGTTGTGGTGCCTTTGTTTTTTAGCAGTTTAGAGCGAGAGACTGCAATCCTCTATTTCAACTACAAAACTTGACTATGTGCAAGGGATATCTTAAATGTAAGGGGAGTTATGGCCCTGGAGTTTGAACATCATCTTTGAAGGAAATCTAGTAATTTAAGGGTTGCATGAGTACCAGAATCCTTAGTTGGAAGGTTTATGAAATATGCACTGGCTCGTTTATGGCAACATGCAGGATTAGAGAAGCTTTGAAAGTAGCAAAGTGCTCTGCAGATACAGGCTTGTTTCTTTCTTTTCCTTTCAACATGCCTTGGTTTCTATGAACCCTTTTATTACTATCTTGTCTATTTGGGGTTTGGTCTCAAAAACGCTTCTATTTATTTTCACCTTGACCTGGTATGATTTGAGAGTGACTTGAAGGCAACTGAGTAATACCAAAGCATTCCAGCCCAGCAGGTGTACCAGATTACTCCTAGACTGCCTCACAGTGTCGAGAAGGTAACAGGATTTGCTTTCCCCCAAGGAAAGAGATGCAATTATAAATGTATGTGAATTGCTATTTTACAATGGGGGAGCAAATGGGGGAGTTTATTGCAGTGAAAGTTTATGCCAAACCTGTGAATCATATGTAAACTCACTGAGAAAATATTTGTATGTATCAAAACCAAAATCTAAAAATTTTACTACAGAAAATAAAAAAGTTAGCTTTTTCCATTTCTACTACAGAGTGTTTGTTGGGTATTTGGGGTTTATATTTCTGACAAAATTTTTCAGTAAAAAAGCTAGCCAGTTCTCCTGACTTCCATTTTTCTCATTATTAATAACAGTGAACCTTCATGTTGCTTAACATCAAAATACTGTTTGGAGGAGCTGATCTTTCCTCACTGGCTATATAAGGAGCTCAGTCTCATAACTTACGCAGTTAGACTGAGAAACTGATCTGAGTATCCTTATGAATCCCTTTATCCTTCTCCTTTTCTCATATGTTCTCTGCACATGCAGTCATATTTCTTGATCCATAACGTCTGTTAAGATACAGCTTCACTGCAGAAATATGTCTTTCCCATGTGCTGGCATGAAAATTAACGCATACGCATTGGCATCATGCTGTAGCCCTATCAAGTTCCATTTGTTCCTCAACAGCCTATAAGTAGCTCAAATCTACTAGTGAAGGCAACAGGAGCATAATAGCTTTTCACTTTGCATCATTCAAGGATCTGAACTGACATGGCAGAAGCTGGGATTCAAGTTTTAGATTTAAAATTTAATCTGTCTAAGATGAGTTCCTCATCACCTGTAAGGACTGAAAAGATATAAGGCTCTGTCCTAGTCCTTCTGAAGTAGGGAGCCAATGTGTTACAGTTCCATTGTGTTCTCCAAGAGTGAACCCTCTTTTGAAGAAATAAGACAGAAATTAGCTACTGTAGGTAAATAACTTATTCTGTTTATATTTACAGATGAGCCTCTTCAACCCTCCTCATCAAGCAATGAGAGCATGCCCAGTTATTGCAAAAACGATGAAGGAGATATTTTTCTGACAGCTGAGTCCTGGAAGCCCAATGTCTGCACTAGCTGTATTTGCATGGATGGTGTGATTAGGTGCTACTCTGAGTCCTGCCCACCGGTATCCTGTGAGAGACCTGTTTTGAGAAAGGGACAATGTTGTCCTTACTGTATTGGTGAGCAAATAAAAATAGTTGATAACTTGCTTTTCCCTTCTTGGGAATAAAAAAGAAGTTTTATTTCCAAATTGAAATATGTTTTCCCTGTTTTGGGGAGACACAGTTTGTGCCTTCAGTAGAGCTGGAGCGTGAAATTTGCGTACGGAGCTTGGAGGATCATGATTTGTGATTTTGAGGTAGAAGTGAAGGAAGATATAAATTTAATTTGCCTACAAACTTGAGAGTACGTCCTTAAAACTTTGTAACATACCAAGTTCATTTGCCCTTGGAAACCCTACTTAGATTCCTGACAAGAACATTTTGAGGGGAAAGTACTGTGTTACCCTATTACTAATTTTTCATTATTGTTTGCATACAAAATGGGGCAGATTTAGAGTTTCTTTGCCAACTGTCTTTCTGCAGGCTTTTCTTCCAGTGATTAACTTTGCAACCGTAATGATCATTTTAATCCAGAATACTTTTTAACATTAAAAAAATACAGAATGTTTGCGGAGCTGGGCAATCGAACCAGTAGAGTCAGAGCATGAACCTTAGTACTGTACTAGAGAATTCTTTAGGTAAAGGAAGGAATGCACCACAGGGACTAGTGCCTGTGACTAGTGAACTAAAGAATAAGACCTCTAGAACTTTGTGCTTACACCTCGCCCATCAGGTTTGCAAATATGTACATGCAACATGTAGATGTGGCTTTAATTCATTTACTTTGAATCCCATATAGTTGCACAATATTGCAAATACTTAAATATGTGAGATGTAAAAACTTAATGAGCAGTGGCAACTGCTCAGCAATACTAAATACAGAATCCAGATTTTAACTAATGCTCAGATATGACAACTTTCAATGATGATACATTTTATTAATCTAAGCTGTAATGCCTTGACAGTATGTTTTGTGGTCTAAATAACTGAAATTGACAAGACCTTACTTTTTTAATGGTGTCTATGAACTATATTCTCTTGCCTGTAACAGATGTAAGGTCATGCACTTAATTTTCCTGGTTCTTACTCTTTTACTCTTAATTTCTGTGAAGCACGTTTTTGTACAGATTCTTCCTTACTATTTTCGTGTAATAGTTGATAAAATATTTAGTAAGCAAACTCTCTGGAAACAGGCCATCTTCATTTATTGGAATTTCAAAAACTATGCAAGGTTTTAGCACTATATTTTCCTTCTTTATTGATCCAGATCTGGTTAATGCCTAAGAAGTTAGTATAGATTCAAATTCAAAATTTTGTAGGCCTTGGAGGCTTTGTTGTTGTCCAATTCCTCAAATTCATCCTGTATTTTCAATGTTCTTATTTCTCACGCAAAGAAAGATTAATTTGAAACAATAACCTTCTACTGTAGAGAGGATAAAGGGATATCTAGTTGATGAGAGACAAGATTAGTCTTCTGCAGAAAAAGAAGCAATGACTGTTTGTTTGTTTACCAGATAAGATTGATTTACTGGTGCAGGATATTTGAGAGAAGGCGAGTAGAGCTAGACACACTATTCTAAACTCCATTGTGGGTTTCTTACTGCAAGTCTCCCTTGTTTCCACTGTCCTTGGGTTGTGGCCTAGTGTTGTGGCCTTCGTCTTCATCCTGTGCTTATACTTGCACCAAAATGGCAGACAAATGGGGGAAACACACAGAATAGTACTTCTTAGGACTTCAAAGTTTCCTCTCAAGGTTCAAAGTGTAACACTGCTATTGTGATTTGACCCGTGTTCATTCTTCTAAAAAACATTTACTGTATTAAATTGTGATGTGTTCTTTACAAACTTGCAAAAGCCTGAGCAAGTTAAAGGAGTTTTTCAGCCAGACTAGCTGCTGAGTTGAAGAAGCTGTCCTGAGCTGGGTAAGGTAGCACTTGGGAGCAAATTGGTGCTGAATACACAGGGAGTGCTCAGCTTTAGGTCTGCAGAGGTCGTGAGTGATAGAGGGCTGCTCGGGCTGTGTGCCTCACCCTCTCCACAGCCATACCTACTTTCTGACCAACACAGGGCTCCACTGCCCGTATATGCCAACATCCATGTCATTTATGGAAGAGCCTAACGTGCCTCCTGCAGCTTGCAGCCACCTTTTCCTCCCAATCTTCCTTTCCTGTCCACCCTCTATTCACTTACAAAATCTTCTCTCAACAGACCAATACTTACAGCCATGGAAGCCATGGGATACCCATACCAAGGACCTGTGGAACGTTTACGTGTTTCAGACAATTCCATTATTATTTTCACAATAGTACTTCTTGCTGGTCTCCTTTTGCATTTACATTTGCTCTGTCCAGATCTCTTGCACTGGTCTGCTCACTGATAACCTTGTTATTCCAGATGATGTCAGTCTATTATTTTGTCACTAATTAAAATGCTGTACTGATGGCCACATTATTTAATGAGGCTTTTTATTTATATTTGGGAGGTAATTCTAAGTGACATATTTACATATGTAATCTGTGTGATGTTAAACCAGTATTTCTCTGACAGCTTAAGTTGTTACTTTGTGATTTCATTCTGTGATCTCATGCATATGCTTAATCTGCAAACTCGTGTCATCAGCAGGTTTAATCACCATAATTTCTGCCTCTAAGAAAAAAAGGTAGTGAGAAGCTAAGATAAAAATAAGGTGCTGCTTGGCTTTTGGAGGTTCTGCTGTGTAGTTTTATTTTGATTGTCTATAAAGTACTGTATCAGCAAAATGCATCCTAGGCTAAGCAATTCATGACTGTTCTGTCACTGAAATGGAGGGTATACTGCAGGCCACCTAACAGGCTTGCATAGGATGCAACATAAAAAAACGGTGTATTGAATGCTTAGGCAGGAAGTGTAATGCTTTTTTCAAGTGTTTTCCCAAGACTTACTTGCTTCATCAAGTCCAGGTCCCTATTACATACTGTGTCAAAATCTATCAGAGTAGTTGTTAGTTTTACAGCTCTCAATCTTTGGGAAAGGTGTTCTGGATCCTCACTTCTTTCTGAGGGTTAATATCACACCAATTTCCTATTTCTATAATACTAACTATGAAAAAATGTACTGAGTTTGGTTATTGCCCTTTTCCTGAGGTTTTCCACTGATGCAGTTACAGGGAATGATCAGATCCCCCTTGGATCTTTGTTATCGTAATAAATAGTCTCAGCACTTCTAGTTATGTCACTTCAGAGTTGCTTCACCCTTCTTGGCATCCAGCCTAATCTTTTCTTCATGATTTTCACAGCGCTTTTGATATCATCATTTCATGTCCCAATCACCAGTCCTCTAGCCTTTTGCATGAGGAGAATGAGAAGCAGCGCAGCCTAATTATGTACTTCATAAAGAAGCAGAAATGACACTTTTGAACAAAGATTTTTGGAATATGTGGAGATAGTCTTTTAATTACAGCTGGGATTTCTTTGTAGCTATTGTTTTGATTTTGGGTTTGGGGAGGAAATCAGATTTATGTGTAATTGGCTACATGATCACATCACTCTGTTTTCCTTCAACAGAAGATACAGTTCCTAAGAAGGTGGTCTGCCACTTCAATGGAAAAACATATGCAGATGAGGAACGCTGGGACATTGACAGCTGCACACACTGCTACTGCCTGCAGGGTCAGACTCTCTGCTCCACCGTCAGCTGCCCACCCCTCCCTTGTGCTGAACCCATCAATGTGGAGGGAAGCTGCTGTCCCATGTGTCCAGGTGATGTGATTTTGCAACCCAGATTATTGCAAGGCTGGTTTTCCAGCACTGATAGTAAGGTTTTTTTTAATTGTTTTTAAACATCAGTCCATGTTTGAACAGTATCAAGAAGACAACAGACATTTAGACTTCAGGAAAATGAATGTTCTTAACAGATAAGGCATATTGTGCAAATACATAGTTTGAATTTTACTTATTCTGGGAACTCAAAAATTAGTTGCTTGTCCCTGCTTTGTCATTTCACAAGGTTATGGAAATGTATTAGTGAAGTAGGAAAATTAATATTCTTACATCTCTGCAGGTTCTGTGAGAGATTTTCTGTTTTTTCCGAGTCTGTTACTTTTCAACTGTTGCATTGCTTTATTTATCATTTCAACTTGGTTTAAAAGTAATATGAAATTTTCTTAGGTATGGACACAAGGGACATAATTGCAACTGGTTTTTAATGCTAGTCCTGACATACTTCTGCAGGAGTTGCTCATCTTAGTCAGCCGGTAACTATTTCTGACAGGACAAATGGGGAGATTCAGCAGTATCCCATCTTGCAATTCTCCTAGTTTGAGGATTACAAAAAAAGGAAGGCGGAGAAACCAGGAGTGACAGTTTACATATCACCTGGGAAGATGTAGCCTTCTCTTGGTATTTTTGTTGTTTGGTGTCACAGAGAAGCAAGGCTGTAGTGAAGTGTGTATTCTGGAATGGTACTTTCAAGAGCCATTTTTTCTACACATACTATCCCATTCATGTTAGGATAGTGATAATGGTGGCAGGCACGTATCCTGTATACAGTATGAAACAGGTTTTAAAACAAAATCCCAGCCTAGTAATGGTGAAAATTCTGAAACAAATTGAAGTATTCATAGGACAGAGCACTGCAGATGGCGAACTATATTTTATGAACTAAGAGCAGCACTGGGAAATCAAGCAGCCTGTAATTTTTGAAACACATTTCTTTCATTTCACAGAGATGTATGTACCTGAACCTACTAACATCCCCATTGAGAAGACAAATCATCGAGGAGACGTTGAACTAGAAGTACCAAACTGGCCAACACCAAGTGAAAATGACATCATCCACATTCACAGAGGTAAGATCTGATATAAACTGGGCTAACTTAGGTGTGTGTTTATTCCCCGTGTTTTAATGCATCTACTTGTTCTATTCAGGTAGCATGTGTGTAACGAAAAGGTGGTTATCTGATAATATTCTTCAGTGCAAAAACTTACATGCATTTTCTTTGAGTAAAGATGAGTCAGTTATTTATGCAATTTGGTCTCATTATCATTCCATCTTGAGCTTGGAAGAAACATCTGCGTTGGTATGATGGAGTTCTGTACAATTAATAATGCGATAAAATGATGAATTGAGTGATTCTGCAATGTCTTTTCTGATACAAAAACTAGAAAGCAGGGTCTTTTCAGGCCACTGGAGGTGATAGACCTTAATTTGATTCATTTGACATTCTTACATTGGTAAACAGAAACAGGAAAACATGTATCAAAACATATATCACAGACAAATACCAGACAAAAAAAAAAACCCAAAACACTTCATAGGCACAGTGACACAGGCCTAATTAAGTGTAAATCCATCTAAGATATAAATCCATCTTTTGTTTAAAATTGTGCTGAAATCTTTATTCCGGGGTAGGGGAAACACTCTATGCCACAGTCTTTGTTAACCTTTTCTAATTGAAGGACTACCTAAACTTGTATTTATATTTTTTTTAATCCAAGGATGATCTCATAGCATAGTATTGTTTGGTGGTTAGGAGAAAGGATACATGAAATGTAACCACTTTACAAAATTGTAAGCTTACAGTTTTTTAATTACAGCATTTTCATTTCTCATAGGCATTAGGCTTGCAACTACCCTGGCTGAGGATTATAAACCACACTGCAATTTGTGTGGGAGTGTTGTATATGTCATTGAAAATTACCATGCTTTGCAATTGCATGCAAAACTTGCTACAATCTAGTACACTGCCAGTGGTCTGTTTTCACAGAATGAGTGGTGCAAGTATTGTAATATGTTCTCAACAAATGAGAGAGCATACACATCATAATTGTCTTACCAGTTTTGGTTTTATTTTTTTAAGGGCTTTCATCCTAAGACTTCCAGGTTTTCCTCAGTATAGAAACATAGGCTGATTTTTTTTTTTTTTTTTTACAAGTGGGAATTTGGTTTTGATCAAATAAGATGATGCAAACTCAGCTAGGCTAAGAGGTTATTGTAGATTTGTGCTTGTTACTGCACTTTATATTCCATCCCATTTCCTCCCTTTTTGATGGCCTTTTCCTGGCTAATATAGTCACTATGTAAGATACCACAGCAGTTGTTCTAATTTATATGAATAAAGTGACATTTTAGGAGAGAAAGTCCAAATTCATGTGAGTGACAGCATCTGCAACTGAGACTTTCATAATTACATTCTTCTTGATGATGGTCAAGGCCCATTTATAATTACAAACAAATGCTCACATTTGCCTTGCAGACATGAGTCATCTCCAGGGAGAGTACAGAAGTGGCAGTGGACCACATCCAAGTGAAGATGCGTCAATCAGCTCTGTGGCCTTGGTGACAATTCCAATCACGATAGCGCTGTTACTGATCATCGTCCTTCTGCTTGTCAACCAGAAAAAGCAGTGGATTCCAGTGTCCTGCTACAAAGCTCCGACAAAGGTGCTATGTTTATGTCTGTTTCCAGGCCTTCACTTCTTTTGCAAAGAAGTCATTCACACTTGTAGATCATTACATACTCAAACCTCACTTACATTTGCCTAAAATTAAATCCTCTGTTCTACACCTATAAGCAAGTAAGGACAACAGTACCAAGTGCCACATCAACACTGGCATTTCCATAATAATACACTGCTTTGCAAGAGTGTAAGGCCTAGGAAATACTAGATAAAAGGTGGATAATTTCCTAATTAAGGCAGTAATACATAAACCACCGGGGAAAGGAATATAGAAGGATGCTGTAGGACATCCCATGGCAGGATTAACTGTAACAGCTGAGATCTGTCCCATTCTCTTAGAGGAATTGCAGGCAGGAACCAAAACATTCTTGAAAATGATCAGCAGTGAAGTCTTTGGAAGCAAGCTGCTGCACATCTAGGGCAGCAAGGTTAAGCCCGTGTGTGGTGCTAGACTAACAGAGAACAGTTTGACCAGTCCATGTGGGATATGAGAATACCAGAGCTCAATTCAGAAGATGAAATATGGTGATTCTGAAGAGTGTTGTTCTGTTATTGTTCCTGGCATAAGACTTCCACTCTTTCATTGCCGATTTGATTTTGTTTTGTGCTTATGGACTTGAATCACAAAGACTTTTTAAATATGTGTGGAATACAAAAATTTTTTAATTTACTTAATATTGCCCTTCTGTTTTAACAGCCTTCTTGCCTAAACAATCAGCTGGTATACGTGGACTGCAAGAAAGGTACCATGGTCCAGGTGGACAGTTCTCAGAGGATGCTAAGAATTGCAGACCCAGATTCAAGATACAGTGGATTTTACAGCATGCAGAAACAGAACAACCTACAGGCAGATAATTTCTATCAAACAGTTTGAAGAATTGCACCCTTGCCAAGGATTTAAGAAAGAGAGAGAGAGAGAGAGAGACTAAGTCTGCTATTAAAATAAAACTAGAATTGTGCACTTGCTTAGTGGATTGTATTGGATTTGTGACTACATGTACAGCTCTAAGATCTTACTGGGATGAGCTCTGACTCCTGCAATGTGCCAGAAAAAGCATTCCCACTTTTCCTTGAGATAACTGACCAAGTGTTTTCTTAGAACCAAAGTTTTAAAACTTGTTAAGATGTATTTGCTTGTAACATAGCTATAGAGGTTTTTTGGGAGGGGGAATCAGGGGCTAGGGGTAGGCAATGAGGTAAAAGGAAGCTTCAGAGAAAAGCTGGTCATGCTTGGCTGGAGAAGAAAATGAATAAAGAATACTGCCGAGCAGCAGGATAGTGTTTTTCCTTGTTGCTCTGAAATTGCATCTGTTGCAGCAAAGCCTAACCCCAGATGAAAAAAATATGAAAAGGTCTGATTTTTTTTTCCAGCTGTTGCTACAGTAATATACTCCTAGAACAGAATTTGTGACATCACAAGTGTGGTGTAGCTGCAAATATTTTTCTATATGACGAGAAGCTGCAGTAGTTAATGAAATAGCAAGGAAAAGGTTATAGCAGAAAATAAAGGGTGGGTTTATTAAGGATGTATAAAATTATACCTTGTGCTGCTTTTTGTTTTTATTTTTGTTTTCTTCAAAGCTGATTGGCTAGATTAGCCAGACTTCGGCAGAGTTAGCAAATGACTGAGGCCTAAGTAATTCCTGATATGAGCACTGGATCTTTTAACAGCAGTATTGAAGGAAGGAAGGAAAAGTCAAGAACACCATGCAGTTCCAGGGGCTTTTGTTTGTTTGTTTTGTCTTTTGTGGTTTTGTTTTGTTATTTTATATCAATCTCTGGTTGTTCATACAGGAGAAGGAAAAATATTTTTGTTGGACAAAGCTCTTGCTTACAAGAGAGTAAAAAAAAGAGACTGTTTTAAGGTTGTTGTTTTTTTCCTGTTGATGTTCTTATTTACTGGTATGCAGATTTAGAAACTACTTCCATGCTAGGAAGCTGCTTAATTTTAATTGTATATTACTCAAGCACCTTTTTTGAAGCTCAGAAAAAAAGGAGATCATGCTTCTTTAAACTTTAGCATTATAGGAATATTTATGTAAATATAATTATGCTAAAAACAACAAAAAGTATTTGTATGTTTGTGTATATATGTGTATATACAAATGCATGTAGGTATACAAATGTATATATACGTGCATGTGTATATACAGTATACATATATATACTGTATATATAAAATGCTATGTATACAGTATATATTTTTCTATTTTTTTTTCTTGTTGAATGTATTTTTATCTGAGAGAGATTTTACCCAGAGCAGAAACAGATAAACAGGCATTCCATATCAATGCTTAATCGCTTGTGAGTTTAGGAAAGACAAGAAAAGAGCATCTCATTCTACCTACAGTTTGATTTGATTTGAAAGTGTTTGTGTGTGCGTGCGTGTGTGGGTGTGTGCACTCTTGTGTTTGCGTGTGTACAGTATGTGCACGATTATAGCAGTAAGCGTTGCTCTTGCTACTTGCTACATTTCAGGGTGTTTCTTATTTTTCTTTTCCTGCTTAGCCTTAAAAAGGCTTTTTAATGAATGCATTGGCTAGAGACACTGATGACAATATACATGCAGCACTAATCAGCTCCATAGAATAACACCATCGGCTCCTGGATTTTCTTTTTTGTTTTCTTTCTTTCCTTTTTTTTTTTTTTTTCAAACAATTGTTTGAAACAACTACTGGAATATTGTCCACATTAAGCTGGAAGTTTGTTGTAGCTTGCCTCATTTATAACTCTGACTGTATAATACAATGTTAACTTTCCAAACAGGTCTTGGCACTTTTATACTAATTACCCATTTGTGCATTGCCTTTTTTCTTTTACAAATGCTTGTCATAAGAGACACAGATACCCAGTATGCTTAATGTGAAAAGAAAATGTATTTTTTGTAAAGGAACTCTCAAGTATTGTTGTAAATACTTGGTCAGAGGTTGCTGAACTTTAAAACTGAAAAAAAAAAAAAACCTAATTTATTATTATAATGACCTAATTTATTAATCTGAAGATTAACAATTTTTTTGTTTTAGAATATCAAAAAGGTGTTCTAGCTGTTCGCATCAAAGAAAAAAAATAAGGTGTATCATTAAGGGTCAACATTTTTTCTGCTTATATAACTTCAGTTTCCAACCACCAATAAGAAAAAATGTAGTCTCCCCAGTGGTTTGTACTCAGTCTGATATTGAAACAGAGATGTTTCTGTCCAGTTACTGCAAAGATTTTGTCAAGACAAAACATCCATTCCTTGCATAAGAGTAAGCAGTCTTTATCCAGAAATTGTAAATGCTTGCTTTTGTTTTACAATCAAGGCCATATTCTGAAAATATTAGCAGGATATAGGACATGGTGTAAAATGTTTTTTATTATTATTATTTTATTA
>VXAK01016128.1:0-32460 GCA_013399435.1 Arenaria interpres | reverse complement strand
GCTGAGGGGGAAGGAGGTGTGGGGATGCAGTGGGATAAGGGCAAGATGTGGGGGGTATCCAAGGAGAGGCAGACTGGAGAGGGGGTCCCTGGCATTGACAGCGGACAGGGATTCTGTGGAAGGGCTGGAGAAGAGGGTGTGATGAGCAGGAACTTGATCCAGGGCACTTTCCTGCTGTGTGGAGGGCAAGGCTGCTCCAGCTGCAGGTCTTACCAATAAAACACTCCCTGGGACTCCGCTCTCACTTACGTCTCCGCACCGCGCATTGGAAATAGCGCCAGAAGACAAGATTCAGGAAATAACGGTGGCCTTGGTCAGCTCAGCCCAGCAGGGATGAGATGCCTGGCCTCTGCTTTGCTGATGACTTGTTTCATGCACGTGGCCCAGAAATTGTCCCTTTCTGTCTCAGTTTCTCCATCAATACAGCAGATTCATAGTGGAGTTTCAGCAGTGACAGTGTGGGGTTTTGAAGATGAGCAAAATAATGAAGGCAAGAGATGGATTTTTTTTTGGGGGACTTCATTTTCTCTTTGTCTTGCTGACTTGGTCGGTGACATTGGGCATGTCCTTTCATCTCCTGGTCCTCTAAACCAGGGCAAGGCTTGCCTCCTGCTGAGAAACTGGGCAAGATCCTTGCCCAAAAGTCCAAAGCAGTAATAGCAGGTTGGAGTGGTAGTTCCTAGAACTTGTTTGTTTCCGTGATGCGCTTCGTACAAGCACGTTCCCTGTGCTTTGAAGTTCTATTGGGTGCATTTCTCTTTCTTATTGCAAGGTCAGTGGTAAGACACAATAGCTGGGATTACCTGAGGTGTGGGCTGTGTTGTCGCGCTGGAGGCACCTGCGGGGCTGTGGGGCTCAGTATCTGCTGTCCCACCGAGATACCCCGTTTGATCTTAGGGATGGCTTCCCACGTCTGCGGTAGTGGAGCTGCTGCAGTGTAACACCTTGCCTGCCGCCACCTGAGGTGTGGTGGCTGGGATCGGAAGGGATGTGTGTGCTGCTGCTTGCAAAAGAGAATGCGTTTTGTTTAAACCACCTTGATCAGGGCGTAAGATGTGTTTTACTTTGTGGTCACAGTGGATCAGGAATGTGTGTGCTCCTTGTCTCACCTGAGAAGTGGTGCCTCGCTGTGCCGCTGGAGCTGCCAAGTGAATGTCCCTCCACCAGGCATGGGGTTGGTCACCAAGGCAAGGAAGCGGTTGTTTTCTGTTTAAATTTTTATGGCAAAATAAGGTATGTGGTTGCTTTATAGCATCTTTACAGCAGAAAAAGAAAACCACACTCCTGTAGAGCTGGCTCTTCTTTTAGCTGGAAGTAAGTATTGCGACTTCAGTGCAGGATTTATAATACCTGCAGTGGCCACAAATTTTCTTGCTACATAGCTGATAGCTCCCTTAGAGAGCTTTCTACCGTAACAGTCTCCTGTCAATTCTTCTCTGTTTCAGCCTGAAGTTCAGTTAGATGAAGTGGTAACTTCCTGCCCCCCGAGAAGCACGTTGTACTCTGTGTGGTGACTGACTGTCTCTGAAACTTTTGGCCATCACATGAAACAGTGCCTTTGAATTGCAGATGTTTGAATGTCACAGTCCCAGCTATAAACTCTGCCCACATGGGATCAGCTTTAGGTCTGGTTGTGAGAGCAGTGGGAGTTCAGATCAGGTCTCTGTGGTTCTTGGCAAGTGTGTTGGCCATTGGCGTGTCCTTTTGGAGATGTGGTTGCCCATCGCTGTCCGTAGGATGGTCTTTGATCTTTTCCATTTAAATCTTCCTGGATTGGTAATGCCCACGTTTCACCTCAGAATGTGGCAACTGGATTATCCTGGGTGCTGTTTTACGATGTGTGTTTTAGCGTAGAGTGACTGGATTTATTTTATAGATTTTTTTTTTTTCTGGGTAACCATTAGCTCATTGGCTTTGCGTTACTATTCTTGTCTGCCAGCCTTCTTCTGGGCAGTATTATTTGTGTACTGCCACATGCCAGAATACAAATGAATGGCTGCGGTTCCTTTCCCTGAGAAATGTCTTACTACTCAGAAACTGTGGCTCTAAGTGATTTATTAAATAAAGAAATAGAGAGGGGGCAAATAATTCTCCCTGCCCCATCCCAGAATGTTAGTGGCACGGAAGGAGAGTGATAGATGGGTGTCTGCGTGGCTGAAGAGGACTTCACCTTGGACCATTTCCACCCTGCTTGGCATGATGTGCTGTGCTCGGTTCTTTTAATAGACTGGCATCTGATTTGCCTCCTCTGTGGTTCTGATGTGCTGTCTGAAAGCAGCATTTAAACTCAGCAGGTATAAAAATGGGTACTGGGACAAAATTTGGCCGCTTAACTGCTAAGTAAAACTCAGCCTATGGTCTCAAGCCACCCAAGGCGCAAATCCTAAATAGCCTGTTAATCAGTGCACGGTCTGGACCGCCTGTGTTGATGTTTGCTAACATTTTTGGAGTGAGGCTGGCTTTTTGTCCTCACTGTGTCTGCTTTCCTCACCGCTGCGGACATGGGATCCTTGCAGGTCATCACGGGCTGTCACAGATTCCTTACTTCTGCCTCCGTCTTCTCCAGCAGCAGCACGGAGCTCGTGCTAAGAAGACACTTGAGCGTGAGGTCTGCCCTCTGCCTTACGGCTCAGGAACCCACATCCTAAAAGATAAACTTTGCTGCTTTCGAGTCACCAACACTCTGTTTTTTTTAATGAACCCATAAAAATTAGCAGAAGCCACCAGTGTCTTCATGTGCCCATCCCCGCCTGTTGTAGGATACAGGGTGGTGTGGGAGACACTCTCTGGGGTGTCACCCATCCTGTGCTTGAGGGGAAGGTGAAACACCCTCCAGTGTCCCTGCTCAGAGAGTCCCCGGAAGGAAACTTTTCTGTACTTCATGTTTGGCAGGAGTTTGAGTGCGAGAAGGTTTTCCTTAACTGCCTGAGCCCTTTTCTTCCCCACTGATGCTGTTGGCAGCCAAATAGCTGTCTTTTTGCTCAGGGCTGGGTTAACGGGGCTGGTTGGACTTAAGGATCTTAAAGGTCTTTTCCAACCATAACGATTCTATGAACTCGGAAAGGTGGTTCTGGCAACTGCTTTTTGAGTAATTCCTGTTATTTCACTGGTGTCGCGCTGCATGGAATCAAGATGTATTTCTGTCACTGCTGAACTCAGGAGGGTTCTTAGGTGAGGTTTTGTGACCTTTTTTTTTCAGATTTAAAAAAAAATAGAGGCTTGTTTGGCATGTGAGCTACTGAGCAGTGGGAGAACCTGGACCATGTGCCCGTAAGGGAATCCGAATTGAATAAGTGGCAGGAGGAGGAGTCAGTGTTGAGTCGTCGAATACAGTTAACTTGCCCCTGAGGATTTGAACACATGTATTCACACCTGCACGTGTGACATCCCGCCCTCAGGGCTGACCGTGTCCTTGGGTGCAGGTGTCGAATGCTTGTAGTCACCGTGAAATCATTTCCCACCTTGAGGTGACAGTGACATGTGAGCTTGTATCAGACACGCAGTAGCTGCCGGGCACAGTGAATGCATTTTTAGAGCTATTTTGAAGATGTAGAGGCCGCCTATTTTGGGACTAGAGGATCATAGTTTTCCTATACTTCTCTCTGGGAATCAAGTGAATCAGCAGTTCCCCTTTCTTCTGGTGGCCCTTCTGCAGAGGAAACAAATCAGTTCCCCGTGAGCCCTGCTTTTTGCTTCCTGCTGAGGGTCTTTGAGAGATGCGGTGACAGGACGTTAATCACAGGTTGCAGTATGGATGTGTTTATTGCCTGTCGCTCCGTGGAGATCTATTTTGGGGAAGCTAAATGTGTATGTGGGGCTTCTTGGTTCCCCCTGTCCACTCCCCCCCGGCCAGTATGTTGTGAACTGGGATGAATGCTTCATACTTACTGCCTTTTACCTGTAAATGAAAAAGCATTTTGCTCACCTTATTTACTGTTAAGGGTATTGGGTTGTTAGAGTTTGCAAAGGTCTTTCAGGCCACGTGAGAAAGACGCTGGTGAGCAGAAGTGACTGTGGATATGAAGGTTAGGAGCAGACTTTTCTGTGTGATTCTTACTCTGTTCTTGGTTTCCTTCATGATTATTTAGGAAGAAGTTGGTTCAATGCTATGGTGTTTTGATCTCCCAGGCCATTGTGTAAGACAGTCCTTTTCCCTGCGCTTCTCTTCTGTCAGGTTCTGTGGTTTACTGGAAACAAATGAGATTTCCAGTTACTCTTGAATGAAAGGCTTCTCTTGACGTAGCATGAGGTGGGACATTTTCTCTTTGAGCTTCTGAATGTTCTGGGGCTTTTTGGGGAGGTTCCTTTTGGTGTGGTTGGTGGAAGGAGATTTGCCCTGTGAGGACGGGGCTGGTGTGTGAAACCGTCAGTTACTTCACAGTAATAGCTGTAGTTTTCAAGGAAGTGGTGGTGGTTTCAGGCTACCTCCTTAGCTTGCGGGTTTGTGTGCTTTCACTTGCTTGTGAGTGCCCTGGGTTCAGCCTGGCGACTGGTTGTGCACGTGATGGAAAACACGGTTCAGTCCTTGGGTCGTGCTGCGAGTGCGGTGAGGAGCTTGTGTTGGGATTTCAGGGGGGAGTTCGCACTGAGGTTTTGGGGAGGAGGAGGAGCAGGCAGGGAGCATCATCCAGCTGTTCTGCTCTGCAGAAGTTTGCTCTGATCAAGTGCCTCATGCTGTATTTGCAACGCATCTTGTTTGTTTTTACCGTCTCATTCCAACAGCTCTGGCGTGCAGCAGCTCGGCAGCGGGAGCAGTGAAGGTGTTAGAGCAGCCGAGTGACGGATGTGAAGCCGTGGGGGGCAGCAAGTACCCGCAGAGTGTGATAGCTGATGCTGGGGGTGCTTGGAGGACAGATTTCGTAGAGGAACATCTTGACTCAACAGCTGGGAAAAGTTTATTTCAGGAGTCAGTTTATTGGCCTCAAATAGAGGTTAAAAAGGCAGAGCTTTAGAGGTGATCTCGCTTGGAACGAAGGGTTTAACACGACTGGTCGATTGTGCTTTATCAAACTGTCCCTGAGATGTTGAGGGTACTGTCTGGAAGCACTAAAGCTTCTCTAAGTCCCTGGGTTTATTTCACTGCAGCATTTTAGCCTGATTTGTTCACAGCTCCAAACTTACGAGTACTTGAGATTTTACACACAGTGCGGTGTTCCTCCTCCAGGAGGAGAGTCTTGGACAGTGATTCACAGCAGTATTTTTTTGCATGACTCAGAGGTTTGGAGGGGGTGCTTGGTCTGGCTTTTAGCTGGTTTTCAGGGGAAAAATCCTGTCACAGATTTCATATTTTAGGCTGGATTTGAGTATCTCTGTTACCTATTGCAGAGAGATCCTTCAGGGCTTTAATTGATGAATCACTGTAATGAAGATCAGGAGGTTTTGGCCAATGAGTGATGGGAGTTGGCTTCTTTCATAGACAAGTATGTGAGGAAACGAATTGGTGGGGGTTTGACTCTTGCCCCCTCAAAACAGTAATTGTTAGAAATCAATCCAATTTTTTTTTTAATTCTTAGAGTTTAAGATGTTTAAATTAATGGGGGTGTATGTATAGCATGATTTAATTGCTGAGGTGAAAAGTTGCTGACATGTCCACAGACATTTCTGACTTTGCCACTGTAGAAATAATTGACATTTTTGATGAGACAGGCAGCAGTAACTGGTCATTAAACAGCTGATTTGCCGTAAAATCATTACAGCATACGTAACTGCTTTTCCCTTATTTCCATGAGGTTTTTAAAATAGAGTGCAGAAAGGAAATCAATTGATATGGTGTGGTGGTATAATGTGGCTTGCTAGTAATGGAATTAACTGGGTGGTGTGGTTCCGTGCAGACATCCCGAATCTCATGGACTGGCCCCAGATAAACAGCTATTCTGAAACTCTTCTTTCTGTGTCCCCTTGCAGAGCAGTGGTAGAGGCCGTCCATCGTTTGGATCTCATCCTCGGTAACAAGGCAGCGTATCAGGAAGTGTTCAAGCCGGAGAACATCAGCTTGAGGAACAAGTAAGTTGGGCAACACCTTGGTTTTTTAGATTTCTATGAGATCTCAGGAAGAACTTCTTTGGTGTGAGGGTGATGAGAGCCTGGCCCAGGTTGCCCAGAGAAGCTGTGGCTGCCCCATCCCTGGAGGGGTTCAAGGCCAGGTTGGAGGGGGCTTGGAGCAACCTGGGCTGTGGGAGGTGGCCCTGCCCAGGGCAGGGGGGGGGACTGGGTGGCCTTTAAGGTCCCTTCCAACCCAAACCATTCAGTGAATCTATTTGGCTGGAGAAAATCCATGTAAAGCAACACGTGGAGCGTTTGACTCTGCAGTCTCACAGTGTGTTCGGTTGATTACCTGGGATCCCTCCAGGTTTTTGAGGCAGAGGCAAGATCTCAGATCTGTGTTTGGGCAGCACCTGACCATACGGTCCAGGGCTGGAGGTTTTCCTGGGTGTCGCTGTAATACAAAGAAGTCATCTTCATGTTGGCCAATGCCTTCCTTGTAATGACCTTTAAAAAGCTGTGTGGTGAAGAAACTTCTTATGTGTGTGTGAAATCTTTTATCAGATTCAGAGGGTGCCTGGCAGGGATGATTTTTCTTAACTAATTTTTTAATCTGTCAACACAATTCCTGACATGACTGCGATGTAGGAAGTTGCTGATGGGCAGCTGGGCTGAGGTGACTGGTGAGGTGTCTGGCTCTTCCAGATGCTCTGGTGTGGGAGTGACACAAGCTGTACCGTCATCAGATGGCCTAGCTTATCCATCGGAATGAATTCAGATTCTCCTCTTCCATGCTTATGTAGCGACAGCTGTATTTGAAGCTTCTGTAGCTAAATGTGAGTTCTCTGCTGTCTCAGGCTGCGGGAGCTGTGTGTGAAGCTGATGTTCTTGCATCCAGTGGATTATGGAAGAAAAGCAGAAGAACTGCTCTGGAGGAAAGTTTACTATGAAGTTATCCAGCTCATTAAAACAAATAAAAAGGCAGGTATCTATGGCTCTGGCATGAGAGAGTCTCTGGCTGTGCAGTGGGTGAGACCAAGTTAGAAGCTTCATTTGCTTGGAGAAGTTGTGGTCTGAGCACGGGGCAGGAACCCAGGCGCCCCTGAATTTTAATCGTGGGCTGACTACACTTTTTGTCTGGCTGTGGGGAGGTGAGCTGTGATGATCTGCTGAGAGAGCTGGCAGTGCAGAGAGTATTTCAACATAATTTGCTTAATTTATGTCTTCCCATCTTCAAAAAACATGTGTCTGTGTAGAATGGTGGTATTAAGAGGCTTTTTCAGTACTGGTTGTTTGTGCTAGAGCTGATCACTGGAAGATACTCGCAGTTTGTGTTTTCTCAGGCCATGAACTCTCTCCTGGTGATCTGTTTGTCTGAATGTCTTTAAGATGCTCTACACCTTGATTTTATTTATTTGTTGTTGTGTCAAGCGTTTCTCCTTCTTGATGTTGCCCCTTAGTAAATACCCCTGAGTACAAGATTGTTGAGCAAGAGGGGGGTACAGAACTGTGCAAAACCAGTTACAGCCGAGCTCCCCGTTACCCTGCTTCATAGTTGGTATAACTTGGGTGAGCAGCCCGAGGTGTAACCCCGACTGCGTTGACATATTCTCGTTTGTCCTCCCCGCAGCACATTCACAGCCGGAGCACTCTGGAGTGCGCCTACCGGACTCACTTGGTTGCTGGCATAGGGTTTTACCAGCACCTTCTGCTCTACATCCAGTCCCACTACCAGCTGGAGCTGCAGAGCTGCATCGACTGGACGCACGTAACAGACCCTCTCATAGGTCAGTGCTCGGCACGTTGGGCTCCTGGGCAAGGCCCGGATCCCTGGACAGGTGGCTTCCCCTTGGTTAGTCCAGCTTGCTTTCAGCATTCAAGGGATTATCTTTTTTTTTTTTTTTTTCCTGATTAGCTGTTTAGAACAGACTGTCTGTGCTGTTCTCTTCTCCATGGCACTGTTTTGTTGATTTTTTTTTTCTTTTTTTTTTAAATACTAAGCTAGGGAGAAAGAAGGGTTTCTGACAGGAGGAAAAAGCTTTTAGAAAATTCTTTAGTAAGCGTTTGGTGATGGCATATTTCTGTGGAAAATTGAGGAGCACTTCTGGCTGTATAGAATGTTTTTAAAAGCTTAATTAGAGCAGACAAATGGGGTGTTGGCGTTCTTGAAATCACCAGATTTTCATCAGGACATCCTCTTCACTAGGTGTAGGATACTGTTCCTCCTCTTGGTGCCCCTTCTATCTGTGCTCCCTTAACGTCCTTTCTCGTTGTACTGGGTGTAGCTGGGAAACTGCTGGTGAACGTGGGACTGAGAACACGAGGACACTGCTGTGACACAGTACAGTGTTACCTGTCCCATGGAACTGCCTCTGTCCATGCCCTTGGACACAGGGTGATTTGAGGGATCTCACCTCTTCGGGAGGGAAGAATAAGAGAATTCACAGCCTGAGACAGCTCAAGGCTGTGTTTGCAATTCATGTCCTTGATTACCTTGTAATAGTTTGTTCACGTTTGTTCCTGGGTTGTGCTCAGTGGCCTCAAGGCACGTGTTTCTGTGAGAAATGGAGCCTCTGTGTGTTTTGTGACCTGTGACACAAGTGTTTAATTGGCAGGAGGGGGACACACGGCAGAAACAGGCATAAGAGAAGTTAGTACATCTTTAGCAATAGAGCGTTTTAGTTGCTGGTATCCTATTCTTAGTGCTGGGAGATGATTGTATCATGATTGGCTTTGAAATGTCGTTTAAAAGGCAGATGTCCCTGGCAACTGTTGCTTTGAGAAATGTGGCTCAGTGCTGCAGAATTAATAAATTCTCAAAATGCGCATTCCAGATGGGTTTGTACCCTGTGGTGCGTGATTGCATTTGGAAGGCTCCCCTTATTCAGGTTTCTTAATGTGTTTAGACTCTTTAATTAAAAGGATTCGGCAGATGACTACATAACTGGATTATAGAGATACAACCTTGCATATCTGGAAAAGATGGATGTGTAAGAATCCCGTATGAGCTACAGATTAGGGTGTACACAACTTATAAATGGTACCAAGAAGATTCAAAGTGAAAAAGAAAGGGAGGATGGGACCAGTAGCACATGTGGGCAAGGATTTGAAGGCCAGTATTTGTATAATGCAACTCATACAATGCCTGTTACAAGTGAGAACCATTCCTCACTGGTCACTTTAGAGTGAAGTGAAATCTGGAGGCTTTTAAACTAAGCTGGGAGGGAAGCAGCTCAGACAGGAGGCTGGATGAGGCTTAAAAACCTTCCTTTGAGATTCCTGCTTGAGGGAATTTTCTCCTCCAGAAGCTGGGAGTCCTTGGCAAAAGGAAGACTGAGTGGTCCTGGTCTGCCCGGGGACAGTAAATGCCCTCTGGAGAGGAAGCAGAACAGTGGCCACGTCCTCCTGGTCTCTGGCCGTGCCATGGCCCTGCTGGCCCTGGGGAAGGTGCTGGTGGGGAGAGGGGAAGCAGGGTCTCGCCAGAGGCAGCCCCTCCCAGGAGCTGAGTCATGTTCAGTGGCTTAGGTTGGTTCAGGTCAGCTGGCTGCAGCCTTCCTCTGGTGCTTTCGACACTTTCCACTGCCTGAACTGCCTTTTTTTTTTTTTTTTCCTTTTGTAAGTTCAGTGTAGAATAGAAGAGAGTATTTCCGTTGGAAGAGACCTACAACAATCATCCAGTCCAACTGCCTGACCGCTTCCGGGCTGACCAAAAGTTAAAGCTTGTTATTAAGGGCATTGTCCAAATGCCTCTTAAATGCTGACAGCCTCTCCAGGAAGCCTGTTCCAGGGTTTGACCACCCTCTCGGTAAAGAAATGCTTCCTCGTGGCCAGTCTGAACCTCCCTTGACACAGCTCTGAACCATTCCCACGCATCCTATCGCTGGATCCTGGGGAGAAGAGCTCAGTGCCTCCCTTTCCACCTTCCCTCCGCAGGAAGCTGCAGAGAGGTTGCCCCTCAGCCCCCTTTGCTCCAAACTAGACAAGCCCAAAGTCCTCAGCCAGGCTCTGGGATGAGGAATGTCCTCATGGGATGTTCCTTCCAGCACTTTCTCCAGCTTGGTTGCCCTCTTCTGGACAGAGACAGTTCTTCTGAACCGAGAGCAGCCGCCCTGTCTACAGCGTGCATTTGCTGTCCTCATTTTTGCCTTGTTTTACTTCTCTTCCTCCCTTTTTGGTTGGCAAGCCCTAAATCTGCATTCAGCCTTTGAGACAATGAGTTTGTTTCCATCTTCAATGTTGGGGAGGTTTCGTGCACTGCTGCCAGGTGTGGGTGTGCTCAGACTTTGTTCTGGCTCCCAGGGCTTTGCACCGGCTCCCATCCGAAGGCCTCATTAGCCACGTGAACAGATTGGCCTCTCAACAGGCCTTATTAGCCTCTGCTCGATGCTGTGTTAACACGATCACGTGGGGTGTGGACAGGAATTGGCCTTTGTCCCCTCATCTGAGCGCAAATGGAGCTGGCTCTCGGTGGCATTCCTTGTAGACAAAGTCTGAGTGACATCATTTCAGTGACTTAGTGCTGAGGTGACACGCACTGCCCCTCATCAGCGGGGAATTGAGCAGGGAGCCCTCTGTAGCAGAGGGCTACAAAGATGCTGAGGGGCCTGGAGCATCTCTCTTGGGAGGATAGGCTGAGGGACTTAGGGCTTTTTAGTCTGGAGAAGACTGAGGGGGGATCTGATCAACGCCTATAAATACTTCAAGGGTGGGTGTCAGGAGGATGGGGCCAGTCTTTTTTCAGTGGTGCTCAGGGACAGGACAAGAGGCAATGGGCACAAACTCGAATATAAGAAATTCCATCTAAAAGTGAGGAGGAACATCTTTGCTGTGAGGGTGGCAGAGCCCTGGAAGAGGCTGCCCAGGGAGGTGATGGAGTCTCCATCTCTGGAGACGTTTAAAACCCTCCTGGACATGTTCCTGTGAGACCTGCGCTGGGTGGCCCTGCTCTGGCAGGGGGTTGGACTAGATGATCTCCAGAGGTCCCTCCTAACCCCATGTGATTCTGTGATTTTGTGAGTGGGTGAGCATCAGTGTCTACACATCTCCTCTACGTTTATTTTCCACATTTTGACAACAAGAGCAAATCAGTACTGGTCTATAAGATGCCACAGATGGCAACCAACAGTGTGTTCTGACCACGTGCTCTTTGTTTTCATCTGGTGAAATGTTGAGTGTCTCGGAGGCTGCTCCTCTGTCTGTCCAGCACCCGGCGCTGTCTGAGATTTCATATTTCCCGTGTAGGCTGCAAGAAACCCGTGTCTGCCTCGGAGAAGGAGATGGAGTGGGCACAGATGGCGTGTCACAGATGTCTGGTGTATCTGGGAGATCTAGGTAAGGACAGTGTTGCCTTTCAGGGCAACCCTTAATGCGTTGAAAAGCTGGTGCCTGCACGGTGCTGAGTCCATCATTAGTCACCAGCTGCAGTGACTTGCAGACACTGGTTTCCCTCTGACCCTAGTGGATAACTGAGCTGCTACAAACTGCAGAATCTTTGGTTTTGGGCAAGTAGCTGAGGAGTTTGCTGGTGATAACCAGCTGTGTCCGTGGCTGCATAAGAATGGAAGCATTTGCTTTTATTTATGTTGTCTGAGCAGTGTGAAGGAAACTCAGTGGGCTGATTTCTCAGTTGAGATTTGCTCTAAGGTTGCCTTATGGAGCCACTGCCACCAGCACAAGTGTGACTGCAAATCAGATTCGTTAAGCAATATTTGAATCGATCCAGAGCGGTCAGACCCCTGGGACAAACCCCCAGGTTCTTTGTCACTGTGTCTGGCTGCGTGTCGTCCTTTTTATAGCAGACGTGTCTATCCCACAGTCACGACCTCCTGAAGCGTGTGGTGTGTCAGCTTCTTGCTTGATTGTGAACATGTGGGAGTGAAGGCAGTGAGAAAACATGTAATTGTGTGAAAAGCAGCTATTTGCAGTGTGGCGCGGGGAAATGTGCTTGACACGCAGCAGCCTTCGAGCTCTTGAAAGCTGTTTGGCATTTTATTGCTGCGCATGAATCAGCCTAAAAATGGCATTGTAAATTAAATGTCTTTACGGGGGTAGTAAGAGTGACTTACCTGACTGGTAGGAGAGAATTGTGCTCACCTCCTCACAATGCTTTCACCTGAGTTTTCCAAAATGCCTACTGTTGTCCAAAAAATAATAATAATAAATTATTAAAGTGCAGTCTGGCCACAGCCAGGTATTTGTATACGTGTGTCAGCTGACGTGCTTTAGATTTCACACTCTGTAGTAGGATGTAGTCTGTGTGAGGTGCTCGAAAATAGAGCACAACTCTGAGTTATTTCAAGGATAAATGAATCAGCGCTTAGCGCTTGGGGCAGAAGAATGTCTTCCTTTTGCTCACACGCTGCCACGAGTGTTGAGGGGTATCCCCTCTGCCCCGCGTCCCGGGGGCTGTGCTGTGCGGAACAGCGCGGTTACAGCACTTCAAAGGGGCCTGGCAAACCCTCTACGTTCCTGTGTTTTGCCAAGAACAGTTCTTTGATGGATTTGTTGACTTGGCCAGTATTTCTAGTTTTGTGGTATTTTCAATCTGTGAGGAAGCTGTGCTTCTCTGCAGAAGGGAAGAGAAGATGCTGCCTTCTGGTTTCTGATGGGGACATGTGGTTTTCTTTCAGCTCGCTATCAGAACGAGCTGGCAGGTGTGGACACGGAGCTGCTGGCTGAGCGGTTTTACTATCAAGCCCTTTCTGTTGCCCCACAGATTGGTGAGTGAGTTGCTGTGAATTTTTAGTTGTTAAAATCACGTTGCCACAACCTAAAAACAATCCTGTGTGACACTGCACTGGTCAGGTGTTACAGTTTGAGAAAACCCATAACAATTTATTGCCATTTAGAAAATTATTCTATCACCCGATGAGCCCTTCCCACCCGGAAAGGGGAATCAGGGAACACAAAGAAACATGAGGGTTGAGATATAAATAGATATAATAGATTAAGACTAAATAATTAACAATAGTACTAAAGAACTAGTATTAATCCCGATCCTGATATAAGATACACAAGAATTATACTCAGCCAATTATATCAGTAGGAAGCCGTGCATTCCCCGCAGGGACAGCCAGCATGGGGCACTGCGAGCGCTGCAGCTTTGGGAGGAAGGGAAGGGCTCAGGGTTCCAGCACTGGGGCAGGGAGTTCTCTGGACCATCGCCATCAAGAGAGAGAGCTGCACAGCAAACTTTTCTCATTTATATTGAATGTGACGTTCATGGTATGAAACAACCCCGTTGGCCAGCCTGGGTCAAGTGCCCAGGACTTGCTCCTCCTCGTCCCTGCTCCTGGCAAGGCTTGAAGACACTAAGACCTTGAATCCCACAGAGCTTGGCTGGCTATAAAGTAAATATTTTCATGAATTCAGACACTAGAGTCTTCTAAAAGTGCAGTTTTCCCCAGCATTAGAGGAAAAGTTAGTCCTGTATCCCTCAACCCAGGACACTAGGTTTGTATCCTGTTGCTGAGAGAGGAGTGGTTTTATCTTCTGGTCAAAATTACTTCCTTCTTTGAGAATCCCTCTCTTGCTGCCAAGCCAAAGAGAGGAGTTAAAGGATTGATGCCCTTTGCCAGTGACCTCAACTCACCCATCTGATAACCTCGGAGCAGCTCAGGCTTCCGTGGATGTGGTAACGTCGTGCTTGTCTGGCTAAGGGAAGATCCAGCTGTCCGTTGCCAGAAGTGGAGCATTATTAGTCATTTCCCTCTTTTTACCCCTGCAAAAAAAAATTCACATGCTCCTATCTCCTTCAGAAGTGACTGCCTTATGAGAACACGTTGTGGAAAGAGTTGAGGGCCTGTCTTATCATAAAAAGTGTTTTCTCTGTACTGTCTTTGCAGAGCTCTCAGTGAGTTGTGTGACAGGCTGATCCCAAACACCAATAAACAACAAAAACTTAGGTACCACAGTGAGCTGGGACAGAGCTTTTAGATGCTGATAAGATGACATCTATGTCAGGAGGAGGCGCATTGTTTGCTCTGCTTTCTTATGTAGATAACTGGCAGGAAGGTGGGGAGGATCTAAAAGCCCTATAAAACAGAAAAAAAGCCCTGGGTCGAGAAAGGATGGAGTAGCCCAGACTTGGTTCTGCAGCTTTACTACAGTTTGTGTCTCCTGATTTCCCTCCTGCTGAGAATGTAGTGAGAGGGGAAGGATCTTTCCAGCAGGGCCATTGGAGTGTGAGTTAACAGCTTGTCCCTCCCTCTTGTGACAGGGATGCCCTTTAACCAGCTGGGGACATTGGCGGGGAGCAAGTACTACAACGTGGAAGCCACCTACTGCTACTTGCGCTGGTGAGTGTCGGTGGGGATCTCGGCTTCCCAGACAGAGAACCAGAGCACTGTGGCTGCTGCTGCCAGACTCCTTTCTGCTTTACTTTGGACTTGTGACTGTCTTCAGCAGATGCGCTTCAGGGGAGGGGGAAGAGAGATGGGTTTATCTCACCCTTGAGCAGGACTGGTAGTAAGAAGGAGCCTTGTCGAACCAAACCATCGTGCTGGTCACTAAAATACCTGTTCAGGGCTGCACTTGAAGGGCAGGGTTTGATCTGAGACCCTCTGCCTGTGCTGGAGCCGGGTGTGAAGGGGAGCAGAGGTGCTGAGTGAGGCTCCCCACACAGTGGGGTGGGTGGAATTCAGTTATCTCAACATGGCCCTAAGGCACGTATCTGAAAAGGTGTGTGAACGTTGCAGGTGGAGCTGTGGAACAGCCTGAAGTGGGGTTTGCAGACAGCAGTGGGGGTTACGTAGCCCAGCATGTTCAAACAAAAGCACTCGGTACTTGTCTTCATGCTCAGACACCTGAGTAACCTTCTTCTGAATTAAAGCCATAAAATGTGAGCAACCTTGTGGCAGAGTAACTTTTGATGTGTTCTGTTTTGGTATCTCAGTATCCAGTCTGAAGTGTCCTTCGAGGGTGCCTACGGGAACCTGAAGCGGCTGTATGACAAAGCAGCCAAAATGTATCACCAACTGAAGAAATGTGAGACCAGGAAGTTGTCTCCGAGCAAGAAACGGTGAGAAGGAACAGCAAAGGAGAGGGGCATGGGCTGGGGGCTCGCTGTGCCACCAGTGTCACCCTCTGGGTTGAGGTAGTGTCTTTCTGGGAAGTGGGAGCTGGTCAATGGCTGATTTGAGGCAGTGACTGTTCCCAGAACTTTGAGAGCCCCAATCTAGATCCCGTTCTTGATCTCTTGGGTCATAATTTCAGGAGAAAAGCTAAATGCTGGCTGGGTGTAGAGTTTGAGGTGAGAGATTTTCTCACTCTCCCCTGGAGCTGGTGACTGTTCATGAGGGTTGAGGCATATTGGTGGAAGTTAGAAGCGTATAAGCTATGTTTTTTCTCCAGTTTCACCAGAATGTAGTTTTCAATCGGGACCCACCTTACCTATTAATAGAGCTCTGTTAGTCTAGTCCCTGTGACGAGGTACCTGCTTTACAGTGTTTTCTTCTCAATCTTTTTAGAGGCAAAGACATTAAGAGGTTGCTGGTGAGCTTCATGTACCTGCAGAGTCTTTTGCAGCCAAAGAGCAGGTAAGGGTTCCAGCAGATTCTGTCTTCGGTTGGTAACTGAACAGTAGCAGAATTCAGAATTGGAAGAGATTGTTCCCTGCAGGATGACAGTGCTGGGGCTTACTGCCAAAAGCTCCAAGACTTCAGTCTTCTAACCTTCCAGGGAGAGCGAAGAACGACTGTCCTCCAAGGGAGGCTGAAATACCAAAGGGTTAACTACTTTGCAGCTCTGGCTGAATCAAGCCAGTAGCTGAGGGAAGGAATTCCTGAGCCCCCGTGCTGTGCCGTACTATGCCTTCGGTGTTTCCTTGCCTTGTTCACTCATCAAATGCTTTTTCCAGGCGAGCGCTGGGTTTGGGCCAATGGGTCGGCGCAGAGTCGCTGTCTGTACGTGTGTGGGGCTGCACATTGTGTTTGGAAATGTGTAACCAAACACCTCGTTCAAAAAAACAACGTAAACTGTGTAACCTGGGCACACTTTGCACAGCTGGGTGATTTGGGTTTTGATTGCTTTTTTTTTTTTCCCTTGGCTTTTCTCTGTCTCTGCTGGGAGGTTTTCAGGTGGTTGTAAATTAACCTCATGCTTCTTCAAACAGAGCAGGTGTTTTAAAGGGCTTGTCACAAGCTACAGTTGAACTCATTGTGGAATAGTTTAGGTTGGAAGGGACCTTCTGGAGGTCCACTGTGAAGGTAGATTCAAATGTGAGGTTGGATGAGGTTGCTCCGAGCCTCATCCAGCTGAGTTTTGAATGGATTTAAGGACAGAGATTCTATGCCTCTCTGGTCCCCCTTCCAGTGTCTGACCACCTTCACTGGGGAATTTTTTTTTTCCTTACATCTACTCTTATTTTCCTTTTCTGCAGCCTGTCCCCATCGCTTCCCTTCCTTTTGCTGAGCGCCTTTGAGGAGAGTCTTCCTCAGTTTTCTGTAGTCACCTGTTTGGCATCTGAAAACAGAAGATTATGCCCCCCCAAGCCTTCTCGCTTTCAGGCTGAAGAAACTCGGTGCTCTTTGCCTCTTCTCATACATCACATTCTCTATTCCCCTGGACAGTCCAGTTTGTCAGTGTCTTCCTGTTTGGTTGGGTTGTTTTGTACTGGGGACCCCGAGACTGGACGCAGTACTCAGGATGCCATCTCACCAGTGCCAAATACAGAAGGATAATCATTTTCCTGTGGAGAATGCTGAAGGCAGCAAAACGTTTCAGATCCCGTGCCTTTGTTAATGCAGCCCAGTATGGGATTAGCTTTCCAATATTGACTTGTGCCAGAGTGGAACTTCAGGGCTCATTTAATATCTGCTTAACACATATTTAGCATGGAAGAAAATTGGAAATTACTTCAGTTTCCCAAGCACATTGCCCCCTGAAAAGGATTTGCTGGTTTTGCAGATGGGTTTGTTTTGTAACTAGGAGACTCCCGTAGCCCATTATACCACGGGTGCTGCCTTTGGGGGAGCCAGTAGCGACAGAGGATTTTAGAATATTCTTACAGGGCTGCAAGTTAGAGCCAGGGGAGGAGGAGAAGTTGAGTCCCCAGTTCGTGCGCTGCAGTGTCATCCTTTAACTGAGCAGTGGATCTGGAACTGCTGCCGTTGGCATTGAGGTGCCCTGTGTATCTTAGTGGCTGCTGCCTGAGCTCCCGGGGAAGAACTCATGTATTTTTGGGTGACCCATCTCTGCAGGGAGGTGCTCTCATTATCATTTGTCTTTAGTTTAGCAGCTTTGGAGAGGAAAGCATAATGTGATTCATCTCCCTTGCTTCCCGAAGCTGCTGTTGCCTGCAGTACATTCCCTGGTGCTTCATCCTGTCTGGTGCTAAGGAATAGCCCAACTGCCGGGTTTGGTTCAGTTTCCACGCAGACATTGCCAGGAGTTTGAGTCTTGAATAATAATTCTTGTTTATTACATTGCCAGGAGTTTGAGTCTTGAATAATAATTCTTGTTAATTTGTTCCTCTTGTTAAGTTCTCTGGACTCTGAGCTGACATCTCTCTGCCAGTCTGTGCTGGAGGATTTCAACCTGTGCTTGTTCTACCTGCCCTCTCCTCCTAACCTGAGCTCGACTAGTGAAGATGAAGAAGAGTATGAGAGTGGCTACTCCTTCCTTCCTGATCTCCTCATCTTTCGCATGGTGATCATCTGCCTTATGAGTGTTCACAGCCTCAAGAGGGCAGGTAACCAGTGCTTTATTCAGAATTCAGTAACTAACATTCTGCAGTCCAGTTAGGCTGAAGATCTTGTCTTAGTTGGCATTTCTGTTTTGGGCTAGTGGTCAGTCTCTCCACCTCGTTACACTCTCTTGTTGCAGGTTCAAAGCAGTACAGCGCAGCTATCGCCTTCACGCTGGCCCTCTTCTCTCACCTGATAAATCACGTCAATATTCGCCTCCAGGCAGAGCTGGAGGAAGGGGAAAATCCAGTCCCAGCCTTTCAGAGCGATGGCACAGGTAAGAGAGGGCAGTGTAAGTATAAGCTGTGGCTCCCTGGGTGCCTGCCCTTAGGGCTGGCTTGTGCTTGTCTTCCCTAAATCTCCTGGGCAGGGGGTTTGTAGTGTAGTGCCTGAGTTGTGCTAATTAGAGACATCTTGATCTTTGATTGCTGGGCTGAAATTCCCAAAGATGGGTAATCTGCAGAGACAGCCTCCACTTAAACGCTCTCTGTGAGTATCGGAATCATCGCAGGATGAAAATGTTGCTTTCCTTGTTGCAAGGAATTATCTTCCTGTATCTGTTGGCAGCTCGTTCATCATCTGTTTACCCCAATCTGTGCTCCTTATTTTCTGTCTCTGCTGTTATTTACTGGACTCCTTTTCTCCTCCACTGAGGAGATGATCTCGGGTGAAACACCTGGGCAGAGCAGAGTCTCAGGGAGGCAGGTCCCGCTCAGCACCTCACCTCTGTGTAGACAAAACAACATCTTTAATTTCTGGGGGATCCTGTTGAGCAGAGAATAAAACTGTTGAATCTTTCCCTGGCAAACAATCGATTTGTAATATTTCACAGAAGGCATGACCAGGGGTTTCCTGGTCAAAAGCGGCAGTGGATGGGTTTTGAAGCTGTCAGGGTGATGGTGCTGCTGGGAGGGCTGTGGGCTGAGGAAGGGGCTGGGTCAGCTCAGCTTGGTTCCAGGGGAGAGTGGGTGGTTTAATCAAACCAACCGGCACACGTCCTCGCCCTTCTCAGTGGGTCGCTTTGCTCTCAGGCTGTAGGAAGCTGGGGAAAAGAGTTAAGATTCAACTGTGTATTTTATGCAGATCTAACAGCGTTCAGCGCTGAGGCTGCCTGATAATGGAGCAGCCCAGCTTGAGTGGGAGGAATCCAGACTTCCCAAGTCTTTCTGGGCTTCTTTTATCATAGAACCATGGAACCATAGAACGGTTTAGGTTGGAAGGGACCTTAAAGATCATCCAGTTCCACCCCCCTGCCCTGACCAGAAAGTATTTTGGAAAGTGAGTCCTCCTCCTAGGGTTACCATTGCTTGTTCTCTGGTTGAAGACACTGATAGAAATGATGGCTGAAGTTTGCAATGCTGGTTCCCCGGGCTTAGGGCTGGAAAGCAGCTCCTGTGACACATCGGGACTTTCTTAACTTGTGGTCTCATTTTAAATGCCGGCAGATGACCAGGAGCCGCGGGAGCCCTTGAACTCGATTGAGAAGGAAGCTGAAGCTGACTTGGCCAACCATCAGCCCAGCGAGGAACAACGGAAGAACGACTGCAAGAAAAGCAAGAAATACTCCCGCCTTTCCTGTTTGCGTCGCCGCCGCCACCCCCAGAAGGTGGATGAGAGTGACCTGAGCGAGGGCTTTGACTCTGACTCCAGCCAGGGCTCCATAAAGGGCAGCGATGGCTCAGAAAGTGGCTCAGAGAAGAGTGACGAGGAAGCAGAAGCTGCTTTTGACGTGGAGACAGACTCTGACATGAACAGCCAAGAATCTCGGTCTGACTTGGAGGACATGGAGGATGAGCCGGGTGAGGAGGGGAGCGGCCGAGGCAAAAGTGGGCCCAAAGAGGCCTTAAAAAACTGTGTGGATGGCAACGGGCTTGGGGACTCCAAGAGCCCGAACAGCTCTAAAACTGAGGCTCCAGATCCCGCGGTCAATGGCCCGGCTTCCCTGAGCACTAACGACGCCAGCATCGCCAGTAATCTCCAGGCCATGTCCACGCAGCTGTTCCAGACCAAACGCTGCTTCCGCTTGGCTCCCACTTTCAGCAACATCCTTCTCAAACCGAACAGTGACCCACCCATCTTGAAGGATGGACTAGAAAACAAGCCATGTGTCAACGGAGATCTGGAGAAGCCCGGCTTGGCAGAGCAAGGTAAGGATCGGTGACCTCATTCAAAGTATTTATTGTTGAAGTTCTGTGTAGAAGACTGTGAGCTGTAGTGCTCTGTTTGCTAAAATCCACCTCTTCTCATGGTGCAAGTTCTTCGTTGGCCAGGTTTGGAGGAGCAGGTGGCCCAGGTACTGGGTAGATCTTGGGTTGTGTGTTTCTTGGAGGAGGAGCTTTATTCTTACTGCCTGACATCCAGGAATATGTGTGCTGAGCAAAGGGAACGCCTGCAGCCAGCCAGGGTTATCTGCTGTCCTGCTCAACAGGCTAAATGCTGAGCAGCTCTGATAATACAGAGGATAATTCCAGCAGGTATTAAAAATTTGGATTATCTTCCTTTTCCCCATGTGAAATCTCTGTAATCAGAGACTTCCTAGTGATGGGTGGTGCAGACGCCGTCCAGGACGCTCTGCATGAGATATCAGATTGTCAAGTCTGCAAAACTCAGAGGATCACAACTCGTGAGATGTGATCTAGGTGCGTGCGAGAGGAGTTGCGGGGGGCCTCTTTCCGTGACCCTCCAAACGCTGCCTCGCTGAGCGCTCGGGGCCGAACCAACCCTTGGCCGCACAGCAGGTGGAGCTGCGATGTCTCTGCACAACTTCCACAGCTGAGTAATGTTCTGGGAAAAATCAGCTTGAAAGGGAGATGTGATGCACTACAGGGAGTTGTTTGTATTTCAGATAAAACCACATGGGCCTGTTCGGTCTTGTTTGTCATTCCTCCCAGCTTCCCTGGAGCAAGGAAACATTTTTACATCCTCCTGCCAAATTCCGTGGGCCTGCAGCACTGGCAGGATTCGGGCTTTGCCTGCGCCAGGGTTTGAAGGGGGAGTATTAGATCATGTTAATGTTTACTGGCTCCCGGCATTGCTTCGTAGCCACTTGAAAGAGATCGGGGTAAAGGAAGAAACAAATGATTTTTGGTCTGTTGAACGTTTTCCTTCAATGGGTTACCCAGATGTTTCAGCTCCAGGAACATACTTGAATAGTGTGGCCACGATACCTTTATAGCTGTAGAAAATGAGAGGCTGGATGAGCCAGGTTGAATGAATTAATCCATGTGCTTTTTAGCTCTGAGCTCTCCTTGCCTCAGCTGTGCTGTTTCAAAACTCGAGCTATTTAATGGTTTTAACACTCTATCAGGGATGGTTTCTGAATAAATTACTTCCTCCCTTTTGATTCTGAGGGCTTATTGAATGATAATTGCTGTGCTAATAGGCAGAAATGACTGTGCAATTAAAGTAAGGGACTGTAGCAAAACGTGTCGTTGGTTCCCAGCTTGCTGCTACCTTCACCTCGGGTCACTCGTGTAGCTCGAGTGCAGTTTCATTGGCTTTGAGATCCTCAGGTCTGTAGAATTACAAGATGGCAAAGCATATTCAGTATTTAAAATCACCTGCACCCTGGCTCGTAAAATAGCCCTGCCGTTTTCTTCTCTTGTGTAACCCAAAGATCGGTGCACGTTGACCTGAACAGGGATTGCTGGCTCCGAGAACGATCTGGTCCTGGTCCTGGTGCCGTAGGTGCTGCTCCCCCGGCTCTGTTAGTGAGCACCTCGGGGGCTGCTGCAGGGGTTAAGGTGTTTGTCAGACTTTCACAGGGAAATTTTTAGCAATCTTCTCCTGAACAAGAAAATGCAACAGTGATACGCTCTTATCAGCAGCAGGGACAGGGAACTGGTTTTGTGAGGGTGTGTGAAGGCACCGGAGAAGTTCAGCTCTACTCTTGCCAACCCAGCATGTTCCCATTCCAGTAGGGCTTGGCTGCTCAAGGGGTTTAACGCCTGCCATCCTGCTTTTCCCTTCCTCTTCCAGATGATGTGTCTGACTCCGAGGAAAGCATTTCAAGTAACAAATCCTGCAGGAATGAGCGATCCCTTCAAGAGAAGCTGGAGATTGTGACCAATGAAGGGCTGCTGCTCACCGTCAAGGTGTTCCTGGACTGGCTGAGGACAAACACAGACCTCATCATCATGTGTGCTCAGGTGGGAACCCTGCTTGGTGTCAGGTCCAAGGTGTCTGTTCCGTTCCCCTGGGCTGGAATACTCAGAGCACGTTGTCCAGGACTGCCCCAGTCCTGGACAGAAGGCGATGTTAAATACCCCACCAACTGAATTAGGATAACCTTGACCTAAGAAGTGTAGTGAAATCTACCCTTCATAAAGCGTTCTGAGGTCTGTGAAAGATGCTGGAAAGCCCAAGCGGCCTGGTTATTGTGTACATTTGTCTTGACCTTTTCTGTGGCCTTTTGTGTTCTGTTCTTGCAGAGCTCTCAGAGCCTGTGGAACAGGCTGTCTGTGCTCCTGAACCTTCTGCCTTCTGCTGCGGACCTGCAGGAATCAGGTACTGGAGGAGGAAGTGGCAGTGTAATGTCTGGGCAAGTCCGGTCACCAGGGATTTCCATGGGGTGTGAGAGATCCCGGGGTGAGAGATTGGCCGGAAGCAGTTTGCCTGTGGGCACAATGGGAAGCGACACCGTGCGTGTGTTGGTTTTGTGTTTAAACACCGTTCCAGTTAAATACTGTCCCATAGACTTTAGCTCTATTAATCTGTTATATATAGTTGACAGTAAACCGGAACACTCGCACCTCTGTGCGTGAAGTCCTTGTGTGGCCAACGTGGTTGGAATTAAGTCTCAAGACCATAAGGAAGGGTGCGATTTTGAGGATGAGGAGAGCATCTGTCGTTCATCTCAGTGGCCAGTCTGGCCCAAACCGCGACACGTGGCAATTGTGGAAATGAGCTTTGAAGCTCCAAATGCTCGTGATCATAGAATCATAGAATGGTTTGGGTTGGAAGGGACCTTAAAGATCATGGAGTTCCAACCCCCCTGCCCTGGGCAGGGACACCTCTCACCAGACCAGGTTGCTCCAAGCCCCCTCCAACCTGGCCTTGAACCCCTCCAGGGATGGGGCAGCCACAGCTTCTCTGGGCAGCCTGGGCCAGGCTCTCCCCTTACAGCAAAGAATTTCTTTCTAGTATCTTCTCTAAATCTTCCCTCTTTCAGCTTCAAACCCTTCCCCCTCGTCCCATCGCTCCCCTCCCTGATCAGGAGTCCATCCCCATCTCTCCTGTAGCCCCTTCAGGTACTGGACGGCTGTTACAAGGTCTCCCCTGAGCCTTCTCTTCTTCGGGCTGAACAATCCCAACTCTCTCAGCCTGTCAGACACCTGTGATGTGCCTCAGCTTGAAGATTCCCATGGTTCTTGAGGAGCATAATTTAAGCAGAGTTGCTTGTCTGTTGGAACAAAAGGAAAGCTGACCTAAAGTTAACCCTCCAAACTACAGATTTTCAGAAGTGCTGCGCCTCAGCAAGTTGTTTGGGACAGTTACTCTTTATGTTGTGGGTGGCCTTTTTGTTCCTCCTTCAACACACGCTCACAGTACACGTGTAATTTAAAACTTCTGCCCCGATCATTAAATTGTGTGCCTTTAAAGCAGTTTTCCTTTTTGTCCCCATGTCAGTTTTTTAAGTCATCATCCCCTGTGCTTCCCCTCCGTCCTCTGCAGGGCTGGCCCTCTGTAACGAAGTCAAGGATATCCTGAGCAGTGCTGAGCTCCCAGACCTGAAGGCCAACTTGCTGCTCCCAGAAGATGTGGCCCTGCGAAATCTTCCCCCTCTGAAAAATGCACACAAGAGGTTTAACTTCGAGCAGGACCGGCCCATTTTCTCAGCAGTGGAGGAGGTGAGTCAGGGTAAATCCTGAATCTCGGCACAAGGTGCAGCCTTTTAGCTGGGCAGGTGACGATCTAGTTCTTTCTTGCCAAAAAAGACCCCAAACTGATGCAAATTTTTGAGTCTGAGTTACTGGTGGTTGCTGCAGTTTATCATCTGTATCCAAAAATCAGTGCTCGAAAACTTCCCTTCCCTGTCAGAGCCATCATGAAAGGGAGCAGAGTCACACGTTGACCTCCCTGTCTGGGCAGAAGAGTTGTCTCTGCCTTGAATGAAGGGAATTTGGTTGGAGCTGCAGGATACTTCCGTGACCCTTCTCTAGCAAATGCCAAAGTTGGTGAAGTCTCTCTTCATGTGGCTCTCTGTGCCCTGGCGGAGCACTTCTCTCTGTGTTCCCACGCACGGAGGACCAAGATGATGGTTTCTGGGTAGTGGAGGTGCCCAGAAAAACCCAATCATTCTTCTCCTGTCTTGCCTCATGAGACCTGCCTGCTCCCTTTGGAGAGGGGAACACGTTAACACCTTCTCCCTGGGTTTGAGGGCACTGCTGAGGCGTGCCTTGGGACACGTGTTTATTCAATGGAAGTCTGGCTGTTGAGATCTGGGATGGCATCAAGTGCAGCGGTCTCACACCCTGCAACAGCTCACCTGCTGCTGCCTGCGCTCAGCAGCCAAGCGCCTGCCCCAGAATTGTTGTTTTATTTGATTCCTTTTTCCAGTGCGGAGGCTTGAGCAGGGATATATGGGGGAGAGCCTGCTGATGTTCTCTGAGGTCTTCTTGACTTGAGGAAGCCCAAACTGCAAACACTTCTACTCTTTCTGGCCAACTGTAGGCTTTCCTGCAGCCCTCTCCTGCCGTTTCTGTCTTCAGAAGTCCTTTTCCATCAGAAATGGTTCCTTCGGATTTTTTAATAGCCTTTTCCAAGAGCGTGAGCTGCAGGGTGAGAGCTGGCCACGGCCCGCCTGGGGAGACGCGGCTGGTGATTGCCTGTCTGCTTCTTTGCAGTCTGTGGTTCGGATTTGCTGCATTCGGAGCTTTGGCCACTTCATTACCCACTTGCAAGGCAGCATCCTGCAGTTCAACTCAGAGCTCGGGATCTTCATCAGCATAGCCCAGGCAGAGCAGGACAACCTGCTGCACCAGGCCCAGGCCCAGTTTCACATGGTGAGTTGGCAGAGGTGGGCTAATTCTCTGTACTTGGCACAATTTCCTCTAGATTACCGTTAGATCGTGACTATAATCGCAGCTCTTTGTTGGGAGATGAAGGTTTTGCTCCCTAAAGCTGCTCAGGTGTCCCCTCTTCACCCCATTTCTGGAAGCATGGGGAAATGTCAGCCTGTGTGTTTCCTGCTAACTGATATGGAAGTTTGTTTCTGTAACCAGGCTGCAGAGGAAGCTCGTCGGAACAGGCTAATGAGAGATATGGCTCAGCTTCGACTGCAGGTAGGAGATGCTGGTTCCAGCCTGAAAACTGGTGGGGCGGTGGCTGAAATGGCTGAAACGAGGAAGGGAAGGGGGAGCTCTCTGCTCCTGTCCCACACAGAGGCAGCGTCTGTTCTGCAAAGACGGAGTTATAGAATATCTTGAGTTGGAAGGGACCCCTAAAGCTTGTGGAGTCCAACTCCCTGCTCCTCCAGGGTTACCTGATACTAAACTGTGTGGCTGAGAGTGTTGTCCAGACGCTCCGTGAGCCCTGACAGGCCTGGAGCTATGAGCTCTTCCCTGGGGAGCCTGTTCCAAGGACCCACCACCTTCACAGTGAAGAACCTTTTCCGCATGGCCAATCTGAACTTCCCCTCCTGCCACTTCGTCCTATTTCCTCGTGTCCTATCGCCGGTCACCAGAGAGAGGAGATCAGCACCTCCCTCTCCACTGCCCCCCTTGAGGAAGGTGTAGACTTTGAGGGGTGATGAGGGCACCCCTCAGCCTTCTCTTCCCTGAACTAAACAAACAAAGTGACCTTAGCCCCTCCTCATAGATCTTGCCCTCAAGACCTTTCACCATCTTGGTCACCCTCCTCTGGTCATACTTGAATGGTTTGGTGTCCTTGTGTTGAGGTCCCCAAAACTGCACCCAGAACTCGAGGTGGGGCCACACCAGTGCAGCGTAGAGCGGGACAGTTGCCTCCCTCTGACCTCCTGGTTGCATCCTCCCTCTGCTGGGAGGGTGGCAGGGCTTGATGGAGCTTCGCAGGGCGAGTCTTGCCCTGTTTAATGGTTTCTTTCAGCATAAATGTGAAACAAGTGTCTCTGCTCGCGTGGTTTTTTTTTTTTTCAGCTGGAGGTTTCTCAGCTGGAGGGAAGTCTCCAGCAGCCCAAAGCGCAGTCAGCCATGTCTCCTTACCTTGTCCCTGACACCCAGGCCCTCTGCCAGCACCTGGCTGTCATCAAGCAGCTGGCCACCAGCGGGAGGTTCATAATCATCATCCCTCGAACAGGTACGGGGGCTCCTCCTTGATCACCGAGTCTGCCTTCCCCTCAGCCCCTCCGTGCTAGAGAGGAAGCCCTGGGGGCCAGGGTGGTGGCTTTCCCTCCTCCTGCTGTTGTCCTTCATTTCAGCTGGAAAAACTCTTTCCATGTGTTGCTTTTGGGGCCTTTTTTTATGTGTGGCCCATGTTTGGAATCTACCATCTAACACAGCTGGAAGGAGAGAGGCCCTGTTCACCCTCTGCCTCCCCTGGCAGCCAGTGCTGCTGTGCACCAGAGACCCTTCAGTGGGATGAGGAATTCTTGACACATCTGGATTAGTTTGCAGCAGCAGAGCTGTAAACCAGATGTTTTTCCTTCTTTTTTTTTTCCTCCCTGTTAGTGATCGATGGCTTAGACTTCCTGAAAAAGGAGAATGCAGGTGCTCGGGACAGCATCCGGTATCTGGAGGCAGAATTCAAAAAGGGAAACAGGTGAGAGTGGTGCAATTTGTCCTGCCTTTTGGGACTGACGGGTGTTATTTTGGGGTGGAAGATGATGTCAATAGCGGGAGACATCCCACTGTGCGTCCCCTGGAGCAGAGCGAGGAGGGGGCCAAGGCCTCAGGAATGTGCTTGGTGAGAGGGAAGGTGCTGAAGTGACAGATTTGGTGGCTGGTTCTCCACACGCACTTATAGCTGCTGCCCCAGCCCTGAAATGTCACTGCTTCTGAGGAATGGAGGGAGCTGCTTCTCTTTATGGGTGTATAAAACTCAGCAGTACCTTGCACTGATGCGCTGGGGGTGCTGGAACAGTCGTATGGCGTTACCGCCCGGGGTGGCTGTAGAAGGACAAACCACTGTGCTGCTGTGAGGACAAACTGCATCTTCAAGGGCTTGTGTCGGGGCTGGTGGGCTTTGAAACACGTGTGATACTGGGATATCGCACGCAGCAATGGGGGTGAGATGGGAGATGACCTAAAGGAATTCATTTATTATTATTATTTTGGTTGATAAAAGACAGCACCACGAAAGGGTCCCGCAGCACCTGGCAGACCCTGCTGTAGGGCATTGACTCCTCTGCGTGACAGTCTCCGTGAGAGCTCAGTGACTCTGATCTTCCCTCAGGTACATCCGTTGCCAGAAGGACGTCGGGAAGAGCTTTGAGAGGCATAAATTGAAGAGACAAGATTTAGATGCCTGGTAAGATACAGCATCTGGAGGTGTCTGAGCCCAGCTCCCAGCAGGAAGGTGACTTTGGGGAGGGGTTATTCACACTGGGACCCGTCATGCGGCTTGATTTGGTGCTGTATGTGAGTAATTATAGAATTCCCTAGAGAGAGTGTTAGAGCATCCGTCTCGTGTAGCACCAAACACTTGGTGCTAAGAAGGGTCTCAGAAAAACCCTCAACAGGCAACAGAGAAACACTCCTGCCTTCCACGTGTTTCATATATGAAACTGTTTGCACAAACAAGAGGTTTTCCCTCTGACTTTTCCCCTCTGATTTCTCTTTTCTTGCACCTATGTGTGTGGCAGGAATCTGTATAAAATACTGGACAGTTGCAAACAGCTGACAGTGTCCCAGGGGAGCGGAGAGGACGACACCACCGGAATGGTCACCATCATCACAGGCTTCCAGCTGGAGGACCCAAGTGTGTTCTCAGCGCCCATGCAGGTCAGTGGCTCTTGCCTGAGCCTTTCTGCTTCCCGGCAAGCTCAAAATCTGGTTGATTGGCAAAAGAAGTCCTTTTTTTTTCATATTTTCTGCCTTGGGTAATAACTGTCCTGGATTTCCCAAATTCAGTTTATAAATCATGGTTCCTATTTCCTTGAAGGCCCCTTGATTTTTCATGCTTTTGTGGTGTGAAGCGTCCCTGGGGGAGGTGGGAGAAGTCATTTGCAAGCCCCTGTGACAGAGTGGCTTTGGCACAAAGGAGAATTGGGTCTTTTAGCCACGACAAACTCTGCCTGAGCATCTCCAGGTTGGGAAGGGGGGGTCCTTTTGACAGGGCAAGGAAAAAAAAAAAACAACCCTTTTTTTTGTGTGTGTTTGCTTGCAGTCTGCCATCCAGGCAGCCGCCAACGCCAGCGTAGAAATCAAAAACGTTCTGGAGTTCTACAAGCAGTGGAAAGAGATGGGCTGATGTTCAGAAAGGCATCGGGTTGGTGTACCTTTCTCTCCCCCTCTCGGAACGTGCAGCGTCTGAACAAAGGAAACAAAAATCCAGGCGACACTTAGACACGAAGAAGCAGCAGCAGCAGCAACAATAAGAAAAAAAAATAATCTACCAAAAAAAAAAAACCAAACCAAACCCAAACAAACAACCCAGAAAAAAAATATTCCAATTTGGGCACGCACACGGACACCCTCCACCCGTATCCCGACCAGACGCCTGTACATCTCCGACGGCGCCAACTGCTCTGAGAAGAGAGAGGCACCTCGGTGTGGCCGAGGCCGAGCTCTGCCCTTCTCCCAGTCGGCAGAGATGGGCGAGAGACGGGCAGTCATTCCCCCCGCCCCGTTCCCCCCAGACGCTTGCTCCGGCAGCCGAAACACCCGACACGGGCAGGCGGCTGCTAAAGCGCGGACTTGACTTTAACGAAACCAAACCAGCGCAGCAGAAATGGAGCCCTCCTACGCTTGGGAAAGAAGATCCAAAGAGTGTTTAGCTCTTGTTTGGCAANTTATATATATAAATAATATTAAAAAAAAAAGTGGAGTTCCTCTGGGGTTCTGGATACTCTTCCGATGTCAGAGAGAAAAGGAAACAATTATGCTATTTAAAAGGGGGGGAAAGCTCTTAATATAATTTTTTTTTTTCCTTGAACAAGCATATTTATTTCCTTTCCCTGCCCCCCACGGAGCAGGCTTGGCGCGAAGGGACTGCGAGGAGAGAGCAGTCTGAAGGGCACGTCCCTGCTCTCCTCACCAGCTCCACGTGTCCCGAGCGACGGCACGGGCTGGGCTGCTCCGGAGAGGCAAAAAGGGCTCTGCCCTCCTTCCCCCGACCCTCCCGCTGCCCTGCTCCCGCCATCAGGCCTTGGGGACAAGGAGTGGAATCCGGCAGAGCTGCTGGAAGAGAGGGAAGAGCCGTGTGGGATTTAAACACTGCTAAGGCTCAGCCACTTGGCTTGAGGACCCTGGGATGGAGCAGACATCGCCGAAGGACCCAATGCCTCTTCTTCTTTGTTTTCTTTTTTATTTTCTCTTTTCCCATTTTATGTGGTTTTTTTTTTTTTTTTTTTCCCCTCTCAATTTTGCAATGAGGTGCGGAGGAGGAAGGAGGATCTTGAAGCCATTATCTCTTCTGCTGGTTGTCCGATGCCCCGCTGCTGCTGTGCCGTGCTAGAGAGGGTGGCAGAACTCAAGCGTTTGTATCCCCCGTCCCTCCGGGGCAGGCGAAGGCAGCGCAGCGACCGCCGCCGCCTGGGGCTCGGCTCGCAAACCGTTCAGCGCTTTTAGCATCCCGAAACAGAAGGGATGACGTGGCCTGGACGGATGCTGGAAGAGCTAATTCCCTGTGTGACCTGCGAGGGACCTCCCATCCTGACAGCATCTCGAGCAACCTGTGTCTGACGTCCTCCTGTCACACGCCGGTGCTGGAAATGAAGAAACGGGTTGCTCCCGGGACAGCAGAGCGGTGGGAAACGGGCTGAACGGCCTCTTTGTAGTTCATCCTGCGTCAGCGTACTCAAGAAACAGATGTCTCCATCACCGTGAACTCACAGCAGCTATGCAAGTCAAAACCACTAGTCTTCTACCTTTGCGTGTTTCCTCACACGGGCCAGCCCAGAAGCTGCTACAAAAGGGGCATAACACGGAAAGGCAAGTGCCGTACTCCCATCTGTGCAGACTTCCCAGCATGACGCATTGTATCGGAGTGGCAGGATTTGTTTTCAGGTAAAAACTTAAAGAAAAAAAAACAAACAAAAACACCCCAACAAACCCAACCAGCACAAGTCCTTGAGGATTCATTTCTCTTGCAGTTCCCGTTGGGTGCAGCAGCGGGGAAAGGCCGAGCGGGGAGTTCCAGCCCCGCTCCTCGTGGCCCAACGGCGGGTGGAAGGGGTGGAAGGACGGGGTTTCCCCATGGCTTTTTCCTTTTGCAGCTTCTCCTGAAACTCGCGGTGCTTTTCTAGGCTACGCCAAGGAAACAGAAGGGCAGGTCCAAGACTCTGGTTCGTCTTGGGTGTTGTTAGAGATCTGAGCTGGGCCATGGAGCTCATCGGTCACTCTTCCCTCCAGCGCTACCCCTGTGTTTATTTGAAGCCATTTGTTTGTCCAGCTCGTTATTTTTGTTTGATGGGGTGGGGAAGGAAAAGAGAATCGCTGTGTGGGCCTTGTCCCTTACTGTGTGAGCCAGAGTGACGTGGGGGATGGCAGAGCCACCTCCCCTTCTGCCCCTCCGTTGGCTTGAGAGTGGTGAAGTGCCCTCCTCGTTCCATGGAGCCTGGCACAGGGGGAGGGAGGGAGGGATGGCGGACTCTGCTTTTTATTTCTTTCTCCCCTGCTGCTGAAAGAAAACCATCCACGTCTTGCTGCAAAGCACAGGGAAGGGGCTGCAGCTCCCTCCTGGAGGTGGGCTCCAGCTGAGGCCTGGCTGGGCGTGCGGTCCCCAGAGGCCCAGTTGTCCTTCCCTTCTGGCTGCGAAGTGCAGAGCGAGCGCCCGGGGCTGGTAAAGCAGAGGTGGAGTCACCCCAGCGAGGAGCTGGAGCCATCCTCAGCTTCCCTTGGCCACGGCTGGATCTTGAGGAGGGGAAAGAGCAATGCAAAGAAAGGGCCTGGCTGTCATGGCCATCACCGCTGCTTCGGGTCGTGCAGCTCCGTGGGGCAGGGTGAGAGCCGGGGGCCGAGCGCTGGGTGGGTGCTGTCACTGAGCAGGGTGGCAGCAAGTCCAAGGGCAGTCCCTCCACATCCCCGGTCAGCCCCAGGGCTTGTTTGGGCTGGACGCAGGAGGCCATTTAACAACAGAAGTAAATAAACTTGGCCTTTCTGTAGGAAGGTGGTGTCCCCCCTCCCCAGGAGGGGCCCTCGGGGAGCTCAGAGGCTTCTTCCTGAAGGACAGCAAAGCTGTTGCCTTACTCTGCCCATCCCTGAGCAGCTGCCCTGAGCTCCTGAGGGCTTCTTTTAATGTTTCCCTGAAGATTTGCACACCTGGAGAGGAGGAAAAGGGCCTGGCCCTTCACCAGGGACCCTAAACTGCCCCCTGGCACCTTTCAGGACACTGTAGCTCTGGGCCCAGGGGCGAGGGACAGTGACTTTTTAAATAAGGTACCTGAAAGCTCCCTGTGCCACCCTGCTTCTCCCCAGAATGTGCAACCGGGGGTTTTTTTGGGGATAATTTGGGGGTTTTTTTTGGGATGCACATCCCCAGTCAGAGACAGCCCGAGCTGGAAAAGGGGGGAGGCTCCGCAGCTGCAGAAGAGTGTGGCCTCGGGGAAGGGGACGAGTTGTGGCCTCCTGATGGAGGAGCAACTTGAGGTCTTTTAAGATGGGGGTGAAGGAAGGCACTTCTCTGCCCCAGCCCCAGTGCTCGCCATGGCTTGGGGTCACCTCCCTGCATACAAATGGACACCGACCCCCTGTGCCAGTTTGCCCCAGTTCGGTGGGTCACGTCCCAGTCCCAGCCCGGGAGCCAAATGTGGGAGCCAGGTCCCTGCCCTGTTCTGCTGGTGGCTGCTGCTGGGCGATGTCTCCGGGGCTAAAGGAAACTTGAAGGTGGTGGTGGGGTTCTGCTCTGCCCGGGGGTCCCCAGCCCTGGGTGGGGTGTCCTGAGAGCCCCCCACAGCGATTTCACCCCACGCCTCCAGAGCAGGCGAGAGCCAGCCCTGCTGCTCTGCTCTTTCTGTCCCGGCTCGTCCCATGGCGCCCGCTCCGCTGGGGAAGGAGAACAAGGAGGCAAACAATCTTGTGGGCCGACAGCATTGTTTTTAACGTGTTTTTGTGTGTTCCTTGGTTTTGGTATTTTTTTCTTTTCGTTACCACCATGTTGAGCTCTTGGAAGTTTTGTGGGGTGACCCCGGGTGGGTAGAGCGTGGGTTTGCGGTGGCTGAGGCTCGCTGGGTGTCCCGGGGAGGTGGCACTGGGGCTGTCCCCGTGCCATGCTGGACGTGGCCGCGCTGGTGCTGCTCGAGCTGCTCGGCGGTTTCACGGGCCGTGCCAAGTGCCTCGTCCTTCTGCTCCCGTCCCGGCCGGGCTGGATGCCGCCTGCAGCGCCTTGGCTTTTCCCTTTGCATCTTAGATATCTCTCTTTTTTTATTTTTTTTATTTTTTTTTTCCTTTCCCCTTGATGTCTCGCAGAGCTGGCCAGTCCGGCTGGGGCAGAGCACGGGGTGGGGACAACGGGGAAGGGCAGGAGGGTTGGCCCCGGGTCCCCGAGTTGCTGCTGCCGCCGTCTCCCCGGCAGGGAGGGGAGCGTGGCTGGGTTTGGGGCGAGGGACAATCTCCTCTCCCCACCTCCTCCTTTTTGCACAAACAAACCCAGCCTGGGGATTTGTGACGGGTCGCTCACGCGGGGGGACAAAGGGGGTGGCTGGGGGGGGCCCGGC
>VXAK01016125.1:0-47272 GCA_013399435.1 Arenaria interpres | reverse complement strand
GTTTTCGGGAGCAGAGCCGGGGTCCCGCCGTACCCGGGGAGGCGGCTGCCGCCTCTGCCCCGGAGCTGGAGTTCTCGCCCTGCGGTGTCCCGCCGGGGGGCAGGCCCGGCACCGGGGATGCCCGGGAGAGGGAGCGGCCGTGGCCGGGCGGTCTGGTGTGAGCCCCGTTACCGTCAGGTCCCCTCAGCTGCTCCCCCTCAGCAACCACGGCTTGAAAATCCTGGCAGGTGGTGGTTTTTTTTTTTTTTGCTGAGTCGGGAATGACCTTTTATTAAACCACCCTGGGTTCGTCTTCATTGCACCTCATGAGCCCGAGTTGTCACGCTTAAAAAAAGACAGCTGGGACTGGGGGGTTGTCTGATAGCACCAGAAACTGGGAAAACACAGGAAATATGGTAGAGACTGTGAGATTCCTGACAATTCTTGCTATTCTGCTCTCAGACCCTCACTGTTAGAACATTTATGTAATAAACAGTTGAGAATAGGAAAAGTAACCAATATCTTTAGTTAATGAGAAAAACTGTGCAAAACCTTCCACTGTTTTGCAGTTAGAAATGCTCTGTTGCTCCATCCCTTAAATGCTGTTTCATTATTTTTTTAGGGTGCTATAAAAGGAAAGTTGCAGGAGCTGGGGGCTTATGTTGGTAAGTTTTATCATGTTTAGCAATCTTTAGGTTTGTTGTTGTTAGGAAACAACCAGCTACTTAATGGAACAGCATATTTACTTATTATTACTTGTCTTACTGCATTAAACATGAGATGAATTATCTGAAGTTCTGGACTAGTATGAAAGAAAAGGACTTAACTTCACAAAATATGTATAGTCTGTGCGTAAGAGGCAGAACATGGACATCTGAAAGGAAATAACCAAGAAGGCTAAGTCTCCCCTTTCAAAGAGAAATGGTGACAAAAGATTTGAAAGAAAAGCAAGCAAAAGCTGATGTGTCTGTGAATATTTAAGGAAGTTTCTTTGAAGCGCAAGGAGAAACATTATATAAAGCAAGATCCTTGCAAATATAGGAGCAGTTATCTGTGACCACTCAGGTGGAGTCAGTGTTTCATAGGCATCTTTTCAGCAGACCTTGGAATTCAGGGTAAGATGTCTGTCAAAAGTAGGAGAAAGGATATTACTGTAAGACAGAGATTGGCTGACTGTTTTGGGAGGTGGAAAGGCCATGTCAGGAACATTATGTAGGACAAATCTGCAAAATGTAAGAGCTTGACTGTTAAGGGGAAAACTAGCACTACATTAAGCTAGCATTGGTGGAACAGATTTAACTGAATCTTAGAGGCAGGGTGAGATTTTTATTTTGGATTGTGAGGAGATACGAGCAGTGTGAATGTCTGTTTTGCTTTTTTTTTTTTCCTGAATCCAGGATTAAATGGCTATTGCACTTAAGAGCAGCTGTTTTTTACAGCAGTAGAAGTTGCTAACTTAAGACAGTGTTCTGTTGGAAGCAGAATACCTCAGTTCTGTGACTGCCTTGTTGTTGTCTGTGATATTTCTTGGATTTCAGGTGAAGGAAAGGAATTAAGGGCATAGTTTGGAGATCCCTTGAGTTGCAAGACTAAGTTCAAAGTTTGTAGTTTGATCTTGAATTCATCTGATTTCCTATTTAAAGGGGGAGCTTGTGTTTATGGAACTAAAATGTATTGGCTCTGTAGAAGGGAGTTATGTCCAAGCTGATGTTCTGAACTCAGCAGGTACCAAGAAACTGTGTTTAGAATTTTTTCATTCTAAGGACGTCTTTTTTTCACCATCTCAAAAGTTTTCTTTTTCAGTAACTTGTTCTTGGTTTTTTACTATTATTCTTGGTTTTTTACTATTATTCTTGGTTTTTTACTATTATTCTTGGTTTTTTACTATTATTCTTGGTTTTGTACTATTATTCCAGGTTTCAGTTTCTCAGTCCTTGATTTGTGTTTTGATTTTCCTGCATATCTGGAAAAAAAAATAATTATTCTTTCTTATCTCTTAATACTAAGATGTTGGTAGAATACTAGTAATCTTTGATTCCAGCTATGGCTGAGTATTCTTTGTTTTTCTTTTCTTTCTGCCTCCTGTATTCAGAAGGTGGTTCCCAAGATCAGCATACAGTGTCTGCACTTTATTCTCAGTCGCCTTCTGAACTTTAAATAACTCTGTATTCTTTATTGCCAAGTCCGACTTCCCTTGGCCCCTTTTTTGTTTTTAAATTGTTCTTTCCAAATTTCTATCATTTTTTTCAGCTTCCTTTTCTTGAGTAGAGTGTTTTGGACAACTTTTCGAGTAATGATTTTCAAAAACTTTTTTCTTTTTGCTAACTGGTAAAAATAGGTTCTCCGTCATTCTAGACTCTGTGAGCAAGAACCACACTTTTGTTTCTTTCTGTAACTGCTAGTTCGTTTCTTTTGAAAAGTTTTCTACAACAAGAAGTGTTGAAACTTATTTGTTGTGTAGAACTTACAAAGGAAAAATTTGTATCTGTTAAGCAAAATAAAGGTAGTTAAATACTCATCAAGTCTCAAAATTTTCAAAAGGCTGTAGTTTTGCATAAAATTTAAGTTGGCATAAGCCAACACAGTTGCTGAGAGAAGCAGTTGTTTCTTTCTTTCCTTCTATCGTACTGTTACAGGTAATTGTGCTAACTTATGCTTTGATCTATTTTTAAAATATCTTCTTCTTTACTTTATTATATGTTGAACCACCTGAGAAGCTGAACAGGTTTAAAAGTAGCTTTTAAACTTTTTTTAAGCTTTTATTTTTATAAATAAAATGTATTAGAAGTTCTGGGTTTGTATCCATCTTGGGCAACTTGTGGTTGGCATTGGAAAAAAAAAAATAAAAGCAACAACAAACCAAAAAGTTAGGAATTAGACTGGGAATGTGTCACATTGGGATGTTTGAATAGTGATAATGGAGTGCAGGTGCAGTGGATGCGTGTTAGTGCTGTGGTCTAGGGTACAGATGAATTATTTACCAGGTACGTAGGGAGACACAGAACACAGAAGAAAGGCAATTCCTTTGATTTGATGTTTTGATTTCTATTTGCAATTTTTAATTTTTGGGGGTTTTTTTAATGTTATGTACAGACTTAATGAAATGAGTACAGCTATATTGGTGCCTTAGTTCAAATTCACAATTTGAAGTGGATTTCCCGAGTACCTTCACTTCCTATGGTTACGTTTGTGTAATGGAGTGCTACTGGAGAGCGTGAGGTGTCTGAGTAAACTAAATTGAAATATGTGCTCAAGCAGAGTATCTAATGCCCTCGAGCCACAGATGCGCCACTCAGTCCTTCAGAGTAGACCAGAGCTAGGCCAAAGCAAAAAGCTGAATACCAAACTCCCCAAACCCTTCATGGATTAACGTCACATTCTGGGCGCCTTCTGAGCCGTTCTGATGAGTAGGGGTACCCTGTGTGAGCAAACCAGCGAGGGCACGGATTTCTCAACTGTGTAGGAGATTGCATACCGTAGGGAGTTGGAGAATCAGGCTCTTGGGGTTGCTGTTTGGTGTTGGGGTTTTGTTGCAGATGGAAAATCTAGAAGTTAATACCGTTTTGATTTGTTTAATGCACGAATCGGAAAGGGATATTTATCTGTTTGGTGTTTGTAGCTAAAGGAAATTTGACAAGGATATGGTGCTGTATTTGGCGATATTTGACGTGATGAAAGTTGTAGATGGTTTTCAGTGTTAAAGTAAAAGGATGTAGGCAGCAGAGTGGCTTTCTTTTATTTTGTTCTTTTTGTGTGTTATTTATTCAATTTTTAAATACTTTGATCTTATCTTCAGCTTATGCTCTTGTGAAATTGATGATCTTTTATTCCTCACTTTTAGCTGAAACTTGTCTTGAACCTCAGAGGAAATGGAAGTCTTGTTAATTTGCTTATCTAATTCTCTGCCTGCAGAGTCTTTGTAGTAAAACCGGGGAAAAAAATTTGGTTACATGTTTAAGGATGTCTGTTATGTCTCTTATGATTTATTGTACTTTATTTTATATTAATATTAACATATTTCTCTTTCGATTAGATGAAGAGCTCCCTGATTATATTATGGTTATGGTGGCCAATAAGAAGAGTCAGGAGCAGATGACAGAAGACCTTTCCCTTTTCCTTGGAAACAATACTGTCAGGTTTACTGTCTGGTACGTTTGTAAGCTACTTCTCACACCTCTTACCAATAATCAGGACTGCTCTTTATAAGTGAAACCTGAGAATTTAAGAAATTATTATCTTCCCATTGTGGAATTTACATTAATCAAAACTTTTACTGTGGAGATCTTATAAGTAGATTATTTTTTGTGTGTCAACAGTTAGGCTATTGCAGGGGTAGTTATGTGGCAGAGGACTGGAGCGCTTCTATTCTTTGTTTGCTCATAAGTCCACTCAGATTTCTGAATGAAGCGTGAAATGCTCAGGTAAGTGAGGGCTGTATGTTGACTTAAAAAAATTATTCCTGCAAAGGAGACTGTGAGCGTGAGAACATTTCACACTGTTCCACACTTGTCGCTAAATTGGAGAGATACGGATTCAATGGGTGGACCACTTAGTGGATGAGGAATTGGTTGGATGGTCGCAGTCAAAGAGCTGCAGTCAACAGCTCAATGTCCAAGTGGAGACCAGTGACAAGTGGTATTTCTCAGGGGTTAGTACTGGGACTGGTGCTGTTTAACATCTTTGTTGGTGACGTGGGCAGTGGGATTGAGTGCACTCTCAGCAAGTTTGCTGATGACACCAAGCTGTGTGGTGCAGTTGACACACTGGAGGGATGGAATGCCATCCAGAGGGACCTGGACAGGCTTGAGAAATGGGCTGAGAGAGTTGGGGTTCTTCTGCCTGGAAGAGACTCTGGAGAGACCTTATAGCAGCCTTCCAGTACTTAAAGTGGGCCTACAGGAAAAATGGGGAGACACTATGAGGGAGTGTAGCAATAGGACGAGGAGTAATGGTTTTAGCTGAAGGAGGGTAGATTCAGATTAGATATTAGGAAGAAATTCTTTGTCGGGGTGGTGAGACACTGGAACCGGTTGCCCAGAGAAGCCGTAGATGCCCCATCCCTGGAGGGGTTCAAGGCCAGGCTGGATGGGGCTTTTGAGGAACCTGATCTGATGGGAGGTGTCCCTGCCCATGGCAGCAGGTTTGGAACTCCATGATCTTTAAGATCTCTTCCAACCCAAACCATTCTGTGATTCAGTGCAGTTAGATGTAAAACAGTTCTTCAAAGATAAACTTCTTTGCTTTATGCTAATAGTGCTTCACATTGCAGTTGTGCGTGGGAATTGCTGTATCAGGACAGATGAGCAGTGGATCTAATTCTGCATAGTGTCTCTGACAAGGCTTAGCACCAAATGCTTACGTATTCCCACCTCTCAGGCTATTTATTTATTGCCATCGCCCAGCTCTACAAAACAGAAGTAGAACTCCAGAATTATTGTGAGCAGGAGAAATTAGCAGCAGGTGAAGTCTTTTCTAAATTCCTGACGGTGTGGGTGAAAATGGTGCTTTGCTGCATAACAGACTTAGCCATTATATTTCCCATGAATTTTCTAGTACTGAATTTGACTTACAGTATAAACCTTTAATTAACTCCATGTTTCAGGGTACCCAAACAGCTATTTCACTCCAGAGACTTCTCTTGCTTTCAAAGTTGTGTGTTTTTTTTCAAGTTAATCTTATTTCTGAGTCTCTAACCTAATATAGTTTTAAGGAGCATTATTTTGTTTTGTATAGATTACAGAAATACTATGTGGTTTTTTTTCTTGCTTTTTCAGTTTGCTTCCTTTGAAATTTTCATACTGACTGGTTACATTCACTTCCAGTATTTCTTCTGTGTGATTAGTCAAATTCCCCTTTATTTGGTTAAGAGCTTCTGTGCTATTAAATAGCAGAGAGAAACATTTTAGAAGTTGGATGTGTTACAAACCAGTGAACATTGACAAAAAGTGAAAATTAGTTCCAGCTGTTACACTTCACTGTATTAACTGTTTAAACTGATGGATTTCCATGTGACAGTTACTTGTATGGATAGAATTTGAGTTAGCTTTAAAGGTTTTAAATTTTTTCCTGACATTTGCCAAAAAAATAAGAAAGGAGCACAATGAAGCGTGCACTCCTTTTTGAAAAAATACACAGACATTTATGTTCTTTGTTCCCTCTTGCGGCCTGCTTCAGCAAAGCTTCTGGCTTTCACAGTAGCAAAGTTGTGCAGTTGTTTTTCTCACAGTTTTGGGAATCAGTTGGACAAATTAGTGAGGTTTACAAGTTGTGGGTAACTCCACTCCCAGGGTCTTGACTGACTCCTGACATACGGAAAGAAATAACAATAACGTATAGCAACAAACACTTCTGTAGCTTTGTAAACAAAACTAAAATTTAATTGAAAAAAATAATAGCAATGTAGAGAAAGGGAATTTCAGGAGGGAAGAGAAATCAATTATTTTTTATATACATATATTTAGAACTGGATATCAACTTTATGTAGATATTATATCTCCTGCTGGTTTTGACAACTGCTTAAATTCCAAATGTGATGAGGCTTTTAATCTCAATTCACTATCAACCTTTGTTTATAAATACAAATTCAATGTCAGAGTGCTTTATCAGGTAACGAGGTAGGTATTGGTAAAAGAATGATGGGAAAGAAGACAAGATAAAACCTATGCAATAAGCTCTAAGAGGACTGGTGGAAAAAAGTTAAATAGCATTGTAGTTGGGAGGTTTATAGGCTTTTATTTCTTCTGAAGGCAACCTGAAATGTTTACATTCTTCAACATTGGGTCTCTGGCTAAATACAATACTCAACAAGGTCTGCCCTCCTTGGTTTGCTTCTGTAGCTGGTAATTCAGGGTCAGCTGGCAAAGTGTCACAGCAGTTCTGTGGCAGAGCTGGCAGTCCTGCTGCTTGGCCAACGCTTCTTGCTCTAAACCAAGTGTCAGGTCACAGTTATCTGGAGGTCAGTGTGAAAGCTGATAGCCATCAGCAGAGCTCAGTTGACGAAAATTTTAAGAGCATTCTAGTGAAAACTCGTAAGGAGGTGAGTGCAAGCCTTTCTTATACTCACACGCAGTCTTACTTTTTCTAGTTTTCAATATGTTTTTGTTCCTCAGCTCCTTTCTAATGCTCAGTTTAAGTGATGGAAATGGCCCTTTTGCACAGGCAAAGGGCAAATTTGGTACCTTGCTGAAATGTTTTTGCTCACCAACATGTCTCAAAGAATATTGTTGGTATATAAAAAGCATGCGGAAAAAAATCCTGAGTATGTTAAAAGCTGTGAATTGTATATTGTTTAGGTTTGTATTTAGAATTATATTTAACTCTGCTGTGTAATTAAAGTCTCGTATATGAAGTAAAATTTTCAGCTATAGTTAGGTTTTTTGAATCATTCCTTTTGAAGACATTTAACTCATATCATTGACTAGTGAAAGAGTGGAAAGTACTGGCTTTAATTATATAAACCAACTAAATGCCAAAAGTAGATGATGTGGTGAATACGCTACCCGCATGTATGAAGAGTCTCTGGAGGCAAGATACTTAAAGCCTCCCTTTTGATGTTAAACATATGTCAGTTGATGGAAAGCCTTAGATAAATGAGGTGCTTGTTATAGGAGGGGATAGGCAGTTTGTTTCTGAAAGATGATTATTCTGAACGTAAGTTAAAGTTCTTTTATTTCTCCTTTTTTGCTTCCTTCCTTGTCCCCTGTTTCAGGCTCCATGGTGTTTTGGATAAGCTGCGATCTGTGACTACTGGTAAGTAAGAAAATTAGTTTTGAATGAAAGTAGGTTTATCTTTTCTGTGTTGTGAGTCTAATGAGTTTTAAAAAAGATCTTAGCTGACTCTTTTGTTAATTTTCAATTTATATGGTCTTTTGGGACCTGACTCTTTAGAAAATTGCTTTATATTTTGAGACACAGAGTTTATATCTGACTGCAGAAATTATTTCTGGGTGTTTCTTGCTGATGTTTTCAGCTGAAACAGCTATCAGCTTGTTGTGTTTTCAGATCTGCGTGATGTCTTATTTGAAGTTTCTCTAGCTATATTTACTGCAAAATTTGTATTGCTGTGTTGTGATATAAAAATAAAAGGTGCCTGTCTCCACAGAACCAACTAGTGTGAAATCTTCAGAATCTAATATCTTTGAGAGCAGCCTCCCCTCCAGCAAAAGCAGTTCATGCGTGGGTGATGAGAGGAGGCGTGAGGATACCCTGCCACCTCTGGCAGTTTCCAGCACACGGACTGAAAGAAATGATTCGAGAGTTTCAACGAGCTCCCAGGAGCAGAGGAATGCCGCTTCACGGTACGGCTGCTGGTTATTTACTGACACACAGTCCACATTCATAGTTGTGTGACGCTAGTAGCCGTTTTGAAGAGCACAGACACTTGGAAAGATCAAAGTAGTTTTGAAGAGTAAAGCATTGCTACAGTTTGTTGCATGAAAAACATTAAATCAGGCATTCAGTTCCATTTCTTTAAGCAACAGATGGGTGTGGATTAATTAACCAAAGTAAAAATAGAGATCAGTAAGTTGGATTTGTATAAACAATAATACCTTCATGATTCTTCCCTGCTGACTTTGTTTAAAAGACAGTTCTGGTTTTCCAGAACTTTATTTGCAGATGAGTTAATAGTTGGCAATTTCTTATTTTATCAGGCAGTCTTGTGAAGATGGTTCTACGTCCCGCTTAACATCTACAGTCAAGCCTTTGAGGGAACTGTCACCTTCTGAAGCTGTAATTGACATTAAACCTGAGCCAGACGATCTAATCGATGAAGACCTAAACTTCGTGCAGGAGAATCCTTTGTCAAGGAAGAAACCTACTGTAACTGTAACTTATGGTTCTTCTCGTCCTTCCGCTGAACTTTACCGACCACCAGCTAGCAGGAGTGCAGATGGCCATGTACATGTGCACAGATTGTCACAACAGGGCACCTTACAGGGGAGCCGGCAGTTAGACTCACAAAGCTGCAGGTCTTTGGAAACAGGCCAGCTGTGCAATCCAGAAGCATTTGGCAGCTTAGCAGAAAGTTACAGACCCACCTCCAAACTTAGTGCCGATAAAGTAGGCAGTGAGGTTGGTACGATCTAAACTATCGGAATGTTTCACACTTGCAAGGAACCAAGGTTCCTATGTACACTTCCAGTAAAATCTCGACCTTCCAGAAATCGAAGGGCTTTGGTCAGTGATACCCATTCTTTGGGTCCACTGATAAGAAGAGATGGCATAGTTTAACATCATCACCTGACAGGTTGCTGCATCTCAGAATTAATTGGCTTGTGCATCTTCATGCCATATTTATTTGGGCTAATAGGTTAGCGTGTTGTTATGATGCACCTGATGAATCAGAAATAATAATTTTGATCTCGAGATCATTGGAAGACCATGGTCTTCTGTAAGTGCTGTGTAAATCTCCAGCTTCACACAGTTCTGTAAATTAGTATTTTGGGGATGCTGTTTATTTAGACTTAGGCTAGATATCCGGGCTTTAGAGACTAATGTATATGTTGGTTATTAGGATTATTATTGTTATTACTATTTAGAACCATGGCATTTAAGAGCTCTTTGGGGTGGGTGTTGTACAAGGACGAACTGAAAGGTGATTGCTGCCCCACATGCTTCAGAGGCCAGACTAAGCTAGGCAGGGTGAGAGTCCAGCTGATAGTTTTAAGACTATCCATATGAATTAGTTGAGCCCGTTGTGAGAGGAAGAAAGGTTGTTCTGGGTGCTGGTGTTGTAATGAAGCAGGAATTTTACATACCTTGTATTCCAAGTTCACCTGTGTTTGTTACTGCTGATATAGTTCTCTGCTTTGCTGCTACTTCCTTAGTTCTGTATAAAGGACAATGAATTTTATTCAGAAATCTAGAATGCTTTACAAAGATAAGTGCTGATGTCTTTGTTTTTTAAGATAGAGAAGTGAGAATGAGAACATAGTTTGTTTAAGGTGGTAGATAAGTCATTGGTGAATGACAGTCACACCTCTCCTTGGAGATGTTAGGAAAAGGTCTTGTGATAATTTTCCTCTATTGCTATTTCATGAATAATATCCAAAAGAGAGCTATTTCAGGATTGTTTCTTAGAACTGTGGACCTTTGCTGTATTCTGCCTTGTGATAGACAAGTTCTTGTGCTTTGGGAGGTTTTACCTTTCAAAAGATCATTTGCTCAGGTATTGAGTTTTTTACTGTATGAATCCTCCGTATCTGTGTAGTCCAGGTCCATCCCTTAGAATATTTCTGCTTGGAGGATCCAGGATTTAAAGGTTACTGGGTACAAACCTGGCTTCCAGATGGCTGGTTGTGCTCCTGTGAAGTTCAGTGCTGGGCGATGGTTCCCACAGGAATCATTGGCGTGTGCTTTCTCCTATGCTTTCACACAGCCTGGCTTTTAAATTTGTCACTACCGTGTGCGCTGTGGTGGTGGTGAGTGACTGTGTCAGAACAGGGACCTTGCACTGCCTGAACTGGGCCATCCTGGCCCTGCATAGCTCTTAGCATCCGTTGGAATACCTCCGTTTGCTAGAAATTAGTCCTTAACGCTAATCTGAAATTAGAGTCGATGCAGGGGAGAAAGTCATTCTTACTGATCTCACTTTTCTCTATCAGACTTTCAACAGATGCGTCTCGAAGGGTAGTATGCATTTCTCTGGAAAACCCTGCTTTGTCCACAGATGTTGGATAAACTGTCCATACTTTAGACTTTTTTCTTCTCCTTTTCTAAAAGTTATTTACAATTAGATTTTTAACAAGAGACACGTCTGATTTTCATATTCTCTAGTGCTGTCACTTGTTTCTGCAAACAGTACAGGAGTCCTAGACTCATGCAGCTTGCGTGGAAGTTCTCCATCTTCTGGCTATAGGTAGAATTGCAATATTTTATTTGCTGGCTTATTAATACGTTTCACGCTAAATGAAGTATTTTTGCTGCTCTGTTGTAGGAAGAAAGCTCCCGGAAGAGACGGTTGCCTGTTGTAAGCTCAGTTGTCAAAGTGAAAAAGTTCTGTAATGATGGGGAAGACGAGGAGGAGGAGGAAGACTATGGATCACGAACAGGAGGCATCTCCAGCAGCGTGTCTGTACCTGCAAAACCAGAAAGAAGGTACTTAAGATCTCATTGATTCTGTGTGGTTTCCAGAATGAATATAATGAACAAAAGCTTTGAAAGTGGAAGTTGGGGAAAACAGTTTGCAGTTTTGAAAATTAACAGACAAAATCCAGTAAGCTATTTTTATGGTTTTTGTACAGTCTCAGAACTCTATGGGTGAGATGTCTGTTTATACCCTCCTTTTTCCTCTGATTTTGAAACCTGTTTTTGATATTGTGCATAAACTGCAACAGAACGTGAAATCTTAAACTATTTGGGAAAAAGTTTAGTAGGAAAAGAACATTAATGTTGCCACATTTCAGACCAGATATTTAATGTGGTAAAATAATTTTCCAGGACTTCTAATGGCTTTGGTTTTATTTTGGGAATAGTTTTCGGAACGATTATCACTTGTTCTTTAAGGTATTTTCAACTTTTCAAAAGACTTGAGAGATCTGTCCTTTTTTTCCTGCTCCCTAATTCTGTCTGAATGTCAGGTGTCAGTCAAATTACATCAGTACTTTGTACCTGATTTTCAACAATAAGATGAAGAACATTTAAAGCAGGGAAGCGATGGTTCTACTGATCTACTGCCAGCTTGTTTAAGATAGTTTAAGCTACTACATGTTATTGGATTTATCTGATTTAAACTTCCTCATTGTTGATGGATGTTCAAAGACAAAGAAAAAGCTTTTTTTACAACTAGTATGTGTTTGATAGAGTCAGGTTTCAGCCTGCTAGTGCCAACACAAACACGGTAACAGACACGTGAGGGGCAGAAGTGGGAGGAAATTGATGGCAGAGTTTGTCCTTTCAGATGCAGCCTGGTTTTACAGCAGCTTCTGCCAAGAGGTGAAATGCCTCTGCGCTCCCATTTTTGAGAGCATTTTGTGGATCCCTATCCACTCAGAGAATAGATTACCAAGCTGAAAAAAATATGGATAAAGCAATTTTAGCTGATGATTTCTATCAGTATTACACGTAACTGCATTAACCTGTTGAAATACCTGTGTTTAACATGGATACGGTTGGTGTTGCAATTCATGTACAATTAATTTATTTTTTTTTATCTCCTTTAGACCTTCGTTGCCACCTTCAAAACAGGCCAATAAGAATTTAATACTGAAAGCAATCTCTGAAGCACAGGAATCGGTTACAAAAACAACTAATTATTGCACTGGTAAATAGCATTATTTTTGTTTGTGCTAAGCTATAATATTTCCAAGCCCTGTTTTATAAATCCCAGCTAAAGATAGCGATTAGAGATAAAACAGAATGTTAAATAGCGCATGTCAGTGATACTTGTACGGGATTTTCCATGTCCTTTGAACATTACATTAATCTTCAGCGATGAATTATGAATTATAAACATGGGAGGAAAGAGTTACTTAAAATACACTAATTGAGGTAGTAGGTCTGTGGAGTGTGTTGATACAATATGGAAGCGTGAGAAGTATTGTGAAGTCGATGGCCGTCTACAGCATACAGCCATATACAACACACCGATGATATATCACTTTATATTCTCTTTAAATAGTGAGGCTGCAGTGTTAGGTCAGTGGTTTTAGGTGTTGAGTTGCAGTCGATGCAGCAGCTGAGCAGTTGCCTGTGTGTAGGCGTTCGGTTCTCTTAGCTAGGAGGGGCTGCTGCTGGGGAAGGGCAAATCCAGCTGTTACCTCGTGTGCTTTCATATAATTGAGTGTTAATAAACCTAGTGTTCTCAGCAGGAACTATTGCGCGCTCCCAGGGAAGGAGCATTCACTAAACTACCTAAATCATGGCTTTTATGACATCTGGAGCAAAGCTATCCAAAATCTCTTGCCTTCTCTCTCAAAACCTGCAAACTAACTGTGAGAAACATGTATCTTCCTTTAACATATTTATGAAATATGTTAATACATAAGAAAGTACCAAAATAATTACATGTAAAAGTGGATGAATGAATGCTTTGCTGATGTCATTCTAAGGCTTCTCATGCTGTTTTGTCTTACAAGTAGCTGTTCTGAGATGCCTCTCAGAGTGCTCTATGCACATGCACGAGTGTGTTTTCACACTAAGGATTTTACAGGTAGCTAAAGAAGCTTTTTGTGGAGACAGATGCTTGGGATTTTTGTGTGTGTAGGAATTTAATTTAGAGTTATTTTAGCACCATATCTAAAACCAGTACTGTTGTGCGATTGGGTTGTATGTAAATGATTTACCATTGGTTCTTTAAAGTTCCACAGAAACAGACTGTTCCGGTTGCACCAAGAACACGAATTAGCCCAGAAGAATCTCAGTTAGAAGTAATCCATGTGCAAAACAGATTGCCTGCTCTGAGTTCTCAACTTCAAGTAGAAGAGCCAAAGGAGCAGACAGTTGAAGGAATTCAAGGTCATCTGATAATATTCTTTAAAAATGTATACCAGGGAATGTCGTTTTACAACAGGCTGTGTGGAGAAAAGAAATAACTTTAATTTTTAAGTCAGCATCAAAAGTTGCACGTGGAAATGCCCTGAAACCCAGGCAACCTTCTAAAACCTGGCTATGTGCACACGTGCTCCATCAGACACATACACACAGAGGAGGTGATAGAGCATTCTGGCATATCACTGAAGAGTAATTTTGCATAAGCAAATGTATCCGTTTGTAGTGGGGTAACCTTTCCCCATCCTTTGCATTTTTTTTTTCCTTACTATCTTGTAGGAGTAATTCTGTCACAGAGCTTCAGGTGGGAGAGTTAAGATATTCTACATTTGGAATACTTTTGCAGCATATGAAGTGTTACAAGATTATTTCCGACATACTGTTACCACACAAATAGTTCTAATGTTTTGGATTTTTTTTGTGTAAATATGGGAGTACTATATCTGCTGTTACAGGACAGCTGATAGCAGGATAACTGTGTGAACAGTAATCTTTGGTTTCATTCTGTTATGAAATTCCTGAAGGAAAATGGCATAACATTTAAAGGAGATCCAAGTATCTTTTCAGCATGATTTTTTCGCAAAGAAATGTGTGTGCGTGTGTGTGCCTGTGTCGGTTACAAGGAATCAATAGAAGCGAGTTGATGGAAAAACAGTCCTGTAAGAAGTTTTTACTTTGCTCTTGCTAAGGGTTGAGATACTTAGACTGTTGAGTAAAATTTGGTTTGAGTAAGATCTTTGTTACATCAACTCACGGTGGTTTTTAAGGAACGGTAAACATTCGTTGTTAAATAAAACCTTTTTTCAGTCACTTACTTATCACATAAAATATATTTTGAATCTTTCTGCTAACATAAAATAGTTGAAATTGTATCTGTAAAGTATGTAAGAAGCAGCTTTATTAGTCTTTGAATTAATATACAGAAATATTTATGCTAAATATTTTTGCTCTTTGCCATTGAAATGGAAATGACAACTTGCTTAGAAAACCTACAGGAAGCAAAATAAATTTTTTCAAAGCCTAAGTCAAATGTAGAACAGTGCTACTCTGGTTTGTTTCACCTCTTCTAAGAAGACCATAAAGTAGTCCCTTGTAGTTAGCTGCTTTCCTCTGTGTGTTCTCTGAATAGTCAGCATCTCTACAAATAAGGAGGAAGAACTTGGCCGTTGTAAGTCGCCATGCCCACAGTTCATGCTGAGCAATGATAATAGGAGAGACTGGAGTCTTTCAGTATTAAAACTTGGCCGTCCCATCTGGCAGGAGAAAAACTTGTTCCTATTCCTTTAACAATGAGAAAAGGGCTCATAGCAACGAGATTGGAGATGTGTGTTGGTGTTTTTTATCAAAAGAATTAGAAGTCTATGCTTCAGTTCTTTAATCTATAGTTTTGTTTTGACATGCAGTAAAATGTGCTTCTAATTACTGGTTTTTTTAGGAGCTGAACAAAAGGAGCTCTCTTCTCGGCTGCAGATTGACCCTGTGATTGAAGATACCTTGCAAGTGACTCAAGGTTAAGTCTTGTGATCTTTTATTTTCAAATTGAACACTACTGGTCAGTGAATGTTAAAACAGAACTTCTTTTTCAACTAATTATACTGATTTCTAGTATTTTCTAGTTTCTACATCTCTAAGGAATAGAAGTGTTATATCAGTGGGTGTTCAAAGTCTGAGAGATTTGGGGTGTGTGTTGACCCCTTCAGTATTGTTTCAGCGCATCCATTCCAGTAACATGGTTTCCTGGTCTGGCCTAATGTGGCCTATGGCTCCTGTTGATCCACTTCTGTGGAATTAGCAGGGAAGTAAAAATGTTTTCTGGAAGCTACCAGTAAGAAACGAAACCAAAATAAAATTAGCTGGTGGACCATTTAAATTGCTGTTCAGAAATATGCTGTAAGTTAAGAGTACGACTGCAACCTTATGTAATTTTTCTCCCATTTCAGATTACTATGATGCAGAATCTATGGTCCACACAGACACTAGGTCATTTATCCTGAAGAAGCCCAAATTATCAGAGGAAATGGTGCCACAGAATCAGCAGCTGGGGAAGAGGGGCCCAGAGGCAGTGCGGGTACTCTCAGGGCGTCTAATACAGACACGGTAAGAAGTTATTTCTTTTAGGACTTTTATTAGTCAGAATGCTTGTTTGTGGTTTAGATGAATCCTTCAGTTGTGCTTGTGCTTGTCAGTCCAGCCAGGATGTGCCAAATCATGGAAAAAGGACTGATATATGTAGCAGAGAAAGAAAAAACGGGCAAAAAACCCCCCAGAATTCCTTCTAACTGGAAAGTAATTCCCACGGTCAACTGTAGCTTGAGCGTGTCTTTGATTTGCAAGAATGAAGAGCAAGGAACCAAAAAGTACTGCTCTCTTTTGTCATTCTGAGTTCTGAAATCTTAGTTTAGTAATAATGTTGCTTGAATTGCCTTTAGTTTTACGGCTGCTTTGCCCTGAGATCACGTTTCTTAAGAAATGTCTTTGAAGGCAGTATGGAGAGTGGTGGATCCTGAGCTCTCGGTGCTGGAGATAGAACAGCACGTTCTGCCTGCAGGTAGCTCAATACCCTCAAGCCAGCAAACAAGTGGCCTGTGGGACAAATGATTTAAGGCTCCTTGTTGGGTGAGTTTGGCCGAGAGAAGTTTAAAGGTCATGTCAGCTTCAAATGATGTGCTGTGGATACATTTTCGTGTCTCCAGAGGAGCGATGGGCAGCGCACAGTCATTTGCCTCACTTCTTAAAGGCCTGATAGCTCCTGCCACCAAATACTTTTATGTATCTTACCCGTTGAGAGTTAAAAACCTCTGGGAACGGTGTGATCTGCTTCATCCCAGTGGGCTGCTGTGTTTGAGAAACTGTTCGTGCTTCATTTCCATGTGGCTTCGAACAGCCTGTGTTAGTTAAAAGCAAAACCGACAATGAAGAAACAGACCCAAAAGGATGACCTCTCGTGTCACAGTTGAAAACTGTGACTGTGCTGCAGGAGAGTACATTTTTGCGTGTTCTTAATGTGTTGTTTTTCCCTCTTCTTAAAGGCATTTTACGCTGTAGTTGTTTTTAGCCTGATTTTCTGGAGAAACGAAGTTTATACCATCACTGTTTGTCAAAGTTGAGAACTTCGTAGTGCGTTTCCAAATGTTTAGAATCGCATGCGGTTTGGGAGGTCCCTCGGGTGAAATGGGTGGGACAGCGGAAGACTGGAGAAAACATATGAAAACATACATGTTTTTATACTCCCTCTTTTGCCCACGTCAGACACAGGATAGATATTTTGGAGGAGACACCTGTTCGGTGTGTTTAAAGATTTGTGATTACAAGAATGGTATTTACCCTCACTTTTTTTTGTCTCAAAACTGTAAATTCCTCAAAAGATTCATCACTTTATTTAACTGTGTCTGTAAATGAGCTTTCAGATTTATCTGTTGAGCACAACAAACTGCAGTGCACCTGCCAAATTCCCTGCTGAACGCCAGTGAACGCTGTATTTCTTATTAATGCTTCAGGGAGGCGAGAAGGCAAACTGTTAATTGGAGGACATTATAGTAGCGTTAAAAGCAGGTTTGTTATTGTGTGACTCTCCACAGATCAGCTCGTACAACTTCTCGTTCCTAGTGCAGCTCGTTTTCCCTCAAACCTCTCCAGTCAGAAAATCTATTTTTACTACGTTTCTTCGTTTGACAGAGACCAGCTCGCGCAGCCAGAGAAACCTGCCAGTCCCAAGTTCATCGTGACGCTGGACGGTGTCCCCAGCCCGCCGGGATACCTTTCTGATCAAGAGGAGGAAGATCTGTGTATAGCTGAAGGATTAAAGCCAATTGCCCAAAATCTGTGTGTGGGCAAAGGACTGAAAGGCCTTCGAGCGCAGCAGATGCAGATCGTAACCAGGCAGCTGGAGAGCTGTGACGGTAATTCCGCTTTCCAACAGGTTCTAACCCTAACGTGCTGGTTTGATTGGGGGTAGAGCTCTTGGGTACATCATTCTGAAGAAATCAAAGCGATGGTGTTTATACTTCCAACTAGAACATTCTTTAGGCAAATGAGATGTGATATTTCAGTGGGGCCGTATTTTTAGAAGCCTTTAGCTCAGTAAACTGGAGCAATACGGCACATCAGTAATTCTCTGCACATCCTGGTACTGGTAAAATTTGGGTTTTTTCTGTTGAAAATGTAGTTTGGCTTCATTGCCAGAAGTCTGCACTTCTGGGTGACCTGTTACCGTTTGTCCCTGTGCTGATGGACAGGAGACTTTTACAGCAAACGTTTTGCTGTGCCTTGAATTTTAAAAGAAATACATCCAGTGCTGTTAATGTTTCTGTCTAGATTTGTGATATCAAAACGAGCCTGTTAAAGATAAGGTGTTGGTAGAGTCCAGTTGCTAGAATCTCTGAAAATAGCACTTAAACAGTGTATGATTTCACTTGAGGGTTTGTCTAGTCGGGATGCCTTTTGAATAACATGGGAAATGGCTTGCTGAAGTGTATGTTTGAATCGTTTCAAATGCTGACACAGCGATGAAAAAATATAGAGACTGCTGTTTTGTCATAGACCTGTTGAATACTCGCCTTAATGTCTCGCTTGGATTAATTTTTTATATTTTTTAGTTTTCTTATGAAAATAAAGACCCTTATTTTCCACAGTAGTGGTGCATCCAGATTTTCTGAACTAAACAAATACTATTATTTGAAGCTCTACAGAGAACTCTTAAATTTCATGGTTCTAGCTGTAACGGCAATGCAGTTATGAGAGACTCATGGGGGAAAAGTGAAAGATCTTTTAGGTCCGTGTCCTTTCAGTCTCCCTGGCTGCAGAAATACCACACATAAAGCTTGGAATTTCTTAAAGTACTTTTTGGATTGCAGTCTGGGTTCCAATAACTGAAGCGAATGTGGTGTCTGTCCGAGCAAATTACATGGAAGCGGTTCTTTTACGGTGTGTGTCCCCATGCATCGTATCTGATTTGGTGTAAAAACTGAGGTGGGGGCTTTTTTTTTAACTTTCTCTCTTGAAATAATTTTCTAGAGCCAAAAAAATCTTGGAGAAGGGAAGCCTAGCTCTTACTTAACATGTGGCTCAGCAGAATGGTTGTAACTAAGGTTCAGTTGAAGAATCCTTGTCTTGTCTGATCAAGATGTGGTCTGTTTGACTTTCACACCTCAGTTTGGATTTTTGAAGAAAATCACTTTATTTTGCTTGTAAACAGTACAACTTTGATCTTTTGTCACCTAAAGGCAGCTGTTGGCTCGGTATTATGACTTCTTTCATTTTGTAGTTTTAGGATTTCTTTTCAAATTGTATGCTTGCGCGTAAATTTTTACTGTCAGGACTTTTCGACTAGAGGCTTATCAAGAATTGTGTTAGAAAGAGAGAGAATAGGAAATACTCTGAACTTCAATTGTGTTAATGCCAAATTGCATATAGAATCATAAAGGTCCCGGCTCTTTTACTTTTTTTCTTTTTTTTTCTTTCCTTCCCAGTGGATATGGAAGAGTTGAACGTGCTGCAAAAGCAGGAGAAGGTGCTTGAGCGCTGCAAGTACTGGCCTGCCTGTAAAAACGGAGACGAGTGTGTGTTCCATCACCCCACGCTGCCTTGCAAGTGAGTACTGCGGAGCTCAGCCGCTCGGCACGTTACCGGGGGCTTTCTCTGGTGCTACAGGTTTCCCTCCTGCCTTAGGAAACCGTCCCAGGCGGTGTCACTCTGTGAGGGTGGGATCGCTGTCATCTCTTCTGGTTCCCTCCCGTCTCCCGCGTGTCAGAACACACTGATGTTCCGAGTGGGTAAATGCACAGCTGGGATCATGAGGAGGAAAGCTCAGTTTACAGTCGGGCGGGTGGTTCTGTGCTGCTTAGAGATGTGGGAATTGGTGTCTTCTGAAAACAACAGGCACTCTTCTGCCGGCTGCCAGAATTCTTCTGAGCATGGTGGGGTACCATTACATAGTAATGCAGGGATTTTATTTTTTTTTTTTATTTATTTGAAAGCACAGGCTAACTCTTGAACGTGCACTGTGCCTTTGGCTTCTCTTCCACAGGCAACAACAGTCCAGGAAACCGCATTCTGTTCTGAGATAAACATTACCAGATTGGGTACCTTCATTGACTCACGCATTTGAATTTTCCTTTCAAATCCGATATAACTAAACTAAAAATAGCACTTTCTCTTCAGTGAATGAACCGTAGGGAATTAGCTCGTTACTAAACTCCACTGAGTGCGAGGTGGTTCAGCTGCTTATTGCAGTATTTCACCCCAGGAAGATGCATGCAGATGTTTTTGTGTCCAGCTGGTCCCCGACACCCGCTGGCCTTGGTTGGAAGGTCACCAACACACGTGTCCCAGCCCTGTTGTACTTCTGGCTTTCCCTGATAATTCTGCCTTTCGTGCACAACAGCTGCCAGGGGATTCTGCTCTGAGAATGGGCTTATGATTCCATTTCTTTTCCCTCAGAGTTTTTCCTAACTGCAAATTTGCTGATAAATGCCTGTTCATCCATCCAAACTGTAAATACGATGCAAAGTGCACTAAGCCAGACTGTCCCTACACTCACGCCAGTCGACGAACCCCCCATTCCTCTCCTAAACCAGGTGAGCGCCTCCAGGGATTTTAAGCATTAAAGGAAAGTGTTGAAGGGAGAATGGTATTTTGTGGAAGGAGAAGGTGACAGTGGTGAAAAAATAACTTTTTGCTCGATTTGACTTAATATTATTTCAGTTCTTAATGCTAGATGAAGAGGAGTAATACAGTGTCACCGCAAAAACTGCTTCGGAAACATCTCTGAACGCTTTTACGCCAAAGTCCTGTGTGAGGCCAAAGTGGTGACTTGCACAAATCGTCCCTTTTCCTGCAGGGATTAGCCAGCAGCGCACTTACACTCAGTTCTCTTCCTTAAATTGGACACACCTTGTACCAAGAGCTTGGGGGACAAATTGAAAACAGAGGTTTCTGTCTTTGTATGAACGCTTTTTTTCTTTAATGACACCGTAGGAGTTAATTTTGTGCAACCATGAGCTGACCTCCAGGGGTGGGGTTGCCGGGTGGAGGCCGTGGCTGCGTTTGGATTAGGGGTTGGTATTCCCGAGCCCTGGGACGGTGCCCAGGTTGGGGGGGCCTTTATTCCGCTCCAGCCACCATTTTGGGAAGAGGCTTAGCCCTTCAGTCCTGGCGCGGTGCGGTTTTGTTACTTTGCCAGAAGGCAGAGTACAATGTGCCCATCTCCTGTGTCACTTCCAGCAGCTCCTCTCTGTTCCTGGAAAGTGCGCTCCTGCCCTTTTCCGTCTGCTGGGCTCAGCCTCTGACTTGCTGTGCCTACACCGATCCTGGGAATGTCTCTGCCCGCCGGGATCTCTGCTTGATGTGCTGGAAGGGTTGCTGGGACCAGGGCACCTCCTGTCCTGACACGGTGGAGAACCCTGTCCTGCCCCAGGAGGAGAGCCACGCGGTGACCTGTGATAGGCTTCCCGTATTTCTTGCAGGATTGATAGATTTTGCGTGGAATTGTATCAAAAGAGCAATTCCTTGGGATGCAGACTGACCTCTTGTTCTGTTCTTTTCCACTCTTAGCACCACTGCCCACGCCGTCTCTATCCTCCAGTAGTCCGCTCTGCAAGTTTTTTCCTGCTTGTAAGAAAATGGAATGTCCTTTTTACCACCCAAAAGTAAGAATTGTCTTCCCTTCCTTTCTAGAAAGATACTTGAAATGTGTTACTTTGGGTTGGGAAGTGTCACTACCATTTCACGCTTTCTGCTTTTACTTTTCACATTCTAACTTCAGCTCAGAAAGTACAAGAGTTTGTAACCTACATACTTCTATTTTTTGGGATTGTGTCCCTGCGTGTTCTTATGCCACTAAGTTCAGAATCACAGGATGGTCAGAGTTGGAAGGAACCTTAAAGATCATCCAGTTCCAACCCCCCTGCCACGGGCAGGGACACCTCCCAGTAGATCTGGTTGCTCAAACTGGTCTACAGATGAAAACAAAACAAAATTTAGTGCTTTTCTGAGCCCTACCGATGCTGAAACGCAGGACTCTGTTCCCAGGTGTTGTTACCCAGATGCTGGGGCTTTTCCTCTGCCCTTCAGCCAGGGCTGTGTCCTGCTCCGCGCGCGTACCCACGGTGGCAGGTTTGGAGCATCTAACTCGTAATTCATGCTTTTGGAGAAGGATTTCCTTCTGTCCTTGGGTTGAACTGATTGCACTAATCTACGCAGCTGCCGATTCAGATGCATCATAACAGTGATACAAACTAATTGTATTTCTTGCCTGTATGAATTAACAAGCGTAGCTCGTTGAGCCAGCTCCGAGTAGCCTCTCCTGAAGCGCTTTCCCTTCCAGCACTGTAGGTTTAACACCCAGTGTACGAGGCCAGACTGCACTTTCTACCACCCAACTATCGCCGTGCCCCCTCGCCACGCCCTGAAATGGACCCGGGCTCAGACCAGGTGAGATGCTTTTCATTTGATCTTCCGAAGTTTGGGTTGTATTCATTTTGTGACTCATGTCGCGGGTGTAATTTTACTCCCAGGAGTAACGTGTGTGTGATGAACAAGGAAGGTTGCGTGAAGAAAGGTGCCGGTTACAGGCATCGTTCTGTTGGAGAGAACCCTGCACTGGTTTAATTCTGTAGCAGAAACATTAACTAGCGGGATCTGGCAGAGTCACTGGGAGCCTGACCCAGGCACCGTGTGTTTACTGAGTTTTATTTGAATAAAGCTGAAAAAACAACCTTGGCTCTTCTTTACTGTTGTTTTATCTTCATTATTTCAATATTTCTCACATGTGCCTGTCTTAAAGACACTCAAACTCCATGAGCCTTTCCCTCCAGCTCATCTCAGCTGCAGAGTCTTTATCAGCGCCAGGGGCAGGAGGCAAATGGGTTCTGAAATCCCCTTTACAGCCCCGGGGGGGGAATTTGTTACTGACCTGGATTGTTTTTGTCTCTTTCCCCCGCAGCGAATGATTGTGAGTCCACTCGGGCCTGAGCTTTGCCCCCTCCGGACACTCACGGGAAGGAAGAGGAACCGCCAGGGGCACAGGACGTTAAAAAAATCCATGCATTTTGAACTTTTAATATACATTGTTTTCATAACCTGAGGTTGATTGCCTACTTGAAATGTCTCTAATTTTCCAAGTTTGTAAGTTTAAGCAATTTTACATTTTTTTTACGCTGTAAGGAAAAAAAAAAAAATTGTCTGTGTAAGAAAAGTTTTACTTTAAATTCCATTAAAGGCTTTCAAAGCACATTCGGTGTTCTCTTGGGGTTATGTTTTTGGAGAAGGAAGTGGATCATCAGAAGGTCCTAGAAAGCTTATTCCTGCATTTGGATCATACTAGAAATACTTTTTTAGTTCAGAAAATGTTCGGAACTGCTGACTCAGCAAACAGGGAGTGAATGCTGCTTCTGCTCGCAGGGAAAAAGAGAGTAAAGGGGGTGTCTTTGGGGTGTTTTTTCCATGTAACAGTCGTCGTACCTCTGATGGTACTTTCTCAAACAGGGGAAGAAAAAAAAAAAGAGACGAAGGAACAAAAATGCTTCATAATAACAATTAAACAAGAGTATTGTGCTCCATTTAAAAAGGCTACGAAATGAAATACCGCTTCACTTGACAAGAACTGGTTTCGGATGTCTCTGTTTGTAGCAGGAAGGCAGAAAGTACCGCTCTGACTCACTTTCTGAAGAGTCCTCCTTCCCCCACTGCCCCGAGGGCTGGACGTACTTTGTCATTCCCTCCTTTGAGACAGTTCTGTGATTTTACGCTGCAAAAAATAATCCCAGGAAGGTGACCATAAATATTTTTATGCGGGATTATAATAATGAAAAAGTGTTGAGCAGCAACGTAAATGCACTTTTTTATTAAATCCTTCATATCTTTTGGGGAACTACATTTTCACAAAAATATACAAAAGAATTTCTTTTTACAAATATTTACAGTCAATATCAGAAAACAACATTAGCTACATATTTTAAACTTAAATTTGACAAATATAATCTTGAATTCTGAAACTGAACACTCCAGGAAAGTATTTCTTAATAGATCTCTTTTTTTGGTGAAATAAAGTACTCAAAGTTCATATTCAAATTTAAAAAAATCTTAATGCAAAAAATCTGACATTTAATTATATATTTTTTTAATATATATAATATATATACTTTAAATAAACATACAACATTGTTACAGGGATTAGATGTTCATGGTGGAAACCAAAATGGAATACACTTAAAACCATGATCCTTATTACAGTAATACATGACCGTACCTTTGGACTAGGTTAAAATACCTCTTTTTTTTGTCTTTTTTTCTTTTTTGTGGTTTTTTTTGTGGTTTTTTTTTTTTGTTAAAGCAAGAGGGATTATCCGACACACTCCCTAATGAAACACAACAAATCTGAACGGACAACTGGATTTTAAGCTTAAAGAACTACGCTCAAATATTTTTCCTAAGGTGACCTGAGGAGGAGAGGACGGAGCGATCGCTGCGATGGATTTCCAGGTGAAAGACTGCAAAATACAGTATTTTTCTACAGGCTTTTCCGCTGCCTTCAGAAATACCTGCCCCCGCCAAGCTGCTTTCCTTCCCGGTGTGAGATGAGGAGCTGAGAACTGGGCCGGGGCAGCAGCAAAAGGAGAACTACCTGCGCCTGCGGGACTGCAACGCCCTCCGTGTCTGACACCACCCTATGGTGCCCTGGGGAGCAGAAGGCAAACTGCTGCTTTTTTCCTCTGCTTACAAAAAAAAAAATAAAAATAATGAAAAAAAGTGAATAAAAGTTGATGTATTTTTAAAGGGAACGCTCCTAATGCGATTACTTCGATTGTGACATTATTTTTTAAGTGATCCTTGTGGTCTTGAACCTATTCTTACAGTGAAGTTTTACATTAAAAATGCAGTAACTTTGCTCACAAATTAGTAACGCAGCTTTTCCATTACTTAACAGAATATGCCGTATACCCGTAACTCAACTAAAAAGCGTAAACAAAGCTTGATAATTACCAGATACTGCTTTTTTAAAAAAAAAATAAAGAAAGAAGCTATTTTGCACCTAAAAACCACACCACCATGACAAATAGTAGCAAGGAAAGGAAAAACAAGACCAGAAATGTGCAAAGTACGACCCAACAGCACCAACATTGCACAAAAGTACAGAAAAAAACCCCATTATTATTATTATTTTTTCATGCAATTGTGTTCATGCCGGGAGTTTCTTTAGAAAGTCTATTTATTGTATTCCCAAATCCTACAGTACAGAGCGTGTCCTGGGGGCCAGCGGTGTTTGAAAAAAATCACGGAGTTATGGAAATACCAGTTACAGCTCCAGAGCTCAACATCACCTATTCAGGTTTTAAGTAAAGTGCTGGGAAAAGGTATTTAACAACTGCTTTGCTTCTTGGGAAGAATAAATACCCTATATTTTATTTTTTTTTACTGCTGGATATGGAAAGATCCCCCCCCTCCTCCCCAGCCTCAAGAATTTGCAACTCAGAAAGTGAGCAGAAATTTCATTTTCAGGAAGGTGGTGCTCTGTACTGTGTGTCACGGTGGTACCAGTGAAGCTGTGGTCAACGCTGGGTGACCAGGTTTTACTGGGGGGACTGGGAGGAAAGGGGGTGGGTTAAGGGCTCCTGTGGGAAGTAAAAAAAAAAAGAATAATAACGGCAAAGCCTAATGAATGAATAATTGGAGGATATTACTTAAAAAACATATTTTTTTCCTCCCCAAAAAGGCTCATAACCCTGCCCAGGACTGAAACTAAACCCCCTGTGCCCCGGCCGCTGCCCTTTGCCAGAACCCGCCGATGCGACGCTCGTTTCAATAACCTACACCTCTCCCCCAGCCCCACGGCCGCGGGAGCCGCGGTCACGCACGGGGACGGGAGGGCAGCGTCTGGCCCCCGCCAGAGAGGAATCCGGCTCGTGAAGAACTGGTAAAGCACAAATTACCCTAATCCTCTCCTTTCAAACACCTCTCGCGTCCGGCCCACTGAAGGGTTAAGCGGGTACAAGTCGCTGTCTTTTAAGAACATAGAACGGTGCGAATCAGACACGGCTTTACATCGCCAGAACAAACATGACAATAATTTCAGGGGTATCTTTAAAAAAACCCAAAAAGTTTGTGCTTTGTTCTCAGTTTGGGTTTTTTTTGTTGTTTTTCCGAAAGCTCTCACGCCACATCTGTGCCCAAACCGAGCAAGGTAAACACTACCAAGGGCAAAACCACTTTATAGCTTCTTGAATTTACCTCCCAACGGGCAACAGAAACTCAGGAACCTCATATTTTGCCTTTTGGAAGAGAAATCCAAACCCACCGAGCGAGAGGAAGGGGCTGCCCGCCCTGTCCCACGCCGCACTGTCCTCTAGCGGGGGGCGAAGCAGCAGCCCAGCCACCTGGGGGTGGATTTTATGTGCCTTACAAAGAGCTGCTACAAAGAGAGCTAAAAATCCAGCTCAGTTGTCTAAGCAGTTTGAGTTCGGATTATTTATATTTTTTTTTTCACATAAAGTTTACCTCAGGTCAATTATTTCCTCATTTTGTAATGGTTTATTACGGGATGAAAATCAAGAACTTTACTAATTGATTTCTACTCATACGTTATTCCCAGGCCGACGTTCCATTCACCCTCCCTGACTCACGCCGCCGGTATTTGGAGGCCGAAGGTAAGGAACATTGAGCTCGTGCAGGATGTGAATTCCCTCAGCAGAGGACGGAACGCCCGGCTCCACCACAGCGCCCCTCACGCTGGACAGACACGGCGCCCGCCTTCAACGTTGTGCACGTCTGGGAGCAGAACCGAGAACCGGTGAATAATGTTTCAAGAGGAAAGAAATGAAAGGAGGCAGAAATTGACACGGCTCTGTTATGAAGAATCTGCTAAAGTATAGGATTTCTTTGCTTTAATTTTTTTTTTTTTTTTAAAGAACGCATTTAAGCCCAGTTGCAGGGGAAAGTAAAACAGGGGTAAATCAGAAAACACCTGTGAAGAACCCACGTTTGGTTTGCGTGGGAAAGGTGAGTAGCATTTTAAAATAGATCCTTAAACTCTCTTACCTGAGCTCTCAGTCCTACATCGAATTTTTATATTTACAGTGTTTTCTCCCCGGCCCTGACACCACACAACCAGCCACCGAACGCACAGAATATTCCCCCCCTGAAACAAGCTGTTGCTGAAAGTGCTCTCACCGACCCCGCTGGTTCTTTGGTCCTGCCTTTGCCTATTTATGAACATTCCTTCCTTCGTTTTCCGTTCTTTTTCCTTTTCTCCAGGTTTACAGTTCCTGGTTTCCTGTTGCCCTTCCCTCCATCCTACGCTCCGGAGTTTCAAAAAGAAGCGGAAATTATGAGAACCCCGTTGTCACCGCGCTCAGACTTCACTCCTCGTTGTTGTTTGGTTTTACACTGGGGGCAGAAGGAGAACACTTACTCCTCTCCATGCTCTTTTTTTTTTTTTTGCTTTTTTTCTTTTTGGCCAAAGCAGAAGTGAACTGGTTGGATATTGCTGGTTTAACACTTAACAAAAAAAGCCAGATGAAGGTTATGACTGGTTTGCTGTTGGTAACCTGAGGAGGGGATGGTGAGTGGTTACTGGTTCTAGCATCAAGCAGAGTGGAGAAATCCCCCACCAAACCCACCTGCTAAGGTTTAGTTTCTTAGGAGTGGTTTTGGCACAGAAACCTTTTGTGGCTTTTATGCATATTATACAACTATTCCTTTTTCTTTATTTTTCTCTGCAATGAGAGCTGCAGTTTAAGTCTGAAGTCAGAGTTAACTGAAGAGCAGAAGATGGAGACAAGGCAGAGCAGGCGTTGGCAGGCTCACGGACCCATCCACGTGAGCAAAAATCAGACGGTGCCACCGACTTGAGGAAAACAGTTACAAGGAAGCGTAAGAAAACCCCAAGAACAAAAGAGTACGCAAATGCGATGCAGCCAGTGATGTTAAAATCACTGATGTGGCAATTTATTTTGTGACTTGCAATATTACTTCCCCCTCCTGTAGCGTCTACGGGATGATTCACTTTGTCCAACACACTGATGACATTTGTCTATAGCTTACGCTAATAGAATTTAAAAAAAAAAATAATAAATCTTTAAAGATTAAGGCTTGTCACATCCGTGACACTGACAATGCAAAAGGGAACCATGTCACCTTGCCCGTGTAAGAACTGTACCTGAAAGCAAGATCCTTTGCTCGTCACACTCCTACCCCCTGCACTGCGAGTCTGACAAGGGATTCCACGTGCAGGTGTCCAGAGGGAAAGAAGGTGGGAGAGGGAACCTGAGCACGGCTGGGGGCTGCCCAGAGGGGAGGCGAGGGGCTGGCTGACAGAAGGGCACCCTTCGCCTTGGCAAGTCATAGAGCGGGATTTGTGCCGCAGCTGAGAGCAGCGGATCATGGTTTTAATTAGACTAAGACGCTCCTAAATGCTATCAAAGTCCTGCTCTTGGTATCTGAAGCCCTTTATTTTGATCTAGTTCCCAGACCCGGGAGGTCCATTATCTGCAATGTGTCTGCTCTCTGATGGTACCGGCCCAGGTCGGCGTTAGCCCAGCCTGTACGAATCACAGAATCTTCACGGTTGGAAGGGACCTTTGAGATCATCGAGTCCAACCACAAATGTATGAAGTTCAGAGTTACTCTGAAATGGATCTTGCGAATATTGAAACCCTGATACTGAGCAAAGTCAGAAGTTACTCTGGATGAATGCTCTCCTTCAGCTGACAGGTGACAAAGTAGCATTAATTTTCTGAAATGCTTTCTTCATCTTTAGTTTTACACCACCTCTTGCCTTCCCTATCAAAATGAGAAAGTCATATATGATGACTGCCTCCTTAAGAATAAAGAAATGAAGATTTCAAGTCTAAATGATGGAATACGTTTGGCTAATTTGTCCTCCCTGACCTAATCTCAACTGTGTTCCTCAGTTCCCACACTACGGCAACTTTCAGTTCTAAATGTGTTTATTTGTCATTTTTGTTTGCTCCTAGGAGCTGGATTTTCCTTCTCTCATTCTTTTTTTTCTAAGCACATTTCAAGAGTTTCCAAGGGCACATTTTTTTTTTTAAGTGAAATGTCATTTCACTTTTATTGAATCAGTTCTCCAGCCTTATTTCTTTTATTACAAAAAGTATTGCTGACTTTAAAGATGTCTGTTTGCTGCTAGCCAGAAAAAGAGTTGGAAAGACAATTAAGAATTAAATCATCCACTATGAGTGATTAAATTACACAAAGAACTTTCGCTTCCCCTTCCTAGGTGCTGTATCATCACAGAAAAAGTTGTCTCCAGCTTCAGCCTGAGCCCTCCTGCCCACGTCTCTCCTCTCCGATGCTTCCCAAAGAGAGGCTGTCACTAGTCCTTCCACATCCCAGCATCGTCCCTGACCTGTCCTACGGGGTTAATTCCATCCTCCCACCGCAGCAGCACTCTGCTCCCATCCACACACACGTCCTTCAAGCACCGGGGGCAACAATTAGCAAATTACTACAGTAGCATTTAATGTAAACAGCGAATGAGGCACAGTGACAAGCACCATCACGGACAAAAAAAAGACGAGAAGCCCCACAAAAGCTGCCATCTTTACCCGTGCTCGCAGCCAGCCGTTCTCAGCAGCACACGATCGCAGCTGCTCCTATAAAACATGCTCCAAACTGCAACCACTGCAACCACTGACCAGTTTGCCAGGGAAAACACTCGCTACGGATACTGGCTGCAGGAGGGGTGACGAGGCTGGTAGCTGTGTTTTCCAAGATCTCCTCAGCTTCCAGCTCCCATCCCAGCCCTTGACGGGAGCGGTGAGGTTTGGAGGAGGGCACAGAAGCCGGGAGACGTGGAGGCTCAGGCTTTCTCACCACAGCCACCAGCCTCATGTCCCCAAGGGTGGCCCTGCTGCAATCCATCTGCCACCTTCCCCCTGGCACCTCACCGCTGGCATCTGAGATTCCTCGGGGCAAAAGCACCAATGGACAAATTATCAGTGGAGAGGCACAGCATTAATGAAGGGATCGAGGGGAGGGAGGAGAAGAGGACGTGACCGGTGGCAGGGATCCAAGGAGCCGTCCTCTGGATAGCCCACGTACCTCTTTCATTGCGTGAGGGCCTACGGAAGGATCGTGAGTCTGGGAGACACTTAGCCTGGGATTTTGAGGAGAAAACTCAAAAGAGGCAGAAAAATTTGGAGTCGGGTCTAGCAGTCTGAGTAGGGCAGACTATGAGGGAGCTCTTAAACAGCCATCCAACACGAACCGACAAAAGGCAGCTTTAAAATAGAGGCAGGACAAATCTCTCTTCAAGTCAAGAAGTCCCACACAGATGTGTTTCATAAGGGAGAGAATCCCGGCTGTAGAAGAGCATTTACTGCAACTGATTTCTCTGGCACAGGTAAGATTTAAATGCCAGCTACTAGTTTTCATACAAAACAGGCAGGCAGGCAACACGGTTATGAGACAGATCAGCTCTAACCTCAGTTCTCATACGCAATTCCCCTGAAGTCAAAAACGCTCCAGGTCTCCCTGTACGCTCATGACCGGATCCGCAGAGTTTTTGCTCCTGTAGAGGCGCAGCTGCAGGACTGGCACGACTTGGCCAAGAACCACCCGCCGGGAAACCTGATAATTGTTTAGTTCATCAACTTCTTGAAAATAAATATCTGTTACAGCTCCATATATAAAATATATTATCTGAGACCGTTGGGTAACTAGCTCTGTACAGCACTGAACAAGCATTTCTGGACCTAGGAGAAGTCTGGCTCCTTAACTTTTCTCTCCCTTCTCTTCTATACGCAAGTCCTGCCATTCCCTCTGTAACCACCATGCACACAAGATGCTCACAGGAAGAGATGAGGCTTATTTCTTTTTTTGCTTTTATCTGGCATAAAGGGATGCAAGAGGCGGATAGTATCAAAGCCTACAGACTGCCCAAAACAAAAGCCGGCGTTAAAGCAACGCTGGATTCCACAGAGAAAAAGAGCTTTACGTTCACAGGAGAATGCCATGATGAGAGCAGCGCTGATAATTAGTGACTTCTCTCCCCTTCTAAGTTGCATGTAAATTAACTGCACTGATTAAAAACCAGGTTCAGTCTGTAATGCACCTCAATGGCGTGACTTAGACAAACAGCTGCTGAAATCTTCCTCGCTTGTACCCAAAACACAGCTCTGTTCAGGTTTTCATTATCACATAAATATTTTTTCAACTCAGTCTCAGCTGTGTTGCCGGACAGAGTAAATGCACTTACGCTGGAGATGACAGCAGATCCACTTAAAGAAGCACGTGATTGGACGCTTTTTACAATCGGGAAAGAAATCTGGGTAGAGACCTCTCCCAGCTAGTCCTAATTCTGTTAAAAAGTTCAAACGTACAAAATACAACGTTTGGAAAGTTTATATTCTCTCTGAATCCCCCTCTCCCCAGTGATGCTGAGAAAATAAAATCAATTCATATTGCTATGAAATTCTATTTTTGCAACTGGTGACGCCCCAAGCTTTGTCACTATGAAGACTATAAAGCCCTCGCCCTCGAGTCCACGTTTCCAGCACGGAGGCTGCCAGCCCAGTCAAGCAACACAGCAATGACCTCTCTTCCACTGAGAATACTTTTATTCACAAGGCAAAAATCGGAGAGTTAGACTTTTAGGTTGTGGGCAAGGCACTCGCAAAGTGAGCAAATCTATTTTTGCTCACAGAAACTAATTTAATGTTTAAGTGCAACAAAAACACTAAATTAGCCATGAAAGATCATGCATATCCAACGGCTTTCACCAGACAGGACTGTGACCCAGGCCTCGAAATACAGAAATATTGTATAAGTGCTAAGGAATCAGCTCTCTATTTTTTTCCCCTGCTTCACCAGATCATGTTTCCTTTAGACCAGTCATAGAAATATCATTGCCATTATAATAATTAAACATTTATTAAAATACTATATATTTAAGAGTTAATATATGGTTTCTTTTGGTAATAAAATATGGAATACTCTTTTTTTTTTTTTCCCCCATGATATTCAGACCCCAAAACTTAAAGGAGAAACATTCATGCTGAAAATAGATCAATGTACAGCACTAGGTCAGAAATAACGTCTCTTGATTAAAACCCCAGCATCTTACCGTGAAACTGCACATTGATTAACAATTCCCTTTTTCCTTTCATCCGCGCATTTCATTTCCAACATCTGGCAGTGAGTGAAATACAAACCCGGATTATCCGACGCTGAAGCAAATCTAAGGGCCTCAGCGTTATTTGTTACAGTCCGTCCCCTCTGCCGGACTGGAGATACTGGTCTTTGGGGAGCCCGAGCGCCCCGTGTCGGGGGTCAGCACCGTTTCTCACACATGCAGGGCACGGCCGAGCGCCACGTCGCAGTCCGGGGTCTTTTCGCGCCTGGCACCTCACGCAGTGTCCTCTTCGCAAGGCTCCGGGTCTCGCTCAGTGAGGCATATGCACGCATTTCCAAACAAATAAGCTGTGGTTTCAAAAAGATAGTAAACAGGAGATGAGAGAAACTACATAGAATCATAGAATCATCTGGGCCGGAAGGGACATTCAAGGTCACCTAGGCCGACCCCCCCGCAGTCAGCAGGGACACCCCCAACTAGACCAGGTTGCCCAGGGCCTCGTCGAGCCTCACCTCGAGTATCTCCAGGGATGGGGCCTCAACCACCTCCCTGGGCAACCTCTTCCAGTGCTCCACCACCCTCACAGTAAAGAACTTATTCCTAATGTCTAATCTAAATCTGCTCTTCTCCAGTTTAAAGCCAGTATTGTTAAAAGAGATGGCTAACACAGTCAAAAGAAAAACTTCAGTAGAAGTATATCGCTCTGAATACAGATGTTAAATTATTTGAATTAATTAAACCTTAACTCTTCATATTAACACCTGCAAATATCCATTTCCTTATATACAGACAAAAAAGCAAGCGCACAGACAAAGAGATGAAGACTCTGAACCTGAGCTTTACACTGTTCTGGACTGTCCACGTGCGCTGCTGTACCTTTGGACACCAAGGGAAGGGATACACACCTGCAGTCGTCCCCTCCAGCGCTGACCACGTATCTGTCTCCGCTTGTAAATCGAATATTCGTTAAGTGGGCAGAGTGACCTAAAAATCGCTTGTGTTTTGCCTGGGAAAAAAAAAAAAAGATAAAATAAAATAAAATAAAAACAATAAAATGAGGGTCTAAATACTCTATGTCCTCCTAAATCATGTTTTTATCTACCCTTTTATTGCATCATGTATTTTTATCATTCAGAATGTTATACAGGTTTTCAAGCGTGAAAGATCTCCTGACGCAAAGCTACTGTTGAGCTGCAACGCAGATTGAATTGTCACCAAAGGAGGCAGCACCTGCAAATTGGGAACAATGCTCAAGCTAACACAATCAAATGAAATACAGCTTGTCAGGGATTAACCTCTACATTTTGTATTAAATTCCTAACACCGAAAAAACTATTGTCATTTGAAATGTGTAAGCAGTTTACACCGTGCAGTCTCAAATCCTGAAAATCTGTAAACTCTTCATCCATGGAAATACACAGATGGGACTAAAATTACCAGCTGCCTTCCTCGTCTGTCAAACGGAGGCTGGAGATACGGATAAATACAACTAAGGGCTCTGGGATTTTCAGCCTGAGAGCACGGTGCTGACACAGCCCGGCAGACAATAACTAACACCTACAGGAGCTTATAGCAGGAGCTATTGCACAAAACGGTAGGAAAACTTTGAGGTGAAGTGTTTCTACAAGTCCATAGAGCTCAAGTAACATAGATGCATTAAAAAGCTACAAATTTAGGGAAGGAAACCTTTCACAGAATCATAGAACGGTTTGGGTTGGAAGGGACCTTAAAGATCATGGAGTTCCAACCCCCTGCCCTGGGCAGGGACACCTCCCACCAGACCAGGTTGCTCAAAGCCCCATCCAGCCTGGCCTTGAACCCCTCCAGGGATGGGGCAGCCACAGCTTCTCTGGGCAACCTGTTCCAGTGTCTCACCACCCTCATAGTGAAACATTTCTTCCTAATATCTAATCTAAATCTCCTCTCTTCCAGTTTAAAACTGTTACCCCTCATCCTATCGCTCCACTCCCTGATAAAAAGTCCCTCCCCATCTCTCCTGTAGCCCCTTCAGATAAAAGAAGACTGCTATAAGGGCTCCCTGGAGCCTTCTCTACTCCAGGATGAAGAACCCCAAATCCTTCAGCCTGTCTTCAAAGCAGAGGTGCTCCAGCCTCTGATCATCCATCGTACATCTAGAGAAACAACACAGGACCGTAACACCAACGGTGCTTGTTGTAACGATGCAAAAAGAGTAAAGTTCTTACAAATTTTTCAGGACATGGGAAGTCAAACAGTTTGACCATGCCAAAGTCATCGCCTGTTACAAGATTGATTCCCGAGTGAGAGACACAGGCACAGTTTACATCGGCTTTTTCCGCGTGCCGGGACCAGATTCCAATCACTTCATCCCCTAGGACACTGCAAAGGAAGAGCAAGAGATTCTTTTGAAAACTACAGCAAAACCAACAGAGTAAGGAAATAGTAAGCAGCTCTCATACTGTAACTGGTTTTTAAAGAATGTAATTTTGTAATTTTTACATTTTATTCTCACACATCTTATAGGGGTTTTAGTCTGTAATTAATTTTTATATCATTCCATAATTGCTTCTGAAACTGATTCAGTGACATAATTCTCCAAATAATGTGGCTGATGACAACACTAAGACGCAGAGGTGAAATCAATTAGTACCAATATCGTCCAGTGAGGCATTTGCCAAAAAAAAGAATAAAGACAGGGCAATTAAAACAAGAATGTCATAGCATAAAGCATTAGATTAATAAGTTTCAGCTCCCGGAAAATAAAAATATGTATATTCTCATTATAATTATGTTATGTTGATTCTGTAACATTTTCCTATCAATTAGACGAAAAGTTTCCTTGAGTCCAGTGAAGGTTCTTCATTATAATCAGAGAGAAGGAAACTGTCCTGAACAGAAAACATAATTATTTTAAGATTCCAAACCAGCCATTTATAGAAAATTTCCTTTGCAAAGCCTTGTGAAAAGTTGCTTTTTATTCAGCTCAGCTTACATGTACGTGGATATTTCCAATAACGCACAGAAACTAGCACTTTATCATTTGCTAATAAGTGAATGACTTGGGAATTTTCTTGTTATTTTTCCCCCCAAAGGCAGTGTGCTACAGTCAAAAAGGCGTGATTTACTTCAGACATACCGAATTGGGTCAGAAAACACATGTTTCTTGTTTATGTATCAAAGAGGTGACAAAACTGGATTACACAAACAGAAACCAGGGAGCCACCAAAATGAGATTTTCAGAGCTCGTAGTTTTAGTCACGTCTTGCAGGAAATAGTCAGGATTATTACTGTTCGAAGTGATTCGTATGTGGAAAATTTTCATGTATTTATTCTCAATTTCTGTCTGAGGTTGCTAATCAGAGGACAGTAACTAAAAGCAGGCAAAGGAGCCTGAAATAAGGCATAGAAATCAGATTTGCATAGAATATAAAGTAAATTATTTAAATGTGAAATATAAATAAAATATGGTCTCATCCTTCATGTAATTTCTAAGTCTATTTTGAAGGAAATATAACAACTCAAAGGTATTTAAAAGTACTTTTGTATACCTTTTAATATGCAAACGTTAATAGCAACTTTAATATGGAGATACAATTAGTGTAATACTGTAAATAAAACTTGAATTATCACAGTCTTGTATTGCCTTTGCATATATTGATATGTTTTAATTTTTTACTCTCATCCCCAAATGGCTTTTTTGAAGCAAACAGTGCAGTATTCCAGGTAACTGGCAGAGTCCAATGAAAAGCTACCGAGGAAGAGAAAAAACTCTACAGCGAAGAGAAAGGCCGATACGAGAGAGATCAGATTTTATCAGATGTCCTCACAGGTCAAACAGCTCAAGTTCTACTGAGGGAATCTCCTACGTACTGTCTTCTGCTGTGCTGTTCTTACCTGATGCGTTGCCAGAGCAGATGGGTGTGTTAAAAGAAATTATCTGACAGAATGAAGGGATGAAATATTGCTTTTAAACAGTAGGTGCTTCCCCTGAAAGTTACAAAGTGTAAAGGTGTGACTCATTTATTTACCTTGTCCACGTAGCCCACGTTATTCTGTCAATCACAGCCTGGTCCACAAGCTGCTTTCCTGAAGGCACTTCATAGACTTGCCTTTTGTAAGACCCAGTAGAGACCTTTGAGATGACCACAGAGAATTTAGAATCCATGAGCTTGTTTGAAAAGATGAAAACATAATTCTAAAGGGCTTTGAAAAGCATGTTCTTAATAGTTATCTTTTACTTTGTAAGTAACTTAGCTATTAATAAAACTTGCTTAATGAGTTGAAAATTCTCAACAATTGATACAAGCATAAAGCAACAGTGAGAAAGCATAAGAAATCTTGCATTTTTAAATGTTTAATTAATAAAAAAATAATTGAAACATCTCACATTCTGCACGTATTAATTCTCTCTATATATTGCGTGTGTTAGTATATGTATGTGTGTGTAAGGCAAAATAAACTCATATCTTTAAAACTGACACAAAGGTACTCCTCTCAGCCTGGAGATGCCGATTTGATAGCGAGAGCAGCTTATTCCTCCTCTCAGATGAGTGAAATATAAGACGCAAGGTACACCCACTGTGTTTTGATTTTAAGAAATGCCTTGAGCCCTGTGCCTGGGAGCTGTAACACCATGGTTTTGGTGCCACTCCACAAAGGCTCGTGCTGAAGCAATGAGTAACGTGACCATCCTGGTCAGGGATATGAGGAATTCACAGGTTCCTGGGGTCACAGACTGACAGAGTGTACCCCATCCTCTTTTAAGACAGCCCATCAGCACCACAGAGGCAGGGAGACACATCACAGCGATTTTGAAATCTGATTCTCCTTCCTACACTTACTTCTTGTATTTAATACAGGGAGAATATTATTTAATGTAATGAGAACACTTACAGAGTAGCTGTCATATGTTTGCCATTCAGTAACCCGAACAATTAACGACTGATACCTGGAGATAAGAGCTATCCGCAGAGAAGTCCATCTGGATCACAAAACTTGGGATATCTTTGCAATAGCTGACTCGATTTAGCGTGGGACCCAAAGTCAGGTCATAAAAATCCACCGCATTCTCACTGGAACCGACTGCCAAGTAACGAGAATCTGGGCTAAACCTGCACAGATAAAAGGTTTTTATGAACACAGGTTGGCACTTACAAAAGATTCTAATATTTGGGAAGCACGGGGAAATCTGCATTTCAAGGATCACCTGTCCAGAACTAAAAATGGAGGCAGAGTATTTCGTCTGCTAAACAAAATGACTTCTGAAACAAAATTTTCAGGGAATGTACATGAAGTAGGTGGTCACAATTTTTTTGGTACAGCCCTCACATATGAGTGAACTGGGAACATCTCTGGAAGAACTCTGTTCATTATCTGATCTCATTACCATCTCAATGGACTAACAAGTTTGTGACATGCCCCTGGTGACTTCGACTCTCTAACGCTATACTTACAAGGCTACAAACATTTCACTCACTGATTCAAGCTCTCTGAAATATCATTGCAATGCTCCTTGGAACATAAAATTGTATTTTAAAAAATCAAAATAATACAGATTTCTATAATACTAGAATAGAACAAAGGTATCATATTTTCTGACCTGATATCTTGAATCGCTGACCTTCTGTCCCGTTTTTTCCCCCAAATTTTTAGAGAGGTCACAAGCAAGATAATAAATTCTCCATTTTTCATGCCAATAGCCACCATATCACCTTCTGGGCTGTAACAAACAGTACGAGCTGCGTGTCCTAAGCTGACTTTGTTCAGCATCTTCTGTGAAGAAATAAAAACCCAGAAGAGTAAATGTTTCTATTTGTTCATATTTCAAAAGCATCTTATGCAAACTATTTACCACTATTAGATGGCTTATTTTCAGAATACATTAAAAAAGACCAAGTTTGAGTCCTCAGCAACACCACAAGTCTAGAATTTCTTAATTTTTTTGGCCCAAACAACAACTATTCTCCAACACCTACCTTTTCAGCAATATCCCAGAGTCTTACTGTGCCATCTTCTGCAGCAGAAAGGAAAAAATCTCTGGAAGGATGCGTTGCCAGGCCCCAGATTGGTCCATCCATATGACCATTAATTAGAATGTTACATGCAGCATTTTTCTCTCCAACTTCAATTATCTCGGCATTTCTTGTCCCAACGAGAATTTTCCCCTTGAAAAACAGTGAAAGAATTACCTCTGACATAACACATTAACTACTTGGGATGAACAGTAATAAAGATGTAATCCAAAGCTAGAGTTCTGTCAAGAAGATTTGCTGAAATCAAGTAATTAAATAATCAAAGATAATTTATTTTTTAAACTGCCCTACGATTTATTGAAGTACAAAGCTATATATAAATCATGACGCTAGTTGAGTTATTGATTGCAAGTCAGATATTTGAAATGTGAAAAGAAAATAGAAAAGAAATCCTTAGTTTGTCTTTAATAAAAATATACACAAAATATTATCCTAAGCAAGACAGATCTCCTGAAGTTCCTGAAGTAGATTTTTTTTCTGCTGTAAAGTCAGTCATAGACACCTTCTAGCTCAACCTTTAATTTCAAATACTAATTATAAGAGCGAAGAAACAATTTATCCTATATTTAATGCTATAGATCAATCCACAAATGATAAGCATTATTTTAAAGCCACGATGCTTTCCTTACTTTGCCTCTGCAAACAGAGCGAACACAGTCTGTCAGCTGTCCCGTCTCTAGTCTGAAGGCACGACATCGTTTCAACTCTTGATCCCAGAGCTTAACTGCTCCTCCTTCCTTGGAACTATGAAGAAATCAGGAACAACCATGAGTATAATGGCTGGCACAAAAAAAGACAATTTATGTGTGAAAAAACTGCATTATTTAATGTAATGTACTGTAAACGAGGCGTTTTAATATGTTTTAAATCATTAAAGATTCCATTTGTTTTTACTGAATATGCTAAGCCTCCCAGCTACGCAAGAAATGCTGATTCTACTTTACAGAACAAGTTGAAAAATGGTCGCTGAAGCTCAGTCTGAATCAGTAGCTCTTAGGGAATTTGCCTGGTCAAAGGAACAGTTAAGCATGTGAACAAACTCCCATCTTCTCATTAAAACAGGCAGACGTTATCAAAATATAGTTAAGGGAAACAGGAAAGATATGTATTTTACTATTGTGAAACAAATGACAGAAGATTTTCACTTCTGTGAAAATTATAGAATCATAGAATTGTCTAGGTTGAAAGGGACCTTTAAGATCACCTAGTCCAACCATCAACCTAACTCTGATAAAAAAACATCACTAAAACCATGTCTCTAAGCTCTATGTCAACCCACCTTTTGAACACCTCCAGGGATGGTGCCTCAACCACTTCCCTGGGCGGCCCATTCCAATGCTCAATAACCCTTTCTGTGTAAAAATTCTTCCTAATATCCAATGACACTATTTAGATTCTGATTCATCCCCCTTGACTTCAGGTTCTTCAGCAGGGCACCTAGGTCAGGATCCTGGCGTCTCTAGGCTTTCTCTTATAATCAATGGAAGAAAATAGGTACTTGAAGCTCATGTGGGCTTATCTGCACTTGAGAGGTGTAACTCTTTTTTCCTACCGCCTATTCAGGGATCCAAAAGTCACTATTCTTCTAAACTTTGATGTCTCAGCTGCCCAGTGTTGGATGGGATGAATCCAAACCACTTTTAAAGAATACATGTGCATGCAGAAAAAAAAGAAGACTCACGGCCTTTCTTTGCCTCCTGTAACAATCAAACCATCTCTCAATGTGGTATACATTGTGAAAACAGGTCCGTTGTGAGCTTTGGCCACAATTCGTATCAACACATGATCTTTCCAAACACAAACATCTCCACTGATAGTACCTGTAAACGTCAAGTTATTCTGAAAAGGGGAAAAAACATACTCATCATCTGATCCTGAGTGAGGCAGGATGAAAAACATTCAGAAATAAACATCATCACCATTTGCATTTCGGTTAGATTGCTTTTATTTGCTGCTGTGTAAGAGCAAATTGTGGAAGGGGTAATAAGAACCTGTAGGGATGAAACAATGAGCTTTTTCTTGAAGCCTGAAACATGCTTTCCTGTATGGGCTCTGCACTGCAAGAGGACACGCAGTGACTTAAGTGCCAGCCACAGGGTTTATCTATGTTTTCAACCCATCAGGTGTGCAAACTGGGGTAAAAAAGGAGAAAACTAAAACCTAGTCATTACTAGTATTGAGAAAACTAGGTACTAGTCATTGAGCAAAACTGTTTTAGTAACTTAAGTGAACAATCCTCAAATCCAGTATCACGTGTAGCATTTTAGGGTACCAGCACACAAGCAGAGATTTGGCAAGAACACTTCCCTTGGCTGAGGTGGGTTGATGCTCTACATCCTTTTTTTAAGGGGTATGTGTGGGGATGCCCTAATAAATGAGTAAATACAAGAGGACTCGAGTTTGTAAGTAGATCCTCTGATCATCCTCCCAGCGTAACTGTTGGGCTGTTTCCAATTCCTGTTTTGGAGCACCTGAACTACCTCCTTCTGACACAAAAACCAAGGAAGAAAAGCACTCCCAGAACTGATCCCTACAGGAAGTATGAAGAACACACCAGGTATGGCTTATTCAGTTTGCATAGCTTTTATCAAAACCCCTGCATCCTCAAACAACTTCCTACCATACTCCAGGTCATTCATACAGCCTGAGTTTCACACTCAGAATCTGGCCCTCCCTAAGGAAGTTCTCAGAGGTTTCCCAAACCCCAGACTAATGGCTGAGCTGCGCATCTCTCGTAGTTATCATTTGGAACATATCTTGTTGCTTTGTAGGACTCTCTCTTAAATCAGAGGTACCTGAAAGAGAGAGACACCACTCTGGAAAAGAGATCGTCTCATGAAAAATGAAACCACAGGCCAGTTACGGTTCCAAAAATCAAAATCACCTATATTTGCTTTTTTGAAAGCATACAAATCCATAATCTTCTGTTCTACAGAAAGCTGGTATCAGTTCTAACCAGCAGGAAAGTATTAGAAATGCTAAACTGAGCTAAATAAAACAACTGACATACCCTTCAGCAGGTTAGAAAAGTCTCATTGAACTCAATAAAGGCAGAAGAGTAAAAAAAAATTCTGTTTGTATGCATTTTAAAATAGTTTGTTAAGGTACGTACCGCTCCAAAAGCTACAGAAAGCATCGTTTGCATCCGGGCATCTTCTATGGAGCTCAGCAGCCCTTTTTTACTGAGAAGAGCTCTTCCAGCCAGTGTCCAGAACCTCACATGTTTCACTCCCACAGAAACAAACTGGGTATCTGAATCTGGTCTGAATTCTGCTACAAATATACGCTGGTTGTGACCAGCTCGGCTGGCGATTTTGGCACCTGGCAGAAAGAAAAATGGACGTTTTGAATTTGCTGAGAAAAATACACATTTATGGTTAAAAAAAATATACAAAAATTATGGAGAAACATGATTCATCCAAGACCACACAGGTTGGGAAGATAAGCACAAACTGCTTCTAAATTAAAACAAAATTAAGATGCAGATTTAAAAAAAAAAAATCATTTAATAAGACACAGTAGTAAAGTATAACACCTAATGAGGCCATCTAGTTTTAATTTTTAATTTCCTCAGGAGCATAAAAAAGTTAGGAGCTCAGATCCAAGTAAGTTTCCATCTCCTCTTGAATTCCTATGACTCCTGAAAATCCCAAACTCTGGCCAAATTACAAGTGACTAATGAATGACTTCTCACCAAATTTTGTCCAAAGTTAGGAAACTTTATTCGTTCTGCAGAAAATGCAGAAACTGACTTGGTTACATATGTCTTAGATTCAAAGGCAACACCTTTGCAGTCTCTTCAGAGGTGTTAAAATCAGACATTTTGATCCACATGAAGATCAAAGCCAACCCGAAACATGTAGTACAGCTTAAGACACCAGTTACATCACTTCATAGAGGAGCTGTACTGGCATCACATTTCTGCAATTTGCAATTTTGGGGGGATAATTTTTGGAGTAGAACCACCTGATTAGTAATCAGATGTTAGAGAAGAGGAAGAACAGAGAAAAATAGAAAATTTCTTCTGGGAGCGAAAAAGACGTTATAAAGAGTTTTTACCAAGCAGCAAAAAATTAACTGAAATAATAAAAAAAAAAAAGACTATAATTTTCTTTTATTATTCTAACTGGAAATCAGTGAACTATCTTGATCTTTACACAGTACTTCAAAAGGAGATACATTTAGTACATTTATTTTACCTCTTCTTGTACAGTGCACAGCATTTACTGCAATAATTTCTGATCTGCTGATACGTTTACGTTACAATCGCTCTTGACTCGAGCCAACGTGCCCTCTAACAATATAAACACATTCTACAGCCGCTTCCCTACCTTCCTGCCACTTCCAAATGGTAATGGTGTGCTCGGGATCCAGCCCTACGGAGAGCAGCAGTTTGCCCGTGGCACTGAAACTGACTGAGCAAACGCCCTTGGAGTGGTAGCACCGCAGCACCGACAGCGTCTGTTTGTTCATCGCGTCCCACACGTGAATAGAAGGAGCTGTAGCTACACAAATATAAGAACACGCAATTAGCACAAATTTTGAAATTCTCTGATTATTGGCTTATTGAAGCAGTTAGTATTTTTTTAGTAAGACAAATAAAACTGTTCTGCTCAGACAAAAAAAAAATAGAAAGAAAGAAAAGAAAGGAGATTTTGGCCTCCCTTTGGAAACCAATTTATGGCCAACAGCATCACTAAATAGGACAGAGAAGTTGGCCTCATTACGCTACTGCAGATGAAAACTTTACTTAACCTGTTACTGGACTTCTGAAGCACAGCAAAATCTCTGAAAGCAAGCTGTCTTCTCCTCCTCTTCTCCTAGTAAAACTTAGCTTAGCACGCTAAATCAAAAACCTTCATAAATATTGAGTAGATCAGCAAGAATGTAATTTCTCCATGGGGCTTTTGGACAACTGAGAGCTATAGAGAAATTAGTTTACAGTGCAAGACCAAAATCTCCTTTTCTACAAAATGGCCATCTGTCTGAAATGCATGCTCTCACAGGAGAACGTCAGCTGAACAACCAGCTTGCTTAGTGATGTAGAAGAACTAGGGTATTTCATTTAGTCTGCATTGCTCAGACTGCAAACTCTTTGCAGTAGGAAACGTCTTCCCATGCTTCTAATGTACGTGATTATTTCTATTAAGATGACAGCTAGTTTTGTTTTTTCCAAATACAATGCCTTCTCCAAAGATCTAGCAATCCATGTATAGTTCGCAATCTCTGAACAGCATTTAGGGCCTTTTCAGGACATGTAAGATTCTCTCTCAAACTTCTTTACTTCTGATCCCTAGCAAATCTGACTACAAAACCTGGGGGTTACTGGTTATTGACGTAGACCCAGATTCACATAAACTAAATTATATTTCAGCTCCATACTTTGTATTTCTAATCCGCTAAATCTAGTCCCTCAAAGGCACACACATGATGGGAAACAGCAGGCACAGGGACCTAGGTAAAATTTCAGCCACATGAAACTACGTTCTCGAGCACAATGCCACAGCCGTTCCAGTCTTTAGAACAATCTTCCTAATTTCCTCTATTTCCCACTGGAATTTTCTCTCATGGCACCAACATGCTGTTATCATCACCTTTTGAGAGGTACTAACAGCGTAGTATAGACAGGCCATTAAAACAGAAAGGGCAGGGGTTGGCAAAAAACAGCATGTCTCAAAATTTTCAGCAAACTCCTTTCTGTTCTTATGGAAAATGGAGGGAAAAGAACGCTTTATTATGGCTCTGAGCTGCTTCTCCCTCTTTAGCACTCCCCCCGGAAGAACTCTGTACTGCCCTTGACCTATAACCTTGGCCAAATTTTTTCTTTTGTGTGGCAGAGAGAAACTTGGACCTAGATTTCATTAATAAGAACTGACTAAATCTTTCAGAGCAAGATTTGCAGGACAGAGAACGTGGACTCTTGGAGTCCTCCTACTTGGTAGTGTTCTTCTGCAAGTCTCTGTCCTGACATTGTGTCCTGCATGTTGAGTTCTCTGGCTGCTCAACATCTGCTCTCACAAGAGAGATTTTTCTAAGGTGTCATCTCCTTCTGGGAGAAGTTAGATAAAGCTACCATAGGCTGGCAGGACAAAAAATACCTTCAGTAAGACGAAGCAAATCTATACCAAGTAATTATGGAACTTAGTTTGCTGTTCCAGCCTCTTACAAACATTACTGCTTCAAGAACCCCTGCATCAATGTAGACAACAGAAAACTGGAACTAGAAAAGCAGAAGTTGTTGGTAACAGAGGTGCCAAATAGTCACTGATAAATTTTAAGTGAAACTCTGCAACTTTCTAATGACGGCAGGCAGCAGCTTGGATTCCAGACTCATGGTCCCATAAAGAAGAAAAAGGTAAGAGTGTGTGGTTTCAGGCAGTGACAAGAGAGTTTAGTAATATACACAAGCTCAAACTAAAGTTGCAGTGGGAAGAAGGCATGTGAGAGAGGGAAAGTCTCCAGGCATTATACGCAGGACTAGAGATGTTCTTGCATATAAACAACCGTATCATCACTGCTTCTTTTATACAGTTTAGAAGTGTGGGAAAAAGTACCTATATTCTTCCTCCCATCCTTAGAGCAAGCACAATTTGGCATATTTAAAAGAAGTCAACACACATTAAAAATGCCATTATATATTTGCTCTTCACAGAACAAGCTTTAGATCCACATGAAGATTATTATACTTTCTAGGTACACATGAACACACATTTATGCATCTCTGAAGATGTGTCACAAGACAACTATGGCTGCTCAACAATGAATCATTCACATGTGATGGTGATGAATTTTTAAGATTACAGTTCAAAAACCAACAAATTAATAAAAAAAAAATTGCTCAGTGAAGACTGTCAAAGACCCAAAATGATACAGAAAAAATTAAACCGACATCATAACAAGCATTTTGGATCAGTGGTAATAACTGCATGACAATCATACGCAAATGTGAAAGGTGATCGGTTTTTTCACTCAGTCACCTAGGCCTCCTCAATGGAATTTACTTTAGAAATACATATTTAAAATTATAGTCAATTGAGTGTCTGAAACAAATGTTAATTGTCAGCCCCAACACGTCTATAAAACCTGCAAGTGTACACAGGAATGCTATAGTAGCAGTATGCAATTAGAACTCACTAATCACTGGGCAGCAAGAAGGGAATACGTTACAAACAAAAGTAGTTTTTAAGTGTGTTCTAACATTTTAATTGTTTCTATATTAAGAATTTGCTGAGCTGCTGTGGTTTATATTCAGTGCTGACAGTAATATGACTGATACAGGGAATCAGTCACATGAAAAATGAATTCACGTCACTTATTGCTCTATGAAGCTGCAGACGGCTACTAAATAGGCTAACTACACCTCAAGATGTTAAAATTTTATTTCCCTTACCTGACATATCTGCTGAGTCTCCTGTAATGGAAAAGCAGCAGAAAAATAATTAGACCAGAAATAAGATAAGTGCTAAAGAAAATATACGCCACATTTAGTGTAATTTCCTAACACACACATCGATGTAATCTCTCTGCATTGCAGCAGCACCATTACTGCTTTTAGTGTTAAAGATGAACAATTACTGATAAAAGGCGGTCATATCAGAAATAAAAATTCGTAGAATGAATATATTTTGATTTCCATTTTGAGTTACAACACAAAAATCTCGTTTTGGTGTAAGTTAGGTCTCTCCCTGCCAAACTAAATCAAAACCATATCTTACATGTTACTGGTATTTTAAACCCCCGCTGATGGCTATTCCGCTAAGAAGTAATGTTTGAGTCTGATCTTGGCAAGTGGCAAATACACCCAACGTTCTCCTACAGGAGCATTAAGAAATAAGGATTATAAAGGTACTGGGAAGCATTACCGAGACTTTGCCTAACAGCATTACAGTTTAAAAATACTTGAAATAATGTTTCTGTACATCTTCTGAAGATTCAAATCATGCTGGTGACGCTATGTTTGTGCCAGTCCTATCAGTAGGAAAAGTAGCAGCAGTTAAGTATGTTCTTTACAGAGCGTGTGCTCCTTAACATCTGTTCAGAATCTAAAAATAGGTATTGTTTGAAGATATTTTGCTTCCAGCTCATTTTTCAGATTTAACTCTCTCCTTAAAAATATGTCTTGCAGTTTAATTTTTAAGAGTCATCTGCTCCCGATTCGTATGCTTTAATCCACAAACAGTTAAAATTGTTCTACCGCTAGTTGATGTAGAAATGATTATGAAATAAAAAAGCATTAAGGGTTCTGTGCTGCTTCTTGGGAAAAACAAACACTGAAGAAAACCTATGCAAAGAACTAATTTTCACATTCTTCCCATATTTCCCATATGGAAAGGCAAAGAGGGCCAGATTAAGAAATACACTGAAAAAGCAAATTCCTAAAGACAATAAAAGGTTTGAAATTCTTGCAAACGTTCTTTGCAATCAAAGCACAGGCAAAAATCTGCTGATTTTTTTTTTCTATTTAAATAAATTCCACTAATGATTTCTTTAAATTGATGTGATGCAAGAAACTCACCAAGAAATAAAGCTATTTTAGCTAAGGAGATACAACTAACGAGTCAATTTTAACAAGGCACGCATCTGAAAATCCAAAAGACAGAGGGAAGCAGGTAATAAACTCTGATAAACTCACCACATTTAGATGAAACACCTAAAACAAAGCTACAGGGAAAAAATAAGCTATTCTGCCTAAAATAAAGAGGTTTTTTGTATTCTATGCACTAAGGCAAACTGTAGTTTTGAATCTGCTGAGAAACAACTTGAAGGTATGAAAACTGCAATTAGTTTGTAGGACTACAAAAATAATACTATTCTGCAAAATTTAGAAATACGGGTATTAGTCTGGTTATATCATAGATCAATTTGGATGTTTCTATGAAACATATACTTTCCCTATAAATATAAATTTATCTGTAGGGATACGCCATTACGGTTTTGGTTCTGCCTGGAATACTGCAACTATGTATTATCAAAACATGAAGTTGGCGTTATAAATCTGCCTGATGAGAAAAAACCTTTATAAAGTGACATCTATTTTAAGAATTCTGGGTTCAGTCCATGTAGAGATGAAGGATAGCTGAATTAAACTTCTTTGGAAGGGCTATGGCTCTTAGGAAGGCCTAACACAAGCTGATAGTTAAATAAAACCAGACCAATTTCTTGGGGCTTAACATTTCTTAAAAAAAAGTATTTTTTGCTAACACTCCAAACAAAATATAAGCTTAATCTTAATGCCTCAGTGTTTTTTTGTTCAACTTTATTAAATTACACTCAAAGAAACATATAAAGAGGACAGGTAACTGAGTAACACTCATACAAACGGAGATAGCATAATCAAATTTTTCTGTGATTAATCGTGAACTCACAAGGCCCTAATTGCATGCTTTATGTTAATTTCTTTTTACAAAAATACAAACATACCTACTTGGCCAGTTGCCACTATGTTGGTAAACTTGGGGTGCTGATTTACAGTGAGGCACAAAATATCATCGTTGTGTTCCTGGTAAAAAGACTGAGAGCCTAAAAGCAAAACAAAACAAAACAAACCTCCAGCTTTAATTAAAACATTTATACACACATAGACATGCTTCAAGTTTGACAATTTTAGTTTTGTGTATTATGGTGATGTTGCAGTTTGGAGCTTAAAACCAAGAAACAGAAACTCCTAATTTTTTACTTTTATTTTAACACATAGGACTCAAAA
>VXAK01016124.1:27037-46597 GCA_013399435.1 Arenaria interpres | reverse complement strand
TTCTGACCAGGGCAGGTGCTAGGAAGGGCACACAGGTGAACAAGAGACAAGAAACCTCAGAGCTTGATTCCACTATATAGAAAAAATGGCAGAATGGGGACACAAAGGCATTTTAAAAATTTATCAGGGAAACAAGGATAGAAGAAAAGGATATAAACTGGCCACAGATACAATTAGTCTAGAAAAGAGAAGGATTTCCACATGCATTTCTATGTGCCTTTTTCTTATACGCTGCTTTGATAAGTGTTTATGAAGGATAGCATAACATAATTGCCTCTGATTGCAGCAACAGGACACAGAAGTCCATCCCAATGCCTCGTTGTCAGGTTTTGCAATGAGTAATTGCATCATATCCTGAAGAAAATCTAGGAGGTGATTCTAATTTTACTAGGATTTTTCAGAAAAGCATTTCCTGTATTTGGTGATTATGTGCAAGTAACCAAATTCTCCTTCATTATAAAATGGAAACTACTGATAGTACTGATAGAAACACAGTAGTAAATTCAACACACACACATACAACCCCACTGCTGAAAATACTGCACTTCAGAATGAAGCAGAATTTGGTTTTTATTTATTTATGCATTTTATTTTAATTAGAAAAGCCTCCTCTTTTTTCTGAATTGCCTTCTAGCCAACATGATTCACTGCTGATCCATCACTACAACAGGTGTTGATAGACTTCTGGAGAGTCATGGTAGGGTGGGATCTCATAGTTTCTGCTCCCCAGTTAAAAAGTGGACGTGGGGAAGAGAAGACTGACAAACTGGGGTAAATGGTTTCCCGGGAAGGAAAGCTGGCCAGAAAGGATACTTTGGAAAATTTATAACCATCTACTAAAATAAAACTGAACTACAGAATGTGAGCAAATTTTTGCACACAGTGATGTGTATGTGTCACTTTGAGAAATCTCCTAATTTTCAGGATGGAAGAGCAAGAAGGTTCATATAATTGCTTTATAAGTGTACACTAAATGAAAATTTTGAAACAAACACCTCTGCTTGGAAGCAGGTTTTGACAATACTCAGAACTACTACAAATGAAGTAGAACTGCATATGAAGTGACAATCAGAGCTAATTCAAACTTATATGCTATTTTATGGCTATATAAAGTTCTTGTTCATTCTATTAGTACCTAGATGAGATATTCTGTGCTTAAGCCAAGGAAGATAGCACATAACCTGAAGGACTCAGCAGGGAACTATATTTATATCACTGCCTTTTAAATCCTCCCATCCTAGCGATTGTAAAAGGCCATCTTTACTCTGCTATAACAGCATTAAAAATTAAAGGCAGTATATATGTTGCTAGATACAATAGCATTACTTGCCTTGGAAGTCACGCAGTTGACTAAGTCTAGTATATAAACTTAATAGTATATTTAATTTATCAGAACCAATGCCCATTAAAATACTTAGCCATATTAATAAAATATTACAAAATCACATGAAAAATTAAAGGATAAATCTGATTTACTTAAACATAGTACTGAATTATTGTGTTCACATAATAAACCCACTTAGCACACTTCGTGAAAAAATCCCACATGGAAGCATTCAGGAACTTCAAATAGATATTACTCTAATGCTTCCTTTTAAAGCCAGGCTATTTAACTTGGAGTTTATAAAGGAACTTAGTTCCTGTGTAGTACTTAATAAGGATGATATCACCACAGTGATATCACATAAAATAACGACCTTCAAATGAAAAAAAAAAAATTAAAAAAAAATTAAAACATTTTACTTAAACAAGGGAAGAGGACACTGCCTTGAATACCCATATTTGCACATAAGAATGTCTAGGTAACCCTTTTAAGAGCTGGGAGTCTGACGCAGCATCTCCTTACTCCTCCCTTGGTCGGACACATAGGCACGTGCACGTGCACACCGCTGTCCATGGTTTTGAAAAGAGACAGAAAATCGGAAAAAAACCCCAACCAACCAACCATAAAACCCCATTTAGTTCTAATGAGTAAATTTTATTTAATGTTGTGAAATACCCTTCAAAACCAGTAATTCTGAAGTATGCAAGGACCTCTTTATGCTTAACTAGACATAAGGAGCTTAGATTTAAAACACAGTGACACTGAGAAAATGTATCTTAAAATAATACTAAAAGATAGAGAAGCATTTCTCTAACTCCCCCTTCATTAAAAAAACTCACCACCACCCCCCAAACTGGATTTCATATTTCAAATTGAGCACTCAACGCACCGTTCTGAATCGTAGCACCGGGGTCTGGCAAGCATCAAGCTGGAAACCAGATGACATTTTAAACTTCAAACACAGCTTGGGTTCCTTAAGGAGTCTGGGTAGCTAAAGACACCTTAAACCCATTGTACCTTGGCATTTCGCCTTGCGTAGCAGATATCCTAAACTCCTCCACAGCCATTTATGCAGCCTAATCCCTTCTATGATGCTTATGATTTAACATGTAGTCAGGCCAGGAAACTGACTTGGAAACCTTCCTATCTCCCAGAATTTTCATTCAAATCCCCCTCAAACTTCTGATAAGGCAGAAATCTAAACCTTTAGAAGTGACATCTATGGAAGTTCAAGCAGATGTAGCTTTGGGTAGAACTACACATGTGATACTAAACTGCAGAAGAGAATATTCCTTCTTCCACTGGCCAGCTGTTCTTCTCTCCTATTTTCCCCAACCCACTTCTCCAGAGTCTGTTCTCGTAGGTCTTGTCTCTCAAACAAAAAAATAAAGGGTGAAGTTTCATCAGGAAAAACTTTAACTAAGACTAAAATTTTACTTTTTTCTTCTCTTCCTCCACCCATAGAAAGGAGCAAAAATTCAACCGCTGCAGCTCAGAGATTAGGTGTTGCAAGGCTGTACCGCATAGCAGTGTCTACCCATTTTCTTCCATATTATTTCGTTTGCTTGTTTTTTGAAGAAGGACGTTACTTGCCAGTGAAAAAATCTTTCCAATGTATAATTCATTTCTGTTTAATCTTTGATTTAAAATTACTTTAAGCAAGAATAGTAGCTAAATCTCTGCTTAAAATTTACATATATCATCTTGGAGAAAAAGCATAGAAAATTTGCTTCCACTATTTCTGCCTTTAGATTCTTTTGCCAGCAATAGCATTGCAATGTGATAATATGACACAGTGGTATGATAACTTCAGTAATTTTTTGGCTAAGCCAGAGACACGGACTTCAGGAAAACTGTGACCTTCACATTCATCTTTCAAAATGCCAAAAACCTTATGTATCAAAGCTATTACAGAGATAAGAAAAAAGCTGGAATAGCTTGTAGCAGTGAACAGTCCTGTCTCTAGACAAGAGGAAGGAAGGAACTAAATCCCTGAGGCAGAAATCATAGCCCATTAATGTTTCTTTACAAAAATAATGGTTTTGAATATCTATTATTCTTTTTCAAGGACAGGAGAAAGAGATCCTGATTTCATATTTCATTACTTTTACGATGGGCTTCAGGTACAACTGCATTAGCCATTGTACAATAGCTTTCTGATCATGCTTGCTCTGCTCCCTTGCTCTAGGACCTTCCATGGGATTAGGCAAAGAGACATTTTTCTGACTCAATCCCATCTGTAGTGACCTCCTAATATTGTCATTCCACAGAAACCACTAGCATGTTTCATCACTGGAACAAATTGTTCATTAGTGTTACTTCACAAAAAGGTTATAAAATGCATTAATAAAAACTGTTGCATACTGATGAATCTAAATGTAAGAAAGCATGAACTGAGTTAAAATACTGTTGTCATTTCCAAGCACTACCTGCCACTGCACAGACCCAGCTTAGTCCTATAGGAAATCATTTCTACTCCTGTGATCGGAACATGAATGGCATCAGTATTTTGCTGCAAAGCCTAAGGCTTCAAGTAATCCTCAGCATGAATGCCTGCGTGCTAAAGAGGTATGCAAAGTAAGCAGAAAGGGGAGAGATCCTTTCATGTGGATCCTCAAAAATTATTTCAGTTGTTGGCAAAAATAGCATTTCACATCTCTAGAAGAAAAAGTGAACCAGTTCATCAGCAGAGCTGTTAACGGTTTGCTCTGTAGCGAATGGCAGCTCACTGCATCCATCAGGTGCATCGTGATGCCACAGAGAGCACTGGCACAAGGGGCTACATGCTGCTGGCAGTCTTGTCCCTATGGGATGGCACCACTTCGTTTGCCCGGTGGACCTCTGCAGCTGCAGAGAGTTATTTGTTTGATAGTACTAATATGTAAGTTAAAACCATGCAGTCAGAGGAATAAAGCACTTCAGAATGTAGTTTGCACACATCAAAATGTACTTTGCTCACTTCATAATTGCAGCAGAATGTTAGTTACTTGTGATAACATTTCAGAATGCACTAACTGTATGCAAAAGACACTGTAAAAAATAACGGCTTAGGAATCAGGGCTACAGCAACCTGCTATTAAGTATTACCTGAGAAGAGGGGAGGCTGCCAATTTTTGTGTGGATTAGCCACATGTGGATTATTGTGGGTCTGCTCTATTGCCATTTTAAGTCATCTTATCAATTTTAATGCTTTTTTAAACTAATCCCTTGGTAAATGGGTTGCAAAGAATGCAACGTTAAAAGATCATAAACACACCTTCAAAAATTAAATAGCTTACACAACTTGAGCAGCCGACTCATTTAGAATCAGTTTTCCATAATGATATTAAAATACTTAATTAAGAATGTTGTTTATAAAAGGAGTCAAACCCAAATCAGTTTGGGTTTGTTGCAGCCTATTGTCTACGATAATAGATTGTAATCTTATTAATAGAAGAATATTTTATCGCAAGTGTTTCAATAGCAGAACTGAATTAATTACTTGCATAACTCTACTACAAAATAATGAGCTTAAATTGGAAAATCACATGAAGCATTCTGTGCATTATAGCAAAATGATTTTACTTAACACCTACAGTATTTTGTAGATAAAATGTTAGTGTGTACACAGTAACATTTGATAACTGAAAACTTTTCACTTGCAATTTTGAGTTCATGAATTACAAGTGACAACTTAAAGACCAAGGAAGTAAAATAAAGATCATAAAATCAGATAAATGATAATAATAATAAATGCAATACAAACATAGCTTTTTTTCCATCTTACAAAGAATTCTGCTTATGCTTTGGACATACAGAAATTACTTATAAATATGCATACCTATAATTCTTTTTGGAATTTGGAAATACTCTGTTAAGAACATAGCCCACAACTAAGCTTAGAACTTCTGGAGTTAAACATGTCATCCTGTTCTTTTCTTGGAGTATTAATTTAAACTATCCTGCACAGAAGTAATTTGCCAGCAGCTGTGTAGCACAAAATGCCATTGTGAGCTGTTTGAGGTCTGATTTAACCATCCAGTTTGAAATTAATGAGGAATCAAAAAAATTCTGTTAGTTTGGCTCTTCTTGTACAGGCTTATCAGTCACAAAAAGTCATGCCACTCTCATTAACCCCTCTTTCTACCATCTTCCCTTACCACCATATAATAGTTCTTGCTTAGCAGGACACTGTTTGCACAGCAAAGGAGCTATATTCCAACATATACTGAGCACAGTGTACACATCAGAGACTACCTGGACTTGGGAACAGCTCCAAGAAAAGCCTTCAGGCCAGTGAACACATTTTAGGTACATCAACCTGGCACTGAGTTCCTAAATGAGGCCCATAGGCTTCCCATCCAGTGTATGAAACACGTGCCTCAAAATGGGGTCCTGCTGAGCCCAGAACCCTGAGCAGGGAGTCTCCTGAGACAGACAGCAGGACATGGTGAGGCTAGGGACACAGATAAAGGAAGGTTTTGGTACCTCATCCCACATGGCAGAAAGGTGCACCTTTTTGCTTATGTTCCCCCGATCATGGCTGGCTCCTGAACGTCAGCAATTGCTCCCAGATAGCTAGACGGGCATTGCTCCTGCTTGCTGAAAGGCCACTTCTGCTGCAGCTGCCCACATTTCAGTGCAGAAGTGCCCACACTGTCAACACACAACCACCACTGCTGCTGCTTTTGAGGTCCCCAAGAAAAATGTGTGTGTGGCCCCTCAACCGTGTGTTCATTTCACTGGTTCTCGCTCTCCCTTGCTCCAAAACAGAGCACCCTGGGTCCATGAAAATGAAGAATTCAAAATTCAGTTAAATAATGCGTAGGACGTCTATCATGCTGTAGCCCCTCTAGCAGGCAGAGAGGTTCCAGCTGCAAGCCCAGGCTGCCCCATGCTTCATTCCCGGGTCGGCAAATCAATGGCAGACCTTCCCCCAGAGAAGCAGAAGAGTGGCTCCAACGGTTTGAGCCTACAGCCTGACAGTTAAAATACTCTCCTGGGAGCCAAGAAAGACAGCCCTGATCTCCCATAGGCAAATCTGAAGTTACATCTCAAACTTCTTTATTGTGGACACTGGATTTCAAGGGTGTTATAGAGCCATTTGGGCTGGAAGGAGCCTAGGGAGGTCTCTAAGTCAAGCCTGTGCTCAAAGCAAATGCAACACTGAATTCAGCCCCAGGAGCTCAGGCTGTGTCCAGTCAGATCTCAGAAAACCTCTGAGGTACTTCATTTTGTGAGAAGCCTGGTCCTCTTGTGCGTTTGTTGGCTGACCCATAAAAGTCTTCCATAATGAGACGCTTCAGGCACTATGCCAGAGTATATGCAACTTGTCTAGGCTGAGGTACAAGCTAACTGCTCAGCTATCGAATACTACCGACACAGAGTAGTTACATACATGTAAAGATCCACAGTTCAGGAGCACTGGTGTTAGATCCTTCCAAGTGTAGCAAGAGTTTCAAAATCATCAGACTTCGACACTTTTGCACATAATCCCCATTTAATGAGATGCAGCCATTTCTACCTAAATAACTCCCCTAACAACAGACACTATAATTCAGAAATTCACTCTTGGCTAATATCATATAACTAAGAATGACCAAATGATAGTAAAGTTTTCAGAATAATCATATCATGAATATAAAGGAATCATAGTGCTGTTGTTGGCTTATCTGACAGCTAAAATGAGCACAGTACCTAAATGAGATGACAGATATGGTAATGCAGCTTCGTAATAATTAAAAACTTAATTGCTTCTATTGAGAGACTCAGAAGTTAGTCAACACTTGGTTGACTTTGTCAAAGAATCACCCTTGCCAATTAACAGTGCTGCCAAGAACAGACTTTCATTTAAAAACCAAATAACCAGTCCTCATGGTGGCAACAATTCCATTCCAAGCCAAACCTACACAGCGTTGTCCTTGTTCAGATACCACGAACTGTGGCTGCTGCGTAACCAAGCTTCACACAACAAATCTGGGTTTAACACACTTCACATAACAGTGCTGCTGAATGCTAAGTCTGTTAAGGTAAACAGCAAGTGCCTAAAGAAGGAAAAGAGTAAAATGATACAAAACTAAGTATTTCTGCTTCCTGCTGGACGGTTGGAAGAAATTGTGTTTCTACCGAAAGACGGGGGCATGTCTGTTAAAAGACAGCTTTGCTCTGAATCACCAGGACCCACTGACCTGCTCGAAACTGAACATTCTGTGAAATGTGATTTTGTATCCCTTCACAGTGCTGAACTGTTTTATTAACCAGCAGGTACCTGATAGATATGTGGATTCCCGCTGGTTGATAAAACAATTCAGCTCTGAATTTCTAGCTATCATGCAGATACTCACTTGAAGTAATTACTAGGCTTTCTAAGCTTTAATATACCAGAGGAAGCATTATCCTTGGTGGCTAGCTCTCTTAAAATTAATTGCCTATTATTCACCATTGTTTCACAAATTTTTGCATAGAATATGATGACGTAGGGTCTGAGGATGGATTAAAACATTTGGAACTAGGCCATGTACCCACATCTTGAGCAATGGCACTGTGGAAGAACAACACACCATTCAGTAAAACTTCTTTACCAAAGAGTACTTTTCACTCAGACACAGGTTTACTCCATTTCTTCCTTGCTTCGAAGGATGCATACAGTATAATTTGCTTGGTTTGTTCCCACAGCAATTTGCAGACTGCTCAGGTGAGCTCAGAGGTTCCAGTTCCCTTGCCTAACCTTGCTTCTTTAAACATACAGCCTCGGTGAGCTGCTTTTCTGAACAGCTTCTACAAACATTAACCATTCATGCTCCCACACATTAATTGGCATCCCAGGAAATCTTTTATTCCGTTAATATGTGAATGGAGTCCTGCTTCATTTATCATCTTGCTTGCTACAGAATGTGCATGGGCTCCATGCCCTGGCTGTTTATTCACTCTTGATTTCAGGATTCAAACACCTTCTCCATGGAAAACTGTATTCAGAGGAGGATTCCCTGTAGACCTTTAAAATAAAGTTGTCTTCACTGTTGTATTTCTCTTCATTCTGTGCCTGAGCTATCATACACCAGTCTTAATAGCCTCCTATAAGCACCTAAAAAGATTAAAGTCTAGGAGGGACTGTGATAGGGTCACAAATGGAAGATTTTGTAGTATTGCTCTGAATGTCTGTTTTCTTATCACCTTCCTGTATACAGGATGAAAGGCTGCTCTGCTTGTGAGGACAGAAAGGTTATCTTCTGCCCAGAGAACCATCAAATAGCCAGCTGCATTTATAAGAACCTTCTTCCCAGGTATTTCAAGTGCTTCCATGAAAGAAGAAATAAACACATGATCCAGCAATATTTAGGTCATGTCTAAGAATGAATTTTCCCCAAACATTTTCAGTCAGGTATCTCGCACTCTTAGCTCATCATTACCAACATCCATTGCCTTTATCTTACAGTGAGACACAAAAACAAAACGCCAAAGCATCCGCAGATGCACGTTGTGTCTGGGCAGGCTTCTACAGCAAGAAGCCTGTTTACTGCAAGTTTAACTGAATGACTTTATACCGCCTATCAGCATGAAGAAACCTGCCTTTGGCTGGACAAGCCACTAGGATAGAAGGGATTGGTCTCACAAACAGCAAGTATGCCTAGTCACAAAGTGCTGTTGCTTCACAGTCCGTATTATGACAGTGAGTGGTAGAATAGATACGTTTCTGCCACTCTTGTTGAATAACAAACCCTCACAGCCCTACTTAGTCTCACCATAATTTATGCAGAGAGCACAGTTAATTGCGATTCAGTGAGGACTCCTACACAGATAAATCTCCTAGCAAGAAAAATTTAAATCTTACCACATTTGAACTAGGCAACTGCTTTAAAATTACCCCTTGACTACTGAATGCAAAGAATGCTGCAGTGCCACAGAAGCTCCTGCAGATAACTGAAAACACCACAGTGCACTGAATATTGGTGCGACAGCTTTCACTGCCCTCTGCACCATGTCCTAGTGGTGACAGAGTGTGCTGTGATTCCTATGGAAGTTTAAACGTTGGTGTATCTTAAGAGGATTTGTTATAAATACTTCTATGTTTAGCACACGGGCATATAGCTATGAGTAGAAAACCCTGAAATAAGTAAACTGGTGTGTGTGTGTCTATTTCAGTCAAGCCCACAGCAGCCAGTGTCTGTTCCTGCCTATTCCTAAGCAACTAATTAAAAACTGCAATTAATCTTTTTGCTTGACAGCTGCTATTCATCCTGTTTAACTCTTCTGTAAACCAGTTCTATTTTTATAAAGACTTAGGACATTTTTTTATCATTGGTGCATGGTAGATAGAAAACGGCAATGCTACAGTGCATTTGGCAGGCACTTAATACAATTCAATTGTTTTAAACCTTTCTACTCCTCCTCATGTGGTGATGTGCTGTCTGCTGGGGGACGAAGAGGGTTGTAGTTGAAATCCTTGTGACTCTGATTTGGATAGTGAAGGTATGCACCAGTTTCTTTCAATTCATTTTGATTTAAGGCATGATGGCAATGGCCTCCTAATACCTGCCACGCATTAAGCAGAACACCATGTCCAACCTACCCATCATGGCTGCTAGCTAAAGGCTCCCAGAGAGAGGTCAATCCCATATTAGTAACCTTGGTCACCCTTCTGAGGACTGTCTGTGCTGCAGTATGTAATAATTCTTGCTGGGATAGTGAACAAATCAGATCTCAAAAAGGTGGGCTGCAGCATCCCACTGCACCTCAGCATGTCTCACATTTGGTCAGCTATTTGTCTCTTTTAAAAAGATCTTCATGTTTAGGGACTGTCAGACATGGTCCAGTAACTGGAATTAAAGCAGCTGATTTGATTATTTTGGTTTAGCCACCAAATCTAAGGAAAACAAAAAAATAAATAGAAATATTTTCCTAGCAAATTTTCTCTGAAATTAGCCCTAAAATTGACTGAAACCTCACTCCTTACATTAAGTAAAGAATTTTAAAAAGCCCCCTTTGTTCAGCTGACTGATATGAGGTGCCTCTGTCTAAACACAGCAGTGTACCTCTGGTCAAGTTCTATATTTTCCCCCTCCACATCATAGAGAAAAAAAAAAAAAAAACATTTCCTGGGCTCAACGCAGGAATTTTTGTCTTAGATGCATCTACTTCTCTTCATGGGCTACAGAGACAGCCAGATCACAATACCCATACATACGCATAAAGAGTTTCATGCCAGACAAATCTCACCGCACTGTAAGTGTAAGCAAGCAGACGTGACCTTCTATGCACTTTTATTGCCCTCCAAATTGAAAATGCTGCAGAAACTGAAGGCAAATATAAGGGAGGGTTTATTTCATTCTAAGACAAAAAATGTCAAAAATCTGTGAGGCACACAGGATAAATGTGTTGAGGAAGGAACAGTTGGTAAAATAAAGGTGATAATAACTTATTTTCATTTCATGAGAAAAAAAATATCAGTTGCTCAGAAACAGACTCTGTTACTAGTAATTTCAGGAAAAAATGGGGGAGACAACTGAATTTTAATGCTCAAAGTTGCTTGGAAGTCCAAGCTCTCAATGAGATGTCACTTCTATGGTAAACAGATCCATTCGGTTAGTCCTAGTTAACACTTGAGATACTGCTCACAGAAAAGGCATTTGGTTTCCACTGTGACAAGTTGGTGTCGCCAGCTCATATAATGGCAATCTAAAGCAGTCAAGCAACTCATTTTGATCTTCTTTATGTTGTACCTGAACAAAAGATCAGCAGAGATTGGTACGTTTCTCCGTATGACTTTAGAGTGGGAAAAACAACTGCTTCAAGTAATTCCTGGGGTGCAGTCACATCATTTCATCTGTTTCCTGCTATAGCTGGCCAGGTACTAAGGTACGATTCTACAAGCAAAGTATTAACCGTTTGCATTTGGTAAAAATATTTTTCATGTGGTTCGTAGTTTATTATCATTAAAACTGTATTTCCTTATGTCTCACTGGAACAATTCACTTACACATAGACTTACACAGAAGTCTTATGTGCTTTGCTTTTATCTTGCACCCAAGATTCACAGGAATCAAGCAACAACAAAAACAATATGCCAATACTACATGTCCACTGCAAAAAGCAAGTTCTTACCAGAAAATAGGTGACTGACTATAGCTGCTTGTTTCTGCTGGCAGATCACAAAGCTCCTACTGTGATGGGCAGTGCACTTGCTCTAGTAAGTAATGGCTACCAAAACTTCTCAAAAACTTTCCCCTTGTGTCAATAATCTTTAAAAACTCAGTCTATGATCAAGAAAGCAAAATTTCAGAAATGTTGACACTAGGATCCCTGGTTTTAGATATAATCACACATAAAATAAAAGTAGGTTTTGTCCCCATTAACCTTGTTCCTCCATAATCTCAAGGATGCTTCATACCAGGCTCATGCACTAGCGGAAATCAGAGAGATGAAAGGATTTCTATGATGTACACCAACTCTCCAGAACTTGGCATTAGTGATGCTTTAGGACACTTTGCTTTTTGTTCTCTTGGACTGAATCTTTTCTGGCAGCTCTGCACTACTTAGTTTCTCCAGCAAGAGGAAACCATGGGGATGTCCTGCGCAAGACAGCCAAACTGATCTGTAGGAATGTGTTTATGCTATTAAAAAGTGGCATATCTCAAGCATTTTCAACAAACATCTTTTACTTTCCAGCCCCATAAGAAAAAGTGTCCCATTTCCCACTTGTTCTCATTCCATCTGCACCAGAAGGACAGGTTGTTCTCTTTTGGCTTGTATCTTGCTCTTTGTGGACATAAGTTAATAAGTTCTTTTATCTCCGCTCCATATGCCCGTTTCCTTTACGTGCTTTTTCTAAGGTATCTTAAATAGGCAGCACAGAGTCCAGGAGACCAATGTTAAAGCAACTCTACATATCATTCCCCTAAACTAAGTGCTGTTCAGAGCAAGGCCTCCCCTTCTGAACAGTTATTTAAGCTGAAATACATCAGAAAGTATTTAACCTACAAAATCTAAAACATTGATGCAGGACAAGAGTATCTATAACACAAAATACACAGTATAAAATACACATTGACCAGTCCTACTACAAAGTGGCTAAAAACTGAACTCTGAGCTTACTGACAATAATTTTGTCTGATACATAATTAGCTACCTTGATGTCTCTGTGTCGCAGCTTAATTCCTTGCTTGCTTTTCATTTCATGTATAAAACAAATGTGAGAGGGGTCTACATAAAACTAATGGTGATCTCAGACAACCCAGAGAAAATTAGCAATCAGATATGAAATTAATGACCTAAAATACTGACAGTCTTCAGTCTCAGGAAAGAGGCTTAATTCCTGAATTTGTCCACAGGAAAGAAACGTAATTGCCCCTTTAGCATACCAGGTGTTCAGGGCAGTACGCAGATCAGAGAATGCCACAGGAGGAGAGGCTGAGAGAACTCGGGGTGGTCAGTCTGGAGGAGAGAAGGCTCAGGGAGAGCTTATGTATGTGCATGAATACCTGGCAGGAGGGTGTAAAGGGGCCAGACTCTTCTCAGTGGTGCCCAGGGAAAGGATGGGAAGCAACGGCACAGACTGAAATAGAAGAAATTTCTTCCTAACCTTTGGAGGAAAATCTTTTTTTACTGTGAGGGTGGTCAAGCAGTGGAACAGGTTTACTGGGGCCAGCATGGAGTCTCCCTCCTTGGCAATATCCAAATCCAATCAGGTATGACCCTGAGCAACCTCCAGTAGCTGAAGCTGACCGAGGCAGGGAGGGGCTGGACAACCTCCCAAGGTAGCATCAGCTTCAGCCCTGGCGTGATTCTAAATGCAGAACCTCATTGGAGGTACTTTAATGAAAGCTGTTTATTTCAGTAAGCTCGCTTACATTTTCTGTGCTCAAAGGAACAATATATACAATCAAGTTCCTTCAGTAAAAAAAAGAAACCTAAAATCTAAAATTATAATGGTCTTCTTTTTCAAGCTCATGAAATATAACATAGTCACCTGAATTCCAGAATTTAGGGTCCTGAAGTGGAAAATACTTTTGCAGGTGTGTTCCTTGCAGTATTTCTCTTTACTACTGATAGAAATTAAAATCATACTATTTCTAAGCATAGTCTGCCTGCTCAAAGTACTTTTTTATTTGTATATTTATGTTTGTATCTGCACCTTTGGTAACTTACTGAAAATCATCCCACATACATCTGGGCCTTTACATCAACTTATTTGTTGTACATGATGTACACAATGACTGATCTTTGCTGGCATTTATTACCTTCTGGCCTAAGGTCTGGATAACAAATTATCTGCACAGTCATGTGAAGGGTCCTTCCTATTACAAATGACTATAATTACTGGGAAGGAAATGTGATATCATATTTTATTATAACTACAGTGTACATGCCCTGGTTCTTTGTTACTTAAGTCTCAAACCAAAACAACTGCATCTCCCCTCTTTCCTCACCCTGTAAATACATGGTGAAGAAAATGGGAAACATATCTAGAAAAAAAAAAAAAAAAGACATTTAAGATGATCTTTCATTATCTCAACTGCTGTTGAGCAAAACACATTATCTGTTTTCTTGTTCCTCTGAGTAGGCCCGGCCGGGACAGACTTCCAAGCCATTCACCTGCAAAGCTAAGAGGCCTGCATTTATGTTTTATTGTTGCTCCTTTCAGCTGAGAAGTTGAACAGGACTGTAAGCCCCATTAGCTAAGGATCTAGCAAGCAACTGCGTGCCATAGCTTGCAGCAGTGTGGAGAACATGCTGCTCCCACAGGAGATCAAGGCCCACCAGAAACACGCTGACGAAAGAGCTCTCATCAACAGCTGCAAGACTGGCCTGTTACAGGAGGTGTCATCCCGCGTGCTGGAGAAACAGTGTTCTAATAAATCTGATTTCATCATCGAAATGTCTGGCTACTGCAGCTCTCAGCTGAAGTGAGAAGCTGCATATGCCTATCAGGATACATAAAAATTGTTCTACTCTTTCAGTGTCAATATCACAAGAGAAACAAACACCCTCTAGCATTTTATATCTATGCTGAAACAGCATACCCTCAGCTATCTCTAATGGGCTGAAACAATATCCTCTCTTGATAACTCTGAACTTTGAGGGAGTTTGAATCTAAAAAATTAAGTTTAAAGGCTTTTATGTTTCTAAGAGAAATGTCTTATATTGACTCACATATTTTCACTCCACGATCCGAAAGAAGGTCACCAGATGGCACTATTACACATTGTCTTTCTGATTTGTCTCTTAATATACACAAAAAGTTTTTAATTGTGAAAGAACTGGTAGTACTGTTACTGCAGCACTTGAGTTATTTGGGGCAAGTGTGATGAGCAGCATCTCTGTTTTAATCTCTGCAACCTTAACAAATTCTTCCAGAGATGTCCTCTGAGAACCGGATGCTCTTTCACAGGTTTAAATAGAGACATAAAAAAAGGAAAGGGACTGTTCTTCCATTATTTATGTCTCTCTTTGCTCGAAGACTAGCATGTATCTGTAACGGGAACACATCACAGCAGGAATGCACACACATTTGGCTATGCCGATTTCTCCTCTTTGGTAAGCAGAAACCCTCTGTTGTCATTATACAGAGATTAAATGCCCTAGGCATACTGTAAATATTTACTTCTCTCAATTACACTGACCGAGAGCCAGCACACCCAAGCTGCATTTTGGACCCAATTAAAATGCATCTGCACACCTATTAGCAAAACACTGCATATATGACAGTGAAAGCTGACATTTGAACCTCTCTCTTGATTGTCCTCAGCACTTCTTTTAACAACATGAGCAGAAATATTAACCTCAAGACTCCTAATTGACATGACACTTACAAATGGCCTGAGCAACTCTTGATATGTATATTTTATAATAGCAAACCATTGCTCATTTCTGTGGCTACTAATTTTGATCCACTGATATGCAAGTCATGATTAATTCCACANACAAATGGCCTGAGCAACTCTTGATATGTATATTTTATAATAGCAAACCATTGCTCATTTCTGTGGCTACTAATTTTGATCCACTGATAAACAAGTCATGATTAATTCCACAGTGTGTTAGAAGAGTAATTTAGAACAGTAATTTAGACTTGCTAATGCTTTAAGGTTGTAGGGTTCTTTTCGCTTCATTCAGATACGATTTTGTTGAAACCTTACATAAGCTGCATATCATTTTTTCCTGACTCATTGGACAAAGAAATAGACCCAGTAAATTATTATTTTGCTTTCTGCATATCCTATTATATATATTTTTTCTGAACTATATCCTATACTCCAACAAACTCATAACTGGTGAAACAGTGAAAAAAAATCAGGCCATGGGCTTTTAAGTATGTGATGGAAATGGCCAACTGTCACAAAGAGTCCCAAGCCACACATGGTCGATTGCATCTGATGAAACACAGTCACTCCTCCTTTATCTCGACGGTGACTTATGTGATAGCATCATTAATAAAAGAATTTCACTTCATGACAAGCGTATCATTGGCATACATGCTGCGTTGGAGATGCTAGCAATCTTGCTAAAGAAAAAGATTGGAAAACATCAGAAACACAGCTGTTTCTGCTGATTAGGGGCCTAACTTTTTAGTACGGCATCTTATCTTACCTTCTGATCTCTGCTAAACTTATTCTCCTAAAATACAGTTTGGAGGGTGCCTGCTGGCCAGGACATAGAACACCCAAGTGGAACTAACCAAAGCCAAGAGAACTGCCACCACAGGCCCAGGGGAGCACTGTCAGCAGTCACCCTACAGAGCTCAATCATGTGGAAAACATTTATCCTACATTTCTTTTTTAAGCTTTTTTTGCATTTTACAAGGAATAAATTCACCCAGTGGACATAAAATTTTGCCTACGGTAGCACCATATTTCGGAAGTACACTGAATAAGGCAGCAAATTTTTCACAGGAAACAGTGCTGCATTTTACCAAAAGTAAAATTCATAAACAGAGATCGCTTCTGTATATATTTCTGCTCACAGAAATGAGCAGTTCTGCCTAACACTGAGCTTTATATTTATCCCAGGTAGCTTCATGAACTTAAGTAAACTTCTTACACTAGGAGCATAGCACACATCCTACCGTAATAGTCCTGGTTTTCTCAAGCCTATTAAAACTAGATTTCCAGCAAAGTTCTCCTTGCTAGGTCGGTTAATACTGGGCAGTATAGCTCCCTTTCAATACAAAAAGTTAGCAAAGTACAGGATGCCATCAAGAGTCAGAAAATCCTACTTCTTTTTCCATGATGTTTGCTGCCAAGCAGCATCTTAACGGTCATCACTTTCTGCACAGTACGTTGCAATTACACAAAGTTCTTCCAGCACTCTGAATCCCACTAAAACCAACAATGGTGACATTCATCTACTGCAAACAGAAAGCCAGCCCCATGCAGCTGGTCAGCTCACTGCAGTGCACAATTCCTGACTGACGTCTGGAGCTGAAGGAACAGATTCTTCTCCTGCTCTTGGTGTCAGGAAGCACCCTGCTATGTGGTCTTTCACAGGCTGCCAGAAAGGGTTTCTTGAACCAGTGTCTCAGGAAACAGTGACACGACAATCTCAGCCCCGACAGCATCTGGCAAACCTGACACATCAGAACAGAAATGCCAAGATATTAGGAAAACAGGTAAGTTGCAACTCCTTGCCCCAAACCTGCTGGTTTTCCTTAATCTCCCTTTGCTGCAAGAGGCTTGGTGAACAAATTGCAACCAGTGTTGGCCCTAGAAGAGGTCAGGGAGCACTGACTGAGGCTCGGCATTGGACAGTTCCTCCACACTACATCCCCTACACTTAGGAAGAACACACATCTCAGAGGGGTGTCCAGCAAAGGGAAGATGATAACTTTCAGGTTTTCCATGGCAAATGGACAGTATGGTAGAAAATCTGTGGTTAATATGAAATAACAGATGCATAAGGCATGGCATCAAATCCTTAATGTAATGGGAGGAATTTACCTTTTAAGTTCTTGTTTCTCATTACCAACTTCCTATCCTTATGCCTTACTCTTTTATCCTTATACTGATACAAGACGACACCATAATTGCTACTTTGATCATTCATTGACTATGTCAAAAAAGAGTAATGGTGAGAACACACTGCAACAAACAGATGATGCTCTACATTTCAGGAGTGAAATGCCACTGTCTTCTTGCTAGGCGCCAGCATTGTGTCGCCGATTATTTTAATGGGGTGACATGTAAGGACATCCAGGGTTGTTGGTTTGGGTTGTTTTTTTTTTCCACAAAATAAGGTAGGCATAAGATTTTACAAGTCTGAGGGGATCTGAGACATAGTGAAAGAAATTACTTGTCCAAACTCAACCAACAAGTCTGAATGAGCGATGACTGCAACCTGATTTTCATTTACTAGGGAACTGTGTGCACGTATGCTTCCTCACGGCAGGCTCTATTCTCTCACTATATTGTAAAATATTTGAAAACAACAATTAGCATTTAATTGTGAAGAAAAAAGTTCCAAAGGCAGTGAAAAGCAGATGAAGCAAGAACAATGTAATCTGAATTTTCATGATTAACCACTCATTTTTCCTTTGGAACCTGGAGTTGCAAAATCCTAACAAGGGTTTTCTCATTATTTTAGGAGCCGTATACAATTTAATCCATTCATTTTAGATGTTCAGTCATCCAAATTGATGGCTAATGAAAATTTATTTAATTAATTAAGAAATGGACTATTTACTTAACCAATACTCTAATTCTCTGAAAGCTAATATTATACCTCATGTTTTCAACAAGATAATACAGAAAAAAATCTACTGTGAATCATATATGTTAACAGTTTGTGGCTGCAGTGCAAGTGACTTTTCTGTGAGAAACAGATTCACTTAGTAACTTATTTGCCACCTGTACCTCTTTGGAACCACATGTGATGCCTACATACTGACCTGAATACCAGGGGAGAAAATGAAATGTTGACAGGCTTGATTAACACCTAAATAAGCATTTTATTTTGCTTAGTAGCAAAGAAGAGCAATTTTGAATTACCCATATCTTGAAGACGACCTTGTGCAAAATGACATCAGGTTGTCACCCTCATGACAACCTGATGCAATTTCAGTTGTTAGAAAAGGCAACACCCTGATACATATTCAAGCTATTGCAATAAAAGCACAAGAGATGCTTTTCAGATTTAACCACCCTATTGCTGTACGTAATGATCCAGATTAATTTTGCCCAACTCCAGATCAAGACAGAATTAATCCTTATAATAGAAATCCAAGTCACACTTGAAAAATGCCCATTTCTCTGTACTGATCACAGAAGTAACCTGAGGAGACTATATTCATAGGTCTGGCAGCACAGTTAAACCAGATCAATCTGAGGCCAAGAGTTGGATTCTGGAACTGTCTAAGTCTTGAACTTCTCATTGGCAATTCTGAATGCAGATCAAATAAATCTGAAAATTAGTCTGCCTTTTTATTTTTGCATACTGATTTTCCAAAGGAGGACCAGGTCACCTACAGACAAGAGTTCTCTTCCACTGTATCACTCACAAAAATGTGCCTGTATGTGTAATAATTAATTGTAGAGCAGTAGATTTTCCTATGTTTCAGAACGTAATTAACTGACTTTACCCGTACCCAGTATTACCCTTAAAGACATAGACCCCTAAAAATGATGAAGGCAGCAGTGATTTCTAGGGATTGGATGTCTGAGAAAAGACTATTATGGGCCCACCATACAATAATTGCTTTGAGATCTATCAATAATCCAGAAACTACCCCCATGACAGGACAGATCAGGCTGTGAAACACTGAGTGCCCTTTTCCATTTGAATTCCAAGGGCACAGAAAGCTGATAAAGCCTGTTTTGCTTGCTCTGAGTCCAAAAGACATTGCTTTGTTTGTTTGCTAGGTGATTTAATATGGAAGCAGAGCAGCTCAGAGGCTTGGAATTATACAGTGGCACAGAGAGACCAGAGAAGTAGCAAGATCATAATTCTCAATGTCCTGACTTTTGGACTTATTTTCACTTTCATCAAAATCAGCAGCAAAACTTGCCATCAACTTCAAACCTAACCTCATATTCAGCGTAGTCCTTTCTGTCACAAAAAGGACCCAACAAAATAATTGTCGGAATTATAAAAATCTACACCTACATGTTTTTTCAAGTCCAATTCCACTTTTTCCCGTACTATTTCTCTTCATACTTTCAAGGAAGGACAATGTTAATGATGGGAAGAATTCTTCAGCGGGAAATCTACTAACATGTAAAACTGTGGAAAAAATGGCTGCTAACAAGATTATGCTTACCAAGATGATT
>VXAK01016124.1:13746-26955 GCA_013399435.1 Arenaria interpres | reverse complement strand
GTTTGTTTGCCAGTTTCCACCAAGCCTCACCACCTACCACCTTTCTCTCAGATGCAACATGTTCTGCCTTGCCTCAAGACCATTTTGCAATTAATATGCTGACCATAGTTTTTCTTGCACACAGTAATCCAATCAAGCAAGCAGAAATAACCCTTCCTACAGCATACTGAACGACGTTCTACAAGGCTCGAAAGCCACGGGTTTCTAAGAAGATTAACTGAAAGAAAGAACGACATCTCAACCCCTAAATCCAAAACTAAGGCATGAGTTTGCAATTCAGTCCATGCTTTTTCCTGAGCCCTATTGCTGTTATTTGAGAGTCTATATTCCTTTATGCATATTTACATCAGATTATAAATCAACATTTATTTCCTATGCCCCTTAATATGAAAGAAGAGATTGCATGTTTGTTGGATGCTAAATATATACTATATATACCACATCCTAAATACCCTTACGGAATTGCTTGCAAGCAAACAATGGAAGTTATCCAAATAATTCAATAAGTCATTTCAATACTAATATATTTTAATATACTGATTTTCAATATTTATATTTGGAAATAATTACTAATATAGTTGCAAATAATTAGGGAATGGGTCTGGTGTCTCTTCTATTCCTATGCTAAGATGACTTATGCCTTCTGGGTAGATACTTTAAGTGAAGAAAGTAATACTCTAAATTCACATCCCAACTTATGGCACAGTTTCTTGCTTATGTAACAAATATTAGTTACTGTAATTCCAGCTGTTGGCCTTTCCTCTGAATAAGAAATGGCCTTTTCTCCACATGAAATGTCACGCAGTAAAGAATAGTGCCCTGGGCCATTCCCATGATAGAATCAAGCCCTGATTACCTCACTGGAAAGTGAGAAATCATCCCTCTCCAGTGATGCAGACCTCCTGTTTCTACCCTTGTAAAGGTACAGGATAGCAGGAATTACTAATATGATATACTAAGGTATAATAAAATATGTCAATGGCTCAGTACGTCATGTCCTCAGCCTCAGGCAGGAGTGATTTGTTGCTTGGAAGGAGTTCAATTTTAAGGAGAAAACACAGACATACTTCTCTGAACAGCTAGGCCGAAAAAAAAATGTGCTGGTAGAAATTTTAAAAATTTGAGTAAGTCTTATGGAAATGGGTTACTAGGCAGAGGACAGGTGAAATGATGTAGAAAGCATGCAAACTACCATCCTATGGATCTACACTGTATCTCATTGACCTTTTATGTGGCCTACACCTTTCAGACTCATGATTATGTGTATATGTGTGCATGGGTATACATAGGTGTGCCTATACACACACACAAAAATGGTAAATGGTTCTAGTACCAAGTGAGAATGAGACAATTAAAAGTTTACAAAATCACTTAATTATAATGTGTACAATAGGATTCTGAGTAGTAGGAAGTAGGGATTTTATCTCAAAAGTTGAAAAAAAAAACAATGGCAATATTCTTCCGAAATTCAGTCCATGATCATCCTCTGACTAAACTGTAAAGGAATTTTGCTATTGGTTTTGAGTGCGAGGAGACTCAGGTATTGTGTCTGTGACCTCTAGAGAGAAACTAACATTGCTGTGCCTGCTTCAAAGATACATATGGGTCAAAAACTCATTCTGAACTGGAGACATTAACTGTTTTTCATGGTTTTCAACATAGAGAGGAAACAATAACCACTTCTTAATCCAAACTTTGTGGAGTATTTCATAATTATTTATATCACTGCGGCATTTAAAAATCCAGCCAAGATGAAGCCTTCAAACAGGATATGCCTCCACCCAGAAACATTCTAAATTAAAACAAAAGTGTAGCAAATAAATGCAATTAATATTAAGAATAAAGCAGAAAACCACAAATAGTTCAATAGCAATAAAATTATACAGAAACAAGAAATAGCTGTTCCACAGCATGATGCTTTCAAATTACTTCAGATGACCGCTTTAAAAATGTGTAAGCAACTTAATAATATGAAGTATTTCAAACTACTCCTGGACAAAGCAATTTCTGGAGTTCCAAAATCTGGGGGTTTTCCACTCAAACACATTATTGCCATGAATTTTAGCTAAATGATTACTTGGTGATTGTGCCTGGTAGCAATAAAAGGGATTTAATTAGTGATTTGATAAAAGCTTGCACCACAAATTAAACAACAAAATTAACATCCGATTAATCCCCAAATAGGTGCTCATCCTCTCGCATCACAAACCCTGCAAGCTTCAACCTTCTCCCTCAGGCAAAAGCCTACATAAGTGGACAGGTCTCAAATAATGCCCTGAAGGTCACCACAGGCTGTGACAGCTGACATGCCTTTTCCTTAGTGCTCTATATCCGCTAGAGCTGTTTTACAGCAATGTGAGAGGGTGAAAAGTTTACGCTAGCCGGTTATGCAATAAATGTCACTGGTATTACCACTGACTTTAGATTCCCAGCACTAAGCAGTTAAGAGGTGATAAAGCAGGATTAATTCCCAAGGAAAATTTATGATTAATTTGTCAGTGTAGTATGCAGTACAAATTCCCTGCTATCTTTTTTCTTCCTTGAACAAGAAATTATTTTGCACCAATCTATTCATCCCTTGAGTGTAGCACTTCATAATGCTGTTAATATCGTTGCACACACACCTTTAAGCCTGTTCTCACACACTCACCTGAAAAGAAGTCATCCAAGATCATTGCTATTTGCAGCTATTTGTGTAAAAAGGAATACAGCTTCAATGATATAGAGGATAGTGGAATAGTAATGGAGTAGTGCAAAACACCATAACTGAGCAGTAACTATTCTATGAACTGTGCTGATGGAATGGTATTTGACAGGGACAGTAAAATTACCCAAAGTGAGACACTGTTGACTAAGGCAGATCAGCAGTTACAGCGCAAGATAAAGCTGCTTTTGGAGGCAGTATGAGCTCTGAACCCTCCGCCTGCTGTAGAAACAAGTACCCGATCAACACTCAAAGCTCTCATTGCCCTCCCAAGCCAAGAGGCTCAATTCTACTGTCAGCAAGGCAATGGCTGTTTTTCCAAGACTGCATTTCTTTTCATTTCCTTCTTTCAGATAGGAACACACATAAGCCAGCAAACCACCCATGACAGCAAATAGCAACCGCACTTCCTCAAAGTTATAGGTATTGCCTGCAAAATAATGAAAAATGTGGTAATGTCCTCCAATATATTTTCTGTCAGATGTAACTGGTTTGCCAAAAGTACACCCTAAGGCTGCTCTAACTTAGTATTTTCAGTTTGCCTGCGACCACGACCTGCACTTCACAATACAATTGCAAGAATTTCACACACACATATTTACAACTAAATAAACTAAACCCAAACAATCTGATCTGCTTGTTTTCCCAAAAAGCAAATTAGAGCACCAACACTACTATTTTGACTTAGGTCTTATTATAAAGAAGAATGCTGCTTTCCACTGGATGCAACATTGACTGATACTATTGCAAATCACATAGAGAAATAAAGTATTTCTTTACATTATCTCCTGGACATGCATGTGTAATAAATAACCAGCAACTTAGTGACACTTAGGATGATGAGGTATACTAGGGTATATATAAGGGTAAGCATATATCAGTGTACATAAAATTATAAACATGATGAATCATATTCTTCTGATCAGGCACTCCGAGTGGCATTTTTTCACCATGAACTACGGAGGGGAGGAACTGTGATTTCATACAGTTGCCTAAGGACCTGGTGCAATGGAAACTGGATTATCTTCTCAGGACTTTACTATGAAAATTAATAATAGTTAAAACATTTGTGTCTGTGCTAGAAAAACATGGAGTAATGAGCATTCTACAAGACTGAGTTCTCACTGACAGCCCAAATTTCCAGAATTTTAAAATGCGCAGCTAAGTATTACTAATGTGTTTGGTTCGTACAGATAAAGGAAAATGTTGATTTCCAAGAGAAGCACTTAATAAGGTGTTTTGGACGAAAAACACACAACCAGTCACCTTTCTTTTTCTAAACTACCTGTATCTGACTCTATGATGCATAACAACTGGTCTGTGCATAATAAATGCATTACAATTATCTATTTTTGTTTTATCTTGCCATTTTAGGTTATAAAAATCTGGCTGTACCAAGAAAGAATTTGAAACTCTAATTTGTGCCGGTCTGCTGCACAGGTTAATGGAACCAGCCATGACATTAAATAATAAAAACTGATATTTCAATAAAAGCTGTCTGAAATACAACGGAATATTGCTAATCTAGGTTAAGGTGAAGAAAACACTATTATTCTACAGAATTAGCAACACCACACTATTCATAGTTTACAGGTTAGGCAAAACATCGTAGATGACTGGGGAGAAATTAAGAAGTCTTATTCTTTATATTAAAGCTCATTTTATAAATAGCAAAATAGGTTGCTAAATATATAAGAGATCTCTTAATGAATTGTTTTAGGTATTACAGCTATTTGTTTATCTCTAATACACCTTCCTATCTGTGCTATACCTCATGTACAAACCCTTTTAACACTCATTCATCCTACACTGATCTTTTAAAGTGCAAACTTTCAGACTTCGCCTGAACGCATTTCTTTGCGTTGCTGGCTAAAATTAGATTTTGAATTTTGGTTGAAAGGACCAAGGGAAGCTATTTTAATTTTGAGATACTGGTATTGTACTGAATGCTGTTTGCCAGAAAGCACTCACTGGTTTCGTATGGTTTTTGCTGCCCAAGGGTTAAAAGACTAAAATAAACATGAGAAGTCCACATTGCCTTACACAATCTGTATCAAATATACACATGTCCAACCACAAGTGACTGAGAATAGGAAGCCAGACTGTCCACTTTAGGTTTAATCCTTTTAAAAGCTTTTTGCACAGAAAATGTTGATGGTTAAAAACCCTGGCTTTCAACAAACACCAGAAAAGTATGAGTACATACTTTATTTTTAAGAACTGTCATGACCATTACACTTTCCACTTCTACATCACTTTTGTTAGAAGACTTTCTTCAGTATGAACTTACTATCCATTACGCAGTAACAAATTCAAATTGGTTATAATCTTATTCTACAGTTACAAAAGCAAAATGCTTGAATTCTTGGAAACAACTTCAGAAGGAGAAAGGACCCAAAAGGGGTTGTTTTCTCAGCCCTGCAGTCGGCAGTGAAAAACGAGTCCTATTAATCAAGCCAAAAAACCCTCAGATCATTAATACGGCACAAGGTCTCCACCAAACCTAATTTTTTGACATGTGGCCCCGGTGTTGTAGTGCTGGCTGCCTATAGAGTGCCACTGCCGAAAAAGGCCAAGGCCACCATAAAGTCAGCCGTGCCCAAAACACCACTGTACTGTGGCACCTTGAACACAGTAAAAGCCACAGGATTTTGTTAAATATTAGTCTGGGAGGTAAACTTGGAAAACTAGCTTGGGCAAAAAAGCAGAGGAATGTGGGTTGGATGGAAAAGCAGTACCATGCTGCTCCACCTGGGTCTGGCGTTTCTGAGCAACTCTGGAAGCAAAACTACGGCATCTGAAGATCTTCTCTGTCTAGAGGTGAAGCTCCTTCAGAGTTTAAGGACCTCCAAGCAGGCAGGCATTCTGAGGTCTGATATACTGATATGGGAACTAAAATTCCACTTACAGTCTCCTGTAGCTCCCATACCCTGTTGAGGATCTGGATCAAAGTACCCAAGAATGAGATAACAGAAGGAAAAACATCTATAAAGTCTTCAGATTTTGGGACTGCATATTCCTCTCCCTGTGCAGCTTCTAGCACAATGAATTTAATCATGTCTGGAGTTCTGAAATACAGAATGGTAAATATTTGCCAACACAGCTGGTTTTGTGCAGCCTCTAAGAAGTATCATCTGATTTATTTTTAATTACATATGGGTTTTTATTTTTAAATATATTGATGGATATGTTGTCCCCTTGCTGTTAATTAAAGGTGGCACAGTTTTAGCCTTCCTTTTCCTGGTACAATTAGCAAGGGTTGTCAAATGAATCTTTGTGGATGGCCATGATTTATGAATATTTAATCCATACTGCATTTCCATGCAATCACTTTCTGCTCATTACCAGGGTACATACATACAAAACGAAGAGACTCCAGTGGTGAAAACCACTATAATCATTGCTTTGTAGTCACTAAATTACAGAGAGGCGCTAAAATAAACTGAGAATAGTATCCATTTCACTGTACTAATGGTTGCATATATTAAGTATCAGCCTTTGGGTAGGTCAATAATACCCCTAAATTGAATCAACAATGCTAAACACTCAAGGCTATTTAACTAACAGTTACTGATTCTGGAGTAGCACTGTTAACACAGAAGTAACATGAAATTTTTTGAAATAATAAAAGCAGACAAAAAGTAACACAAACCCAGGCTTTTATCAAAACAATACATGGTACGAGGACAGCGATGACGCTTATGTTCCAAATATGTACTTAAAACAATGCAACCATCTTGCATACTGTGGTATGCAAGACCCAGACACTCATAGCTCTATATTCACAAACATGCTTGCACAAATAGACCAACTGTGATATGTCTGTGGAGTAAGACCCTGATCTCCATGGACTACAAAGCATCGCCTTAAAATATCTTTTGTTGGTGATGAGAGAAGAAAGGCTATTCTGTAGATAGAGTTACAGTTCCCAAGTCAGTGGATTCAACATTGAGAAGCCCTCAAAAAGAGCCATTCAGGAGTTCAAAGCAACTACAAACTCAGACCTTTGGCAGATCCCAGTTTTTCCTGTGGGCATACAGGTAATTTCAGGTTTTCCTTAAACAAACACATATTAGAACATACATTATAAAAGTGACTGTGCCTGTGCAGTGTTAATACAGCCACAATGTCCAGAAGTACCTAAAAATACTGTTAACAACCTTTCCTTTAGAATATAAATACTGCCATTAAATACAATGTGGCAACACTTAAAGATCTTAAAATATCACACACAAGCTATTCAGGTTTCTGAAGACAACAAAATTGGCAATAAAATAATGTCAAACTATGTCTTGTTGGTAAAAATAGCTCATTTTCCAAATGCAGTTCTCTGTAAATGTAGAAAAACTGTAACTGTTTTGTATATACCATAAGCTATTTATCTAAAATGGTACTGTCAGTGAAACAGATGTCATTGCACAATATCCCCGTGCCACCCACATTCTGTTCTCCTAGTTGCCAAACAGAACTGTTTCAAGTTATTTACTGAGTGATCAGATTCAGGTATTTCTGTAATGACACATAAAAGGAAAAAAAGTACTTAAAAACTAAAACATAATTTCACATGATGTTTTACCATGATCTAATATATTCAACATGCCTCTGCCAGCAAAGACTAGGAAGCAAAGACTGAAACCTTAGCAGAAGATCAATACAGTCTTATTTTTAAGAACTTTGTACATCAGCTTTTTCCGTTTTCCTCTTCCTGTCCATTAGACTCAATTTCAAGCTTCTGTTTCTAAACATCTTCACTCAGCTGAGGAAGATGTAGAATTAATATCAAAGTTTCCTTCCCTACCCTAAAAAAATAATCTGTTCTTTGTAGTAGAACTATATAAAACCTAAAATAATCACACCACAAAGTTAGGTTGGAAGGGTCTTTTGGAGGTATCTGGTGTTAGGATCACACTACCAACTGTGGGCCTCATTCAGGGCTACCCACAGGGCTCAGTGTCACTTCTCAGGGACCTATCTTGGTCAGCATATGCCACCTTACATTGTAGAACTTAGCCATCTGGTGTTCGTTCTGTCTTTCCATGCTGTCTTGCTTTTTCAGCTTTCCTCCATTTTTCCACTCTTGTCACAGTGATCTCTGAGGTTCATCAGCATTACACTGCCATCAGGCTTCCTTGAGGCTGAGACAGGGCACAAGACCATCCACAATTCACCTTGCCAATGCACCCCATGAACTCTAAATGCAAAAGGCTTGTAGTCTGGTCTCATCAGTGCCACCAAATTGTTGCCAAAATTCAAGTTACCAGATTTTCTCAATCTTTAAGAACCTAGACTGTATTTGTCTGAAAGCTTGTGAGCACAGTAAAATTCGTATTGAGTACTCTGACTGCATTCACATTTGTACAAGTAACTGACTCACTAAAGAAAATAAGACCAGAAAAAGTAGTTCAGTTTGAATATTCACAGCTTTCTAGTACAAAAGAGTGCTTTAATTCTTAAAAATAGGGAAGAGAGAAAGGAATCTAAAAGACATCTAGAGACACGTATGTATTCTAGCAACTCAATAAATACATCTAGAGCAAACGACAGCTAAGCAGAAAAATAATTTATTATCTAAGACCTTTCTCTCCTGGGAAATACTCTCCTTCTTGAGATTGTAAAACTTTCTTCAACATCTTGTAATAAAAATACTGAAATTAACATTAAATACACTTTAGTATCTCAAGACATTTTTCACCTGATCAGATTTTTACTCTTTGATACTTGTTTACTAATAAGCCACCTAACCCTTCAACTATCCAGCTTTATAATGCCTTATTTAGACCTCTCAACTTTGTTGAGCTGCTTTCAGATTACAACGCAAAGTCTTAAAGATAAATATGGCAAGCACGTTTTTTTAGCAGAACACTTGCCAGCTTTTCAACAGTAGAATCAACAACAGATAAGCAAAGGGAGTGTTGGTTAGGGAAGAGAATTTTCTATACACTCCTGAAATACAGTTCTTTTCAGATACTCTAACCCACTGATTCCAGAGAGCTGCCCAGCAATTCCCTGCCCTAATGGGGGAAAAAAAGAGTGAAAAAGTTTCCATTACAACAAACAAGATCACAAATTCTGCATTTGTTATAGTAATATAATTATACATATAATTTTATTTTGTATTGACATAGCACATTCTTGATGACTGGAAACAATCCAGGCTAACTGCTAACGCTGTAGAAATGAAGCAACCTTTGCCACCAAAAGCCAAGACTATCACTATCCCCCTATACACTGGGCAACCCAATTGGGCTTTTCATACTGACTATTGTTTAAGACCAGTTATAGATTCACATCTCCTTCAAACCCAATTTAGGGACAGGTGAAGGTGCATTAAATGGTTGCTTCATATACCATAGTCTCTTCCTATCGTTACACACATTTAGCACAAACTGTGGAAGTACTTATAATGCACTGTGAAATATTACATTACGTAGAAACCAGCTAAAGTATACTTAAAGCAACCCTTCACTCATTAGGGCAAATACTTTGTTGGTCTTGGCCTTTCTTTTAATTTTCTTATAAAATCCCACTTCTGCATTTTGAGAAAAATTAAGATGAGCATGCTGATTTTGGAAAAGGCATGGAATAAAAAGGAAAATATCAAACTACAAATAAGTATATATGTGTTAAACTTGGTTAGAAAATTTAAAAAATGAAAAATTTGTGGGTTTATTTTTGGTGGACTTTTTTTGGCTTGTCCTAAAACTGAAAGCACCTCTCCGTACTGCTAAAATACCTCTCTCTTCAAAGTTAGGCATATAGGCAGAATCATCAGTTTTATGTGAGTCACAGGTAGCCCCTCTCTACAGTTACATGTGCTCCGTTTCTCTATCCTCTTGTTTATATGCCTGTACGCTTTTACCAGTGGATTGTGTCTCTTCCAAAACACTCGTACAGGGCTGTTAAACGGAACAAACAAAACAGAGAACAGTTCCCTGACACTCTGAATAATTACTGGAAAATAAAACTTTATCTGATGAATAATAACCCTATTGCCCTACAAAATCAGACATTTCAATTTCAGTATTAAACATCCAATTAACATACTGCTACATACGTAAGTATTTACAGGTTCAGCTTCAGAAGTCCCTTAAATATAGCCTGCTTTAAGAGAGCTGTTTGAAAGGTGATAATTGATGAAGACCCACAGAGCCCTTTAATCATAAATTCCTGTCTCTACTTATGGCCACGTATCAGGCTGAAAATTAGTTTGCTTAATTGCAAATACCGTGAATGGGAAAACATCCTGCTTAAACAGACAACCTCTGCCGTTTGACACTGTGGTCACTGCTTTTCCCAGAGATTTTTTTCTTGTAATTGCCACTGATTACAACTGGAAGTTAATTATGTATATCAGCATCAGTAGATGTGAAAAACATGTATAAAAATACCTTTGTATACTGTTCTGAGCTACTTGCCTTTTTGAGGGAGAAAATGCATTAAAAGTCTTTAAAAAGCCAAATTTCGTCACAAGACCCTCCCCAGATATCATTACTGCTTAATTCAAAAGCTTAGGGAAAAAACAGTAGCTGTATCTCAGACCTCATCAATATGCCAAAATGCTGAGTAAAGGTTTATATCTTTTTGCTGGCCTTTTCTTTCTGGATGATCAGGATCTTTCTGGAGTTAAAAGCTATTGATTTACTAGGAGGCTGCCTAAAGTTTTATATTTTCAATTCTATTGGATTGATTAAACAAACAGATGTTTTAGCAAAACAAGGGACTTTTTTATATTGCTTACTGTACTATATTAGGATCCTTAAGTTATAAGCACTTAAAAGGGCATCATTACATATATGCTAATTAAAAATTGACCAACCTTTCCTTCAGCGTCTGCTGTCGTTACCTTCTCAACCTTGTTTCTGTTTAAAAATTTCTTCACCCATTCTTCTACTTGAACATTGAACTTCATGAAAACCACATAGCAAAAATATGCTGTCAGAAGTGTTAAGCTTTCCCACCACATGATCGAGTTATCCAGAAAAAAGATGATTAGCAAGATCAAGTCAACGATGTAAAAGGACACGTCTCGAAAGAGTGGCCACCAAGTAAGGTTCAAGATCTCTCTAGAAAATAAAGCACACATCCCAATAACAAACAAGATATTGAACACGGCAGATCCCACTATTGTACCAATGCCGACATTGCTGTGGGATATAAACACTCCTATTAAAGAAGTGAAGAGTTCTGGGGCTGACCCACCAGCAGCCATGAAGGTTGCCCCTGCCACATCATCAGATATGCTCAGTTTTTCTGTGATGACAGTCAAGGAAGGAACAAAGAACTCATCGCAGACTATGGCTAAAGCTATGAACATGTAAATCATTCCAATTACATGGAGGATCACTGCTCCCTTTCTTCTCTCCTCAAGAGAGAAAAGGTCCTTGGGGTACTCTCCCTTGGAATGCTCATCTGTTGCATTGTCGTGCTCAGCTTCACGTTTCATAGAAGTGTGTGGGTCTGGAGTGCCATTTTCATTCTGTTCTGCGAAATCCAACAGAGTTCTTTGGTGCCCATGCACCAGCTTTCGGCTATCTAGGCTGCTGGCCAATGCCATGCTACGTGGTTCCATCTTGAAAAAGGCACTAATTGAAAGAGAGAAAGTACTAATGGCCACTACACTGACAAGAAGCCCTATAACTCGTATCAGTCTCAGTTTTTTCCTAACATTCTGGTGCCGTCTGCAACCGAACAGTGGTTCCTCCAAACACCACTCCTCCAAGACACCAGCAACAGTTTTTTTCTGAAGATCCATTTTGTGTTCTGTGTGAGATGCTGAGGGAGTCAGATGGATTGTTCCTTCATGCTTTTCTACAGCTCTGAAGTTAGAAGTGCTTTAAGAGTTTTCCCAGAATCAGGTACTTGTACTTTTCATAGGAAGTATTTTCTTCATTCGTCCTAAAAGGACAAACAGGTATTATTAATACTAGCGAAACAGCATGAGATTACAAGCTTCTAAAAAGCATTTTACAGGCTGGGTTAAATTTAGAATTTAAAGCAGAATATTACCAACTGTAACATAAAACTCTGTCACATCCCATCAGACACAGCCATGATACGTTTGTTTCAGCAGCAGCCCTGTGGATAACAGTCTACCAATCCTCAGACCGTTTTATGCCTCTCAGCCACTGTGCTCCTCAATTACTGACACAAAAAACCAGCGGAAGGTAAAATATGTCTCCAAATGTTGCGTAAAAATTGAAGAAACTACTACTTTAATGGACACACCAAAGATCATTACCTTCTGTAATTACTTTTCACCATGATCATGTAATGTCCAAATCCCAAACGCAGGGCAATCATGTATGGAAAAGCAATCAAAGTGCTAACAAGCATTTCATCAGACCTTTAGGCAGCTGAGCTGGTATTAACTGAAACGTTATGCATGCATAGAGCAACAATCATTGACATGTAGGTAAAACACTACGCCATTGAAACAGGATCGAAATGAAGATCTAACATACTCGCAGTTTCTGTAATTCCCCTGCAAAATCGACTCAAGTTTACACAGAGAACTCAGCTTGCTCCTGATCAGACCTAGGACATTCGCTTGGACTAGCTAAGACAATTTTTTTTTTTAATCTCTGCTTTTGTTGTGGTTTATGTTACACATTCAGCCATACACGTAGGAAGTTACTAAGAATATCTATGTGCTAAGTATCTTTTAAAAGTGGTCCTCTTACAGATCCTTAAGAAAACATTTCAAATTTACACAAGAGTTGATCCTGAAACAAAGGAAACAGTGACAAATTAAACTATGTGAGAAGGACTACGCATGTATGCCGGAGCTGAGCATTGTAGACCAACGGCACTTTTAAAACAGGAAAAACCACTGCATAATAACAGGTGCTTTGGCTACTGAATTTGAAGAATATATGTAATGAAGAAATTAGTATGCATTATGCATATTAAGTTGCATTTTACATCACACGAAATATAAAATACTTTTTAAAAAAATTTGATTAGTAGGACTTACAGTCAAAAAATACTTTGTTAACGCCACTTATTCAAGTCATTTGCAGTAACAGTTGAATACTGAATAACCTATTAATCTCAGTACAATATTGACTGGGCATTCTCAAACACGGAATTGCAACTGTGACATGCAGTTATTCACATAAAAGTTGTTAAGTCGCGTGCGGTTTCTCCTCATTTTTACGGGCAGCTCCCACACTTGAGAAGATGTCAGTGTGGAGACACACTCCAGCCGCAAGGCACAGCACCCCAGCAGAGATAATGCTTATTTTTCCGCCTGAGGAGTTACGGCTCACCGGACCGCCGGCGGAACACACGGCAGGAAGGACGCGGGAACGGCGCCACCGCCGCTCTGCGCGGGATGCGGCGGGTGGGCCCATCACCCCAGGGGGGGAAAGAGCCCCGGGCTGGCCCCGTCCCTGACAGCAGCACCCAGACGGACCGCCCCCCGCACCGACCCCTGCCCGCCGCGGACGCCGTCCCGCAGGGGAGCGCAGCACCCCCCGCCCCCCAGCTCCGCGCAGCCGCGGCCC